>VXBA01003621.1:0-36702 GCA_013399895.1 Serilophus lunatus | reverse complement strand
TCTTTGTGAAAACACTGACAGAATGCTTTTCTTTGCAGTCTCTTTTGCTGTAAAAACAGCAGAATGATTATTTAATTTGATGGTTACTTTCCCTTCTTGGTGGGTTTTGCCATGCATGATAGATCTTGCAAATTTCCAGATATTCTTATCCGCTGACACTAGCAGGTTTTCTTGCATGGAGTTGTTTCCATGTGCATTTGGCTCATGACTCGCTTCTTCTGGAGACACATCTCTCAGGTCTGATTTGCTGGAATGCTCTCCTGCAGCTGTTTGCAAGCAGTTATGCTCTGGAAAACCTTCGGTTAATACTGGAGGCAAAGACATAGCAGTGTCAGCAATGGATAGTGCTTTTGAAGTGCTCTTGCTCTCTTTTAGCAGTACAGTTTGACACGGAAGTGTTTCATTAGAGGACAAGCAGTGTCCCCCCTTTAGTTCTTCTGCAGTTTGTACTGCACACAACACATGCATGAGGATGTTCTGTCCCAAAGTGAACATTGGAGTTTCTTCATTTCTCATGACAGCCGTAGCCTTCAGGCATTCAGGCTCACCATGGATCTCTGAGAGGTGACAGGTGGTTTCTTCTAGTTGTTCTGTTTCTTTCCCTGCATCCAAATTTGTTAGAGCAAAAGGCTCCTGAGTTCTATTCAACAGACTGCAAAAGAGGCTTCTGGAAACTCAACGTGACCTTTAGCAGATTCTTCCCCCTTAATAACTGGGCTCGTATGGCTTTTAGGCTCAGCTGTGTCCATGGTGCACACATGGATAGAGCTCGTTTGAGCACTGGCAGAAGTTGTTCTCTCTCTGCTCACTCTGGAGATCAGAGTCTGATTAAGGGAGGCCAGCCCCACATCCCCGCCAGGCTTCGCAATCGCAGTTGAGGACAGGGTTACTGCTTCTTCCTTCCCCCTTTCCTCTGGCGGCAGTGCCGACCCCGGCTGGGATGGGATGGCGCGGCGTTCTGTCCCGCCCGCCTCTCCGCCCTCGGGCCTGGCATTTCGGAGTCCCCGGGCTCTGTGGGAGCTAAGGCGAATCCCTGCCCTGAGCCGGGGGGTTGCGTAACTGCCGCAGCTGGCGCTGGGCTCGCAGCTCCTGTCCCCGCGCCCTGCGCTGCTTGCCTAAGTTCTGCTCCTGTGGCTGGAGCCGGCCTGGTCACATCCTNAGGGAGGGCAAGGGTTCCATCCCGGCATCACGAACGCAGACACCGCCCCGTCCGGTGGCAGCCAGTACTCCCCCCACCCCAGCTGGTAGGCTTGGGCAGGCGGCGGCACAGCCTCCCATCCCAGGGCGGGGCGGAAAAGCAGCCCATAGTTTATGCTGGGTGAGAAACAGTCCCACCACGGGCCGGGTGGACCTCAGCACAAACAAACATCTCCTGATGAAGATGTTAATTATGTAACATCATTGCAAAGCAAATTCGGGGTCTCTAGAAAGGGAGCCCTGGGAATTATGTGCACGTTAAGTCTTTTCTTAGGGACTTCATTGAGAAATCCGCACAGAAGAAGCCAAAACTGACTGGCTTGACCCCTGACATTGCTAACTCCTCACACTGAGACCAAGGTTGTAGGGCCCAGGTGTATCACACTCGAGTAGGGAGAGCCCCTTGGCGAAATACAAGGGCTCTTGAAAGCCACAACTGCATCAATTATTTATTCTGCTGGGCTGCTGTACGCCTGCAGTCACTACAGGTGAAGGGGGGGTGGGAAGTGATCCAGCTGTTAGAAGTGCTGTATACAGGGGAAACATACAATTTTGGGGGAAGGAGGTGTGGTAGGAATCTGGAAAGTAGAATAGCCGTGTGGTTTGTGGGTGCAAAGGTGCAACCCTCCTTAAAGGAAGAAGAGAAATAAGTGGGTCCCAACATATCTAACACCGGGCAAATTGTAAGATTACTGTGGATGTGGAGCCTATTTATATATTTATAATCCTGACCCTGCCCTAGCTGATGCTATGAGAGCAAAGATGGTAATTGCCAGTGCAATGGAATGGTATATAGAATGCCATTAGTACTTAGAATTTGTGCCAGTAATACACAGCACAGCACCCTCCACCCCTACAGGGAGTAACTCAGAACCTCCCCCAAAAAATTAGAAAAGGGAATAAATTCCCCTGGCATTGAAGTCTCTCCCACAATGGGAAGCAATCAGGCATCAGAAATGAAACAAGTAATACTCCACAAACACCTCGAAGAAGGCCTCTATCTAGGGTGGTGTTGTGAAAAGCCTTGTATTTGGGTAACAAGGAAGAATGCGCATCTAAGCGAACACAGGCCACAGGGGCATAAATCAAGGGATTAACATGACTCCATATCAGGATGACTCCTCAAGGGCCTCTAGACACTGACTTTGTTGCCTAACCCTCCCTGGTAATTAACCCTTCTCTTCCGTAGTTGTTGTTATAATCGTAGAAGTAGAGGTAGTGTAAAGACAAGGCATAATGCTTCATGTGGGTGGGTACACATATAGATGATGACTGCGAAAGATGGGGAGACGCAGGTGGAGGCTAAAATGTTAGGAGAAAAAATATGCCTAAGGGTTGCTTTAAGAAGCACGTATAACCTGACACAAAGGAATTCGTTAATGAGAAAGGAAAGGGAGGAACTGAGTTGGAGATGGGGGTGTTGGAAAGTAGAGTCAGGGCCCTGCTGTAAACACCAGACACGAACATCAGATAAGGAGCAGAGAGAGTGAGAACCAGACATCACAACAAGCCTGCTGGAACAACATCTCAAGGTCTCCTTGGAAGGAATGTGCCACCCTGCAGAGGGATGATGGCGGTGGCAGCTCTCCACCTCAGAAAGGGTTTCTGGGTCCCGGGATGGGGCAGTGAAGGGGGAGAGCCTGAGACGGGGAGGCCAATCAATGCTGTGTGACACCTCTCACTCAGAAGGTGATATAAACCCAGGGTGGTCACATGATCAGGGAGCAGGATGTTCGACTGAATGGTGCCCTGATCCCTGTCAACAGAAATAAACATACCTGCATATTTTTACATGGCCAGTGCGTGAGGCCAGTTTCCATGCAGCATAATTTACTGTGATAATTTTTATTTTGAAATGTTTGGAATTAGTGTGTTTAAAAACGTAATAAATACTTGTCAATATAGTAGCATTCTGGAGCCAACAAAAAGTGAAAGAGGACTTTTCAGGCAACAGAATAATAATTACTGATATTTTGGAACTCTCAGGGCAAATATTCCAGCCTCTGGTACTCATTGTGCAGGGAGGACACTGTGAGGCCTGAACAAAAGCAGGGATTTTAAAAGTAGAGGATAGACCTAATCTCAGGTAGCTCCAATGGATGTAGCACAGGATTCTAAGTCAAATGGCTACGGCCAATTGATGTTGTGGACATCTTTCAATAGATCTTGATGATAAATGTTGTCATTTGACAATACATTCACTTATATTTTGCCTGGTAGCACCTTTGTGAAATATAAAGATATCTGAAATTAATGGTGTATTAATACCATCCTCTGAGACTTGTTATGGAAGAAAGATCTCAGGCATTGTATTGAAATTCTGAGCAGTAACAAGGTACTTCTTATAGAGGAGTCACTTATTTGTGAAGAGAAATTGCAGCAAGGAGAAATGAAAGGAAGGCGAACAGATAGCTAGTACTCAATGCTCTGAGCAAATACAGCGTATACCGGGAGCTTGGCTCTGCGGTGGTACAGCTGAGGAGGCAGGGAAAAGCGTCATCGAGCTTTCTGTATGAAGCTGGAACCCAGCACTTTGTTATTCTTGTCACAATCTACTCAGGTGAAGTGAACTGAGAGAAGCAGGTGTAGCAGGGTGGTGAGCCAAGCAAGTAGGATGTGCCTTGAATACATTATGAGTCATAGAACAGCTGCCTTTGAGAAACAGCCCTTTCAATAGAAACTCAGAAAGCATTTCTTTCAGAGGCTGCTCTTCACAGCTGCCTTTACTCCTAGTTTCCACAATCAAGAACACTTCTTACTTAGTCTAAAACCCCCATGCATGCTCCTGTATATATACAGTCACTGTAAGCTGCATATATAGTCTAGATTGTATCTATCTCTCAACCATAAAAGATTTTTCTTTCTCGTCAGTTTCGTATATTTATCAGAGGTATATTTGCGTGATTAACAATGTCCTAGTTTCTTGCAGTTTATGGAAGTTTCTTACTCTAAAATAATTAGTGAACAACAAGACAAGGTTGAGAGTCTCCTTTCATAGAGAATAAATTTTTTATTATGATTCTCTGTTCAGGAAAATCCTGTTGGGCGTCCTTGAACCCCACTGACTTCAAACTCAGCACATAGTGAAATGTTTTCTTGAAAAGGAGTCAACACTGGCTCTAACATGACATCTAACTGCTTACTAGTATGAAAAAATGGTTCCAAATCTGTCCAAAGTGTGGTACTTATTTGACTTTTGCACTACTTACAGACAGGCTTAGATATCTTGCAAGATCAAGTCCCTGCAGCTATGCCGTTCTCCTCCTCAAAGACCAAGGAAGCCTTCTTTAAAGAGATTTTGAGAGGAAGAGCTGCAGTGATATTTTCTCCTGATACGAAGATATGTTTTTCTACCTAATCTCTTACTGTGAAAATTGAAAATAGAATACGCATTTTCTCCCCATCCTATCAAGGTATGATTTTATTGGCTTAACTCCGCTGAAAGTGAAATCTTTCATATTAAGGTAGCAATTTAAGTGATCTAAAAGTTCTGATTTAATGGTTTATAATGGGTTTTGGTTTGTAACGCTGCCTTTTATAAATGAAACAGATTTATTTTTTTTTAATGTGTGCAATTTATTCTGTATATTATACAAAGTAATTTTGGGGAGCAAAATTTTCTCTTTATTTTCTTCTATAATTTTTAAAATTAATATAAGATTAATAAATATGTTCACAAATTCCCATTTCTAATTGTATAGTTACCAGGGTAATTAATTTCCTGTGAAACTAGTGATATTTATGTTGGTATTTCTGTAATCTGAGTAAATTGTATTTGGTATCTGTACAAAAGAGATGTGCTTCAAAGTATAAAGAACTTTGTTTTATTTAAGGACTATATTTCTTTTTTTTCCTTGTTGCTGTTAAGCATATCTGATTTGTAGAAGATTAATGAAATTAACCTTCTTTTTTTCATTGTTATAGTCTGAGACTGTCTATTCAATGCAAGATTGAAGTATGTTTTTTTTTTCCTTGATCAGAAACAGCTAAATATGTCTTTTATGGCACTATAAGGAAGTTTGAAAAATCAGGGTAATGTATGTGATGAGCCAGGTGAAAACTGAGTTTACCTTAAGGCAATGTTCACTCCTCAGGCTCAAGATTGCTATTTGCTGATATGCAAAAGTTCTGCCGTTCTTTTTGAAACATATATATCCTAGACCTTTAAAATAACTGAACAACTCTTCAACTGAAAGACTAACAGAGCTAGCATTTCCACTAACCCCCTTCATATGAATGACAGTTTTTGCACACATTTAAGTGAAACAGAAACAGAAAGTATTAATGGCTACTGGCATCTTCTCTTTATGCTTTGTTTATCTGTTGGCAAGAGTAGTCAGAGAGGTGTTTCATGGAAGGGCTGGCATGACTGCAAATGGGTCTGTTTCCAACACTAATGATTTGCCAATTAAAATACTTTCTCCCTACATATTTTGATACTTTCTTGTACTTATGTTGTCATGGCTACAAAGCCTTTGTGTATTTAAGTATGTGTTGATTACAGAAACCCCTGTGATTTCTGTGAGGAAACCATCAAATTAAAGGATAAAGTATTTTGAAAAATTTCAATATTTTGTAACTTAACTTCTTGTGGAAACTATGCATAGATGAACTCACTTTTCCCAGGAATGAATCCTTTCCTTTTGAACTTAATGATTGATTCCCTGCATTTTTTAGCAGGGTGATTATAGAGTCAAAGGTATATACGTTCTTAATAATTTTTGGTAATATAAGGCCAAGCAGATTAGGCAAACCATGTCTGTTTCCTGTTTGAAGAAAAGCTTTCAATACCCTGGAAAAAAGTAGCACAGATACCATGAGAAAAAGCTTCAATCAGACCTAGTTCTTTGAATAGCAAATTCAATCAAAGTCAAGCTGTTAATGCATGTAAAATATTCCCTCATTTGTTCTAGTGCTGACAAACAGTTTTATTTGCTTTTTCAAGAGGATGTATTATACAAGGGTGATTTTCATAAATATTTTCTCTCCACAACTATAAAAGAATTCATAGCAGAATTCACGAACTACCAAAAGAGCAGAAGAAAAAGTAGTCTTTATAAGAAAGAGATAAAAATGATGGCACCTTTACTGCTTATGAATTCACAACATATCCATATTCTGACTATTTGTTGATTTTGTAAAGTTTTGCATGGGTTCAAAATGGCATTACACTGACTAATTATCTTTAATCAGTACTCCAGCTTTAGTTCTGTTATTTGACATGTAAATATCATTAATCTTGTCACCAAATTAACACTTTTTTTCTTCAGCTATGGAAGGTCACAACTGCGGTTGAAATTGAGTCTAATCTTGATTTCAAAACCTAATATTTAATCCGTATAAAAAAGATTTTAGAGGAAAAAAGTCTGTACATCATTTTGTCATTTTGACATAGGAATCCTGAAACTAATGCTTTTCCTAAATTTCTCAAAAGAAATCTTTCTAGAGAGGTGTTTAACTTGCTAGTTGCTTCAGCTCCATGTAAACTGCTGTAACAACTATGATTTCATTTCAATACACAGTGAAGAGGAAAATAATTCTCCCCATGTCTTTTCTGCTGTCAGGAGTAATGGCTTGGCTATGACCTGGGAAATGGCAAATGTAAAGTTCTGTCCTTGCTGTGAGTCATCTGAGAAAGCACCAGAATTCCCACAAATTTTGATGAGAAAATAGTGGCAGAAAAAAGATTTGTGGCAGGGTTATTGTGTACAATACCGTTCAGGAGTCATTGTGTTAGTTGACTTTTGATATGTCACTTTCTCATCACATTTACTTGATTTTACAGAAAAAAATAATTACAGTATTTGAAGAAGACCAAATCAAGTTGTTGCTCCAGCTTTGCCAAAGTATCAAAGAGATTAAATTACATTAACGTATCTAATATTAAAATGACATTAGATTTGATCTTAGCTAAAAGGCCAAGGAGAATAAAATGCTTGTAGTGAAAATTCAATGAAAGAAGTATATTCTTTTCGTTTGAGTAAAATTAACTGTATTCTTCCTGTCTTTAAATAAAAATATGTATCTATACAACAATGAACACAACTGCAGCCAATATTTGTGTGACCTTCAATATTATGGTAATTTATTTAAATGTTATTTGTTAATTAAAATATTTCACATAAAAGGCAACTAACTTACTGTTACCAATTAATTATGTCTTTGAATTTTTGGAGTGATCAATTATCATAATCAACAAACATTATGGAAATAAAATCACAAATGGCTCTGAAATACCAGCTTGTCTGGTTTTGGTTTGTCTTTTATTTCAAATTAAAAGGAATAACTGTTTTTTAGTGTTAACCCATCTATGTGTTGTCCAGTTCTACATAAACTAATAATAGAATTTTCATTAACAAGGAAATTAATATTTTCAAGTCTTACTCATTAAAATTTTCATAAAGAATGTGGGGTACTCTCATGATTTAGGAATGGTATTGTCCCACTTTACTACTTTAGTACCACTTTAGTACTTCAACTACAAAGACCACGCACTGCTCTGCTCCATCCTCAAATAGGAGGCAAAAAAGGCAGAGATCACGTGTTGAGATAAAAACAGTTTACTGGAAAGAGCAATAAGATAATGAACAATAACAGCAACAATATTAATAAGAAAATACATAAGACAAAAAAATAATTTACATATAAAACTATATTGGACCATTCTGTCTGTCGTGTTTTTTTTCTGACTGGAAGGAATGCCCTTCCCCTTGGAAGCAACAGTCCCTTCCCATCCACTCTCAGCAATGATGTGAGATGTTATAGAATTACATCTTTTTCCTGGCCGTGTCCCCTCATCCATGGTCACTCTCGGCTAATGCAAAAAATTAACTCAAAGTTGCCAAAACAAGGACAGGTACTCATCTAATGATTTGACAAATGTTCTACCTTTGCAGCAGTAAAAGAAATCTCCAAGATTAATATTAGGTAACTCAAATATAAATTAAACTTCTTGAATGAATCTTCTTGATTGTATGGCTCAAATAAAACAAGGAAAGTTAAAAAAAAAGTAAATAATTGGCTATTCAATGTGTTCTTCAAAAATGTGCAACTACTGCAACCTAAAGATGACAATACATTATCAGCAGATGAAAAAGATCAGAAAATACTGTGTTGCCTTGAGAGATTCAGTATTTTTCAATAATTAGGGAAACATCTTGGGTAATTTTTAGTATAATATCAAAACATCCCAAATTCTTCAAAACCAAGTTTTTGAAGGAATTTAATTCTTAATTAATTTTTTATTAGCAGTGGGTTTCAACAGCAGATTTTTGAGTTGTATTCATCAGGCATAGACAAAAATCCAGTTGCCTTTTTTTTTTTTAATTGCTTTTTTTCATGCTTTCACAGTCATGGAGCACATTTCACAATAAAAGGAATCCTTTGATCAGTGGCATCTACTACATGGCTAGTTAGAGACTGCTAATAATTTCAAGATGTGGAACTCGTGGTTGATCTCATGCAAAACCTAACTATGAGGTAATGATCTGCTCTAAATAGAATAGGGTAGGAAAGTGGACTATTTTTTCCTAGGAAAAACTGCAAGGGTTTTATTCTGGTGATGTGACTTTTTGAACAGGAAGCATTCTTTTATGTCTGGTGCTGAAATGATTCTCTTTGTATCATAGAGTGAAAGTGGAACTGATGTATGCTATGTAATATGTAATTGTAGTATATAGCAGTATGATATGTAACTAAGTAAAATTAGTGGAGACTAGACAAGACAAAAGTCTTGTCATGCCTCTAAAGGAGGGGAATGATGCCTGGGCGTTTTTCTTTCATATTTTTTTTTGATATTAGCCTGACTATATAGTTTTACTCGTAAGCTTTTTGTAAGGCCTTTCCCATGGTTTGCAAAGCTATGTTTTAACATTCTTTCCTAGATAAGTAAGTTAACAAGGACATTGTAGCAGCAAGACTGAATAGAAGGCTCAGAGAGCCTGTGGAAGGCTGCTGGGGTTTGGCAGAGGTCAAGCTGGATGCTTGTTGGTGGACAGAGGGGGTGAACGGACTGATGGATATTGTAAATATAGTGTGATAAAGGGGCCCGGCACGCATCTTTGGGATCTGGAAGCTTCTATTAAAGAACCTCCCTTTTCCTTTATCTCTATTAAATTTGTTTGGAATATTTTTTCCCTCTCTCTGATTTTTTAGGCATAAGAACCAGTCTACAGAACATGTAACTGTCTCTAAACCATCAAAGTCACCATAAAAGACTTTAATCAATTAATCAAGCTGTTAGTGGCTGTTCAGACTTCTTCCTCCCATTCTCCTTCTTTTCTCTCTTTCTTTTTGCTCTGTCCCTCCTTCCTTTCTTTTCTTTCCTTTTTTTTTCTTCTAGAAAATTATAGTTCTTATCTTTACAAAGTAGAACTCAAAATTTATCACATCACATCACAGTGATTCTCTCCATCTTTTTTCTTTTTGTTGTTGTTGTTTTCTTTTACATTGCCACTCATCAGTATTATTTATGAGTGCTTTCTAAGTGAAATGGACAATATAAACATAGCCCCTCTGGGGAATTAATGTTTCATAGTGCCAATGTTTAGGAGATCTTGCATTTGTATTGGAAACTCTACATGCTGATGTAGGTAGCAAAAGCAATATTCAGACAGGTGAAGTTATGTAATGTGTTTGAGTTTCTTTTCAAGGACATGTGAAGTAATAGATTTAAAGAAAAAATATAGGAGACTGTGTTTTCTCCGTATTTTAACTGCATTTTAATGGATATTTTTGTTTCTGAAAAATTGAAATGTAAAATTTATAACTCAGATTTGAACAGCCGTCTAGGTTGTACTCTGCATGATGAATATGACCTTTTGTCTTTATACATAATTGTGATGACAAAGGAACAGATCTTGACATGACTGAAAAAATAAAATGTATTTTTCAAACACATGCAAAATTAAAAATAAAAAACCAAATTAAATAGCAAGAATTTTATAATCATAAGGAGGAATGCAAAGTGTAAACAGTGAGCAAGACATCGCAGCTACTTTATAGTCAAGAGATTCTAATAGCTATCCTAAGTTAATCTTTTTTTAAGTAAGAAAAGAGTAAAATCTGATTGTCGAATAAGCAATAACACTAATGAACAGGCTATCTTATGCTCAGCTTGATTTTTGAAATTAAATATTGTGGATCAAGACCCTTTTGCTTTAAACATAGATTTCTCTGGGTGATCAATGAGATACGAATGCTTTGATCATGCCTGTTCCCAGTGTTTACTATTTGTGTCAGAGATGAAGGGCAGGGAATTGTTACATTTTGGCAGCTCTGTGTCACCCCAATTGACATCTCCTATTCAGGGAAATGCCCTGACTGGACGTTTAAGCTGATTTCTACCCTCATTTGCCTCAACACGAAAGGTACTGGTGATTCTGGTGCCAGATCCTTTTTCTCCTTCCAAAGAAAACCAAACACTATGACTGAACCTGGAAGACTGCACAAGCAACTCCATCTGAATAAAGAAGTATGAAAAGGGAAGAGAAATAGCTGAGGCAAAAGCAGGTTTTCTTATTTGTGCTTTGCACTTTGACTCCAGTGGATCCTATTTCTGAACCTGTGTTCAGAAAAATAGTCTCTGTGTAATGTGTCCTATGAAAGGTTCAACAAAGCCTTCTATTGCTCTGAAACAAATGTTTCAGCAGTTTAGCATTTTAATTTAAATAACTGCTTTTCAACTGAAAGGAGCACCAAAGCATCCAGACACTTCCCTAGTTCCGGAATATTCCGGATGGCTATTTTTTATATACTTTTTAGTATCTTACACATATGTATTTTTTAATGTAGGGATATGTGATCTTTTATATTTATGTTTTAGTTTTATTTTTATACATAATTTTATGTATCTTTTTATGTATTTACATTTATATTTACTTTTGGGGTTTTTTTACATTAAGCAGCAAACAATAAAAATAACAAACTCTGATTTTATTGCAGTCAGATGTTACAGCGATCAAATAGTAATGTTATTCTTTTTTGTGTCCTGCTCCTGCACACAGCAAACCTTTTTTTCTGAAGATGAAAACACTTGGAACCTTCCCAGATCATCTGAAAAAGTTTGACTGAGTGTAGGAGAAGCAGAACTGAAAGAAATAGCATTTTGAAAGAAATGGCATATTAAAAGAACCATTTGTTTGCTCCACAGTGTTCATCATTCTAACTACACCTGAGGTAAATGGTAGTGTTGTTTGATCTCAGAGATATAAATACACTTCCTTTGTGTGTTGTTCCCCCCCCCGTCTAATTTTACAAACTGAGGGGGTCTGTATAATTAGTTCAAGTACCTTTACTAAGCTTTTGCAAACGTTTGCACACTGAAGAAGTAAATGTAACAAGGTTTACTTAAGTATAGGTTATATTCTCTTCATCTTTTTGTCAGACACTGACAGTTCCATGCTTTCTCTTTTCTAATCTATTCTACAAATTTCACATTCCAGAATTTACATTTAATAACAGTTGCATTTTACTCTAAGGATAAATCTAAACCTTAGGTTAGATTATTGAAAGAGGTTTCAATAACCAAGGTAAATGGAAAAACATCTCTGAACTTCTGACCAGGCTAGCTAGTCAAGAGTACAAAGCTAAAATGAAAGAATGAGAAGAAAATCCCCAAGCATAAAGCAATCTTACAATTTTATTATCTTCTGAACCTCCTAAAAACTCAACACTGTAATTGAAAATCAGTTGAATTGTGATCAGTAGTCACAATTTTCCTACTGGTGCCGTAGAAGATGAGTTTGTACCTCTAAATAGAATCATCACATTTTTTATTTCTTGTAAGATATTGAGACAGTTGAGATAATTATATGTTCCTTCCTTTAAATTAAATGTTTATTCTTTCAAAAACTGTTTGCGTTATTCTTCCTATCCTCTGCTCCTACTGGTTTGGTTAAAGGCCTATATCCATGGGTTATTTCTCCAAATATCACACTCATCACAGAAGGTTCTGACATCAATTTCACATAGATAACTTCCTTGAAATAATACTAAAAATTTCCTGAGACATTTGAGTGAATATATCTCCTTTCTTTAAGTCCTATTTTCTTGGTTTCTCTATGGCAAATTATACATATTCATAATACAATTAGTTAATGTGGTGTGATGCATGTTATTATTTTCTGTGAATAATATAACTCATAGAACCTCCATTTAAAAGCAACCTCCATTTAAAACAACTCCAACTCATCAAGATAATGTGTAAAAAATATTTTAATTGCATAATTGTTTTATCTCTGCTGAGATAAAGCATCTTGGTAGGAAAAAAAAAAGAATTAAGTCTGTGTTTCTCTCAAGAGTCTTCTTAAGAATACCAGTAGATTAATTAGAAGTGTATAAACAAATAAGAACTTGGACCTGCTAAGTAAAATCTCACCAATTTTTTCAGACCTGATTCTGTCTTTTTTCACTGACATAACTGGAATCTAACTAACTGTGTTTACAAAACTCAACATTTTTATTGCCTGTTATTACATTTTGTACTGAATGTTATGTTTTAATATTCACTTTATCTGCTGTTTTCACCAGTATTTTTTTTCCCCTGTAAATTCTGAAACACAGTGCTATAGGGGCAAAACTATATCTCATTAATGGATCCTGAATAATATATGCCATTGGTTACAACTGATGTATAACATCTGAATTCCTGCAGAATGTGGTATGCCACAAAAGTGCCTGACATTTTTCAGTTACAGAGACTTCTATGGCTAGGTTCTTCCAAAGTACACTTCCTAAAATGTAAACTTTAAAGTACAGACCAGAGAAAATGTAAAGTGAGGCTTAATATAGTTATATGAATTGCTATCAAATGCATTGTCTTCAGTCTTTCCTACAATTTCTAGATCCTGTAGGGAAAAGACACAATCATGTTCTTCAATTTTCTTTATGCTACAGCATCCTCATTCTTTTTTGTCTCCTGATCAGCAATAATGAGCTTGGATAGCATGTTTAATTGAATTTTTCATGATGTACATATCAAAATTATATTATACATTTTTTCAAATAAGACCTTCAAGTAAGATCTCAGGTGAACAGGGCAGGGAGATGACCAAGTACACGGCTCATTGTGTTTGTTTAGCACCTAGTACTTTATGGCTGTATCTGAAAGAAATATCAAATAATGACAGCACTGCACATTCTGCTTATCTTTTACTATTCCTTGCATAATGATAGATAATGGACTGATTAATGATTTTTATTATGCCCATATTCTCCACAAGTGGTGAATTAAAAAGGTAACTGTTAAGGTTAATTGTTGTCAGCTTAGTAGAAAGCACTGCATCTTGCATCTTATGATGCTGTACAATATAATAATGTGGCAGTTTGAGAGGTGCTGGGATCTCTGGGGGGGTCGTCAGAGGGGGCTTCAGGTCTTGCAAGGGGGTCCTCGGACTTTGAGGGGGGCGNCCACTGGTGAGCGGCCCGGGGCCGTCTCGGGCTGCGTGGTAGTCCCACAGTCCCGGCACAGGCGGCACAGGTGGCAGCACGGGAAGTGGCTGGGCAATGCAATGAGTGCGGTCCCAGTGACTCCTGGCTTGCAGGCAGAGACACGCTGCCGGCACGGCGTGGCAGCCCTGGACCAACCACGGTTGGAAACCCGAGTGCAGCAGCTGCTTGTGGACAGTGGCAGGGGTCTAACCCTGGCACCATGCTAGCGATGGCTGCACAGAGGGGCAGCAGTGGCGCTGGGGTGTCCCGGAAATGCCATGGCTATGAACACAAAGATGATGGTTGGGTCCTGAGCACATGGTTTTTCAGCAGGAAAACGCAGGAAACAAGGTGAGGCTTGGCACCGCTGACCAATGGAGAGACAGTTTGGCCTGGAAGAAGGCAGCAAGATCCACGCGAGAACTAGAGGACTTAAAAAGCCGAGGACAGCAGCTTCCTTCTCTTCTTCAGCTTCTGATCTGGGAGGGGAAGCACACAGCTTCTGTCCTCCTCACTCGCAGGCCCCGTGGCGTGACCCCACACATTTCTCTCAAGCAGCCACTTTGGAGAGGTGGTGGGAGGGGGCGTTTTTCACTTCTTTTTGTGTTTTTTCAGAGAACTTCAAGGGCCGGGGAGTGATTCCAGCAGAGAGGGAGGGAGAGAGATGGCTTCCCTACTCTTCCTCCTGTTTTCTCAGCGAGCCATCTAGCTGAGAGAGCAGTTCCCTTTCTGTTTTTGTCCTTTTGTGTTTTCTGCATGTCAAGTGTTTCTCTGTGTAATTTTGGGGTCCTGGTGGGTTGTCCCTTCTTCCCTTAAACTCCCTGTAATAAACTGTTCACCCTCTGCTAATTTTGTTCAGTTTTCCGTCATCTTTATTGCATGCCCTGAGATGATAAAAGTGGTTTAAACCACCACAAATAATTATTGTTTTTTAACTTAGTTATAGATACATCAGCTGAAGTGGAAAGTAGAAAGGAAGCTACAGAAGTGGTGAATGGGAAGCTTTTAACTGGGAAATTTGTTTGGCACCCAGCTGTCCTATGTCTGACTGATGTCAGAATTCCCCTCTAGTTACTGGAATAGTAGTAAACTACATAAAGAGTTCCAGCTAGAGTAATAGTAACCTGCAAGAGTTTTGGACTTACCCTAAGTTAGAAATGTCCTTTCTGATGTCATTATCACTATAAAGGACAATAGTTTGCAGTGGCAGTCCTCACCTTAAATTGTAAGAGGTAGCCACAAAGTGAAGTACCAAATGGTTGCGAAATGCCAAGCTTAATTATTGTTATTTTTTCTTGAAACAGTATTTTTTGAGATTACATTTCAGGGTTACATTTAGTAGTGACTAATTGTTAAATTTTTATGGACAAGAGAAACATCTCTCTTCATGTTTTCAAAATATTGCAATTGCATGTTGCCTAATAATCATGTAAATTTGGTGGAATAAAATGCCATTAATAAAATAATGAAAGAAACGTTTTGTTTGTTGCTTGTATTTAAGGAAATGTTTACTTATCTCTAGCCTATGAAAAGATTTAAAATAATCGTGAGTGCACATTGTTTACCTTCAGGGCACTTGGAAAGCAAGTGAATAGAAAGAGGATGTTAGCTAAATGTTACGCTGCTTATGACAGTCTTTATGAGGATGGGCAGATGTGATGGACAGATGGGTGAACTAACAGAACTAAATGCATTATTAGCTGCTCAGACATTTGTTGAATGTCAGCCAAAACTAGTGAATCATAGTAATTGACCATTGTTAAACATCTCCCAGGGGGAAAACTATTTCATGCATAACAAAAATGTATAATATTTTTGGTTGAGATGCAGAAACAGAAAAATGATTGCACAAATTCAAATAAACCATATGTCCTAAAGAGTTGAAAAAGTTTGTTTGCTTTTAACATGTCTGTGTCAATTGTCAGTAGATATCTACCTACTTAATACATTTTTAAAAAATATTTATGTAGTGAGTTCCTCCTTTTTCTACACATCAAGAAAAATATTTGCTTTTGTTATTATGCCCTTCAATCAAATAGTTTAGAGACTTTTTATATAAGCCTCTTATCACCACTAACATTTATTTTACTCTTCACTGAAATACAGCCACTGCAAGTAGAATGCTGCAGCTGTCTAACAATATATAAAGTAGGACTGCTCCCTGTAAAGTGCTAAATCATCCCTATTTGTCCTCTGATATCTGTTGATGGATGAATAAAACCAGTAACTACATTTACAGAAGGAATAGAAAAAAATTTGTTGTCCTGACTCCCTTAAAATTAACTGCACCTCACTAATATGCAGACACTAATTGGAAATGGACTGCAGCACTTTTGAAGGAGGTCATAGTGTGAGGCACACTGTAACAGTGACTAATACTTGGGAAAAAAATGATCTGCTTCCTAACATGACAAGAATGATTTGCAGTTAATAATAGAGGGAGTAAAGGCCACTCTTTTCAGTTACCCTTGGCTTCACCTAGGACAAAATAAAATATCACTTCAGTTGCTGTGAGCTACTCGCCTTTTTACCAATCATTATTGCTTAGTTATAACTTAGTGATAAAATCTGTCATTACTGACTTTATTGACATTAAAGTTGATTTATTTGCAAGTCTAGTGAATAAGAACTGCCTTATGCTGGCTTTCAAATTGCTTGCATACTCAAGATAGTAAGTGCATCACTGACTTAATTGTCTTTTGTAGGTTCACTTGCTCTCTAATCTCAGTTTGAAAATAATATTGGGTCAAATTCAACCTTGATATAGGTCCAATGACTTTGGTGGTTGTTCTCTAGAGAAGAATTTGATCCATTATTTTTAAGCAGTCAAATGATGATAAAGAACTGCCTATAATATAAAGCATTTTTTTTTTCTGCCATTGTATAATGTGTTACTCAGAAGGCAATAAGATAAAGTTTGAGGCCAAATTTTGCCCTCAGCTATATACTACTGTGCCTGAAAACCTTGAAGACAAAGTTGTTATCCGTATTCAAATAACATCTTCCTGAATTAAACTCCTTGTTTCATTCTTGGTTATAACAAAACATGTATTCGATCTGGCTGAGATGGAATTCATTTCCCCATAACAGTCTTCACAGCACTGTGCTTTGCATTGGTAGCTAGAAAGGGGTTGATTACCACCAGTGTTTTGGCTACTTCTGAGCAGTGCTGGTGCATAGGCACTGTCTCTCAACATTTCTCCCCACCAGGGGGCTGGAGGTGGGCAAGATCCTGTAAAGGGACCCAACCAGGACAGCTGACCCAAACCAATCAAAGGGATATTCTATAGCATAGAATATATAACTCAAATATAAAAACCAAGGAAAGGAGGAGTAAGGTGGGGAGCATTCATTGTTTACACGTGCTGAAGCCCTATTTCTTGCGAAATAGCTGAACATCACTTGCTGATGGCAAGTAGAGATAAACCTTCTTTTTTTTCTCTTTCCTTGTGCATGCCCAAACTTTCACTTTTGCTTCTGTAAACTGTCTTACCTCAACCTATGAATTGTTTTCCATAGTATTTTCCCTGTCCAGCTGGGAAGGTGGGGTGATATGCTGGCTTGGTGGGCATCTGGTGCCCAGACAAGGTCAAACCACAAAAGAGAGTAAAGCCGAACCATTTATCTGTACATAGTGGTCACATACTGCAATTTGTTTTACACCTAACAACAAATGTTAGCTTTTCCTCCTACTGATTTTTGTGGAAGATGAGCAGTAGCCTAAGGAATATACTGCTACATTTAGGGTCTAGACCTCAGAACAAATCCATAAGGATGTACCTTATTCTGGTCACACAGAACCATCCTCATGTTTGCAGTGGTTTGGATGGGTCCACTCTCTGAATCAGGAAAACAGTCTACAATAGACCTTGAAAGACCTGAAAAGTCTTCTGATTGCTCAAGTCCTAAAACTTTTTAAACCCAGAGTTTAAAACTACACTGAATCTCCAAACACAACTCTTTATTATGGGGGGCAAAAAGTGAGGGAATATGGAGTAAAAAGGTATACTAAGCTTGAAGCACACTTTCTTTGATTTCCTTTCCTGGTCGAACCTAGATCTCCATTCTTGGTGCTGTTCTGTTTTCTATGTTCCCAGAGCTTTTTCAAATTGAACTCTAAGAACTGAAGTGAAAATAGCATTATCCCAGAATGGTGGCAGAATTCGGAAGAAATGGCTAAGAAAATAAGAAACTAAGGTACCTGCCACATGAAGGGAAACAGAAATGAAGATTTTCTGTTCTGTGGATATTAATATATATTTTTAAGGCTATTCAGTGTCCCACCTCCAAAAGCTGTGTAAATCAGTCTGTTAGATGTCTAAAACAATCTGGTAGAAGTTTAGACTTTTCACTGTCAGAGCCACTGATTTTAAATAGGAACTTTGTCTGAGACTGCACAAAATAGCAAAAGAGAGAGCGAGAATCCTCAAAGATCCTCCATGAGGTATTTTGTTGTACAGAATTACCAGCATCACAATATCATGGACTAACTCTGATTAAGTCATGAAATAACAAGTTAACTAATACCATATCATGAAAATTTAAGAGGATTTGATACATCTTTGAGCACATTTAAAAGGCAAAAAATAAACTGTAGCTATGTACAAGCAACCTACTAGTGAGTTACACAAATGGGCACCAAGCAAAACTTCCTATATTAAAGCAAGATAATTAAAAGTATTTTACTATCAGAAAATATCTGCACTTGAGTGAAATACCCAAAAAGTTAGGACTTAACAGAACTGCACAGCAAGTCTAACAGCAACACAAACTAAACAGCGAAACCCTCTTAAGTGTGACACAAAATTTAACCAATACACCCCCCCTAGGGCAAAGAATAGTATTAAATATAAAAAAATAAAATAATAATAAATAAATATAAAAAGGAAAGAAAGTAACAGTTAATGATCACTCACCCTGAGATTTTTCACATGGGGTGGAGGTAGTAGAGGTATGCATCAGTTACCTCCGAGAATATGGTTAGAACTCTCCCCAGTTTTTGCTAGGTTCAAATCCCTGTTATATATTTTATTTTTTTTTCTCTTGACCAGTTTGAGTGACAAGTCAGGCAAATAAACAAACTTTTTGGCTATGTCAGATTATTGCTTTGGGACAGTCAGAGGACAGAGATAGAAGCTCAAAGATCATATCTGGTTTTATGCTTTCAGGAGTCTTAGAAGAAAGGCTGTGATATCTTCATCTCACTCCATTCTTTTGGTTAATCCTGTTTCTGGAAATGTTTCCCCGGGTGTTGGGTCTTCCAATAAACCATCAAGAGCTTATTTTTCCTTTTGTGTCTTATCTGTCACCCCACAATACCAATAAAGGAAATAGTACTTTGTCAGAGTAGTAATAATAAGAAATACTGTCAGTCAGAGGTGATGTCAGAATCAGTACATAAAATAGTAGTAAAAAGAAACCCACTGCTAACACAAAAATCAGTGGAGACTTTCAATCTTTTTTCCTTCTGCAAATTAAGTACGTAGTTAAGTTGGTGAAGTATGGACTCATATGTCTATGTTTTAGGGACACTATATTAAAACTTTTAGCATTTACTCCCAATTGTCCTGTGGCATGTGTTTACCATAAAAGAAAAAGAATTTAAACACTAGTTGAGAACATACAGGTTTACTGCAAAACAAATAAATTAAAAACAAGCAGGACCCTAGAATTGAAGAAAAAAAAATACTGTTGTTTATACTGTTGTTTACTGTTTTTTTTCCAAGTTTCCTAACGCATTTTGCTGAGTTCTTTAAAAAGAGGTATTTTGGTTCATAGTAATCTATTTTAGCTCTTTACTACAGTAATTCTCAACATATCTGAGCAAGATAAAGAATGGAAAAAAAAATATTTATGTTCCAAGATTTTTTTTGTGTCCCAGTCTTGGACTTTTCTGAGATGCAGCTATTCAAACTACATGTCTTCAACTGGACCTTTAGGGTTAACACAGATGACATCAGCCATAAGTATTTGAAATAACCGAACTCTCCTGTGTAACTGGAAAACCATCCAGAACACAAAACCCATGAATCATATATCATATCAAGAATACCCAGAAGCCCATAAGGCATACATATAAATACAAGCCCAAGCTGTATCATAATAGCTTTTTGAAAATTGCTTGTGAATTCAGATCCAAAAATATTCACTACAGTATGTTCAGTGATGGAAGGAGTAATGTTTCAACTTTAATTAAAATACATACTTTTTGAGTACATATAAAAAGCATATGCGAAATTTCAGATTGATTTTTTTTTTTTTTTTCAGATGAAACATTGTTGACAGAATTTGTGGACTGTTCAACGTTTTTCAGTATTAATAGGCAAAAATTCTGCAATGATATAAAATGAAAGTACCTCTGCATTGCAGGGACACATACTGCAGTCGCTATGCCAAACAAATTCCCATTGAATTTCACTCATTCACTCATTGAATTTTACTCATTACAAAACAAATTAGTGGCTCTTTACTGGATATAATAAGATGAAGCCTGCTTAAATAATGAAAAATACCTCATGAAATACTGTTGAAATAATCAATAGTTAATAAACAATAAAACTAAAAAATAAACATATGAAGTGACTTTTCTCCTGAAACATCTCTTTCCCAAATTTTCTGGTTAAATACAGTTAATCACCTAATCACCTACTCCCCATGGCTTTAATCCTTTTTGTTGATGTTTAAAAAAAGATATTATATGATTATTTTAAGAGTGTTCCCTGTGTGCCTAGTCTCTACTAAAAGAGTCTATGATTGTTGGCTTAGGTGAAATTTTTCCTAGTAGTATGAACTATTGTGACTTGTTCAACTTTTTCACTATTTACAATATTTTTACAACATAATTTTTGTATCATGCACATCACAAAAGTATAGTTCTACCTCTAATATCCTCCTCTGTATCTTATCTTGCTTCGTGTTCTTTTGTGTCACCTCTAGAACTTCTCTAATGGCAAGTCAGCAATCCACAAAAATGTAGCAATACATTTTCAATCCTTTATTGTTCTTCAATAGAAATTAACATCTGACTTCCTTTACAATTTTTTTTCCCATTGGTACATTAAAGAGTTATGTTAGATAAATTTTCCATCATTAAATCATTCCCTTTTTTAGTGATTAATGTTGATTTTGGAGGTATCAATATGGATGAATTAGCGTAATGTGGCCAGATTCAGCATCCATCTTTGCTTATGCCTTAAAAATTTCCTTTAGAGTTACGATAGCTAACTATCTGTTTTCTATATGTATGGAATTCTTTGTTGACTTGTCCTTCTTGACCTACATAATTTTCAGTAAGAGATTTTAGCCCATCTTTCTATTTATTGTTTCTTCAGGACATTAATAAGTGTGTAATAAATGTGTCAAGTACCACTACTGTTAGGAAGAATACAGGGGCATTTCATTATTAACCTTCTTCCACGTCGAAAATGAACACTTATATCTACTCTTTGTTTTCCTATCTCTGGGCCACTTTCTAATATGAAACAGAACTTTTATCATTTATTTTGTGCCTTCTTGTTCCTTAATAATCCCCTGTGGATTTTATCAAAGGTATCTTGAAACTCTAAGTAAATTATTCTTATTTATTGGATTTTTTTTTCCCCCATTCACTTTGTGCTACGTTTTTCTATGCCAATATAAAGCAGGGAATACATCCCAGAGTAAGTGAGAAAGTTGGTCTTTTTTAATTATTTCTAGTTTAGTCCCACTTTAATCAGGTGGAAAGTTTAGTTCAGATGCTGGTATTCCTTCATTATTTTAAGCAAGATGGGTATTGAAAGCATTTTTATCATACAAGTTAACTAGTTCATTTTCTTAAACAGTAGAAGACCTTTTGTCCATTTCAGATATTAATATAATGGAAGATGTACCCTTGACGAAAATAATGCATCCAAACTTTTGTCATGCTTTGTCATTGCAAATTTTTTTGTTATCCAAACTTTTGAAATTAAATGCAATACTGAAAAGATTGTTGATATCAATCTTCATTAATGCAATAAATTTCAGTTATTAGGCCAAATATTGCATTTGTTATTTCTGTGTTTTAGTTTGCTTGTACAATTTTAAGTATGCAACAGTTCTTACTCTTGCAGGGTTATTAGAGTATTCACAACCTATTTTCTAGAATTTCCCCTAACTTGATGGCCTATTAGAATAATTATTATTCATTATAGATCCAAAAGTATTTACTTTGATGTGAACAGGAGATATTCTGCATGGTTGTGCTTCAAAAGTTTTTGGAGTTTCTTAAGTGAATGATAAATAACTTGCTAAGTAGTTTGATTTCAAGAGACAGTGAGCACAGTCAGTATGAATCTACATCAGATGAAATTATAGCTACTTAGTAAAGGCAGGAATTCTTATCCATCACTTCCATGAAACACAAAATAAAACATGTCTAAGGCAGCAGTTTAGCAGTGGGAATTTGGCTTTCAAAGGTCTCTACAGAATACAGCACAATTTTCTTCAAGGTACCCTTTTCCTAACATATCAAGTGGAAAATTATTTTACCACCAATCTGATCAGGTATTTTAATGTTACTGTGGTTATGGAGATCTCTACTGAGTGATACAAAAGTATGTAAAAGGCTATAGACACATGCTAATATTGTAGGATTATCTAAAGGGATTTAGTTATTCTCTTCTATTCCACCAAAAATAGAATTCTTACTTTCCTTTTATCTTCTAGTGATGTATTCTGTTGAATAGAATTAATTGTGCAGTTCTAAGTATTTAAGAAAAAAAAGACTCTCAAAATAAAAGTTACTAATAAAAGGTGTTTCCAATTTTTGTAGGCTTTTGGCCTCCCCAAACCAAATATTTTGATTAAATAAACATGAATGTGTAAAATGTTTGTATCCCAACTGTCTAAAAAATGCAGGGTTGAGACAGGAGTCTTGCTTAAATTTAGTTCTAAACAGCAGACTGAATACAGTGTAGCTTCACAGATGATACTGAATACCATAGAACCAGATTCCAGTCTGTATCAGGGGAAAATTCTTCTGAAATCTGGTACACATAAAATCACATGTTTTTTTAGAAAGAACTGCTATTTCTTTTGTTCATCATTGAACCTATGAAAACCTAAATATTAATGAAAATAATTTCTATTACTTCAGTTGGTATCACTCCAAAATTTGTTCTGTTTTATGACACACAGCTAGAAACAGACTTATCATTTGATCCCAAAAGCTAATTTTAAGAATAGCATCAAATTCAACTGTTTCTGCAAGAGAGACTGTTAAATCAATTTTGCATTGTAAACAAGAACATTTCTTTCTTATTTTGTCTCTAATAGTTATTTCATGCATTCAAACTAAGAGAACACTGAAAATGCAATTTTCTTGTTCCTCCTTGTGCAGATCTTATCTCGGGTGATGAAAACTGAACGTCAGTCCCATTTTAGTTAAAGTCAGATTCATTTTAAAACTTACTGTAGTACAATTTCTGTGTTGTTAATACTGTGACACAATTGAAAAGAAAGCATGCTTTATTGTGATATTGTAACACTTTCTTGGTTTTAAGATCTATAAAAGAAGAAACAGACTGAAAAATCCTCTGCTATGTAATGCGAACAATTAGGCAAAACCCAGTAAAATATTAGAGAGGGAAAGTAAGTTTTCCTTTTTTCTCTTTCAACTTAAAATACATTTGTATATACAGTTACCCCATTCAACAAATAATTTAATATTGTGCCTACTAAGCAACTTATTTGACAGAGAGAAACTATTTATTTAATGTCAATCTCTATAATTACATTGTGTACAGAAGAAAAAGGCAGCAACTAGAAAGCCTAATTTAATTTAAGAAACTACAGAAGAGGTCCTTGTATGTTGAAACTTTCTAAGATGCTTTCTCTATGACTAAATTAAATAATAAATCTGTAAATCTATAGCGGACATTGCAAGATAGGAACTTGGCTAATTTTGCATTGAAAATATTGGCCAACATTTTCTTAACAAACTGGAAATTAGTTATTTATGGAAATAGAAAAAATAAATCATAACTCAACATCCCATATTACACCTCAAGTGATATTCATGGTAATGCATAAAGATTAATTAAGAATTTTTATGTACTTATTATTTTTACAGAGACATAATGTATGCTTCCATTTATCATTATATACAGTAAACTGGCAGTTTCATAAGTCATCCACCAGAGGTCGCAATTCTGCTTTCGCAGCTGAAAGGCGCCATACAAATAGGAATTATTTCTATGAATACAATGACTTGAGGAATACTGATTTTTCACAGGAATACGTGGGAAAATCTACTAGATCGAGAAAAAAATTAAATACGTAGTGTTTCAGATAGTTTCTAATTTAAAATTCTGTAGGGAAGATACTGGTAAATTCAATCAATTTCTTGCTATATTCTTTCTTTTCCTTGGGGACATACTATTTTCTGGCAGGATTTCATGTAATTCCTGCTGGAACCGAAGATGACTTGGCCACTAAATTGTTGTTAAACATGGACTGCAACAGTTTTCTGAAAGTTGAAACACGCTGGTAGAATGGCAAGCGCATCGCAGCTGCTTAGTCACTAGTGCTCTTTATTGGTCTTCTGGTCAATTAATTTGCAACAGACAAGAGCTACATTGTTAATTCTTTTCTACGATGAATTAACAGTTTCTACTTCGACTTGAAAATTCCTTTTTTCCAGTTGTGGGAATCCTCACAAGTGTTATAATGGCATAAGTCTGTCAGAACAGGAATTAGACTCCCAACTAATATTTAAATATATTTACACTAGTCAGGTAGTGCACAAGTCAGAGTTAAAAATATTAATGCCCAGATAGTGCAAATACCTCTAATTTAGCAGACAAAACTAAAAGGCTGATTGCTTGGAAACTGAAAACCGGTTGTTTTAAATTAGAAGTAAGTTTAGATTTTCAGGGTATAAGTCATCATAAGAAAAGGCAAGCTAGAATGTGGTGAATTTTTGAGTGTTTGAAGTCTGTAAATAAAAGTTTTACTTCAGTTCAATGATAAACCATAGATGTGATTTTGAATAATTAGATGAAATTCTGTGTTTTATGCTCTTCAGGAGTTCATTTAAATCATCACTATCATCCCTTCTCACTCCATAAGTGCTTAGGATTTTTGAGCTATTGGATATATAAAAAACAAGAAAGCAATATAGTCAAAAAATCTTGGGGTTAGAATAACAGTTCTCGGTGACTTTCATAAATGGAGACACTTGACTCTTTTAGGTCCAAACTCATCTCATTTTAGCAATTTCTATTTCCTTATATTAACTGAGATTTAGTTATGTTATGGCATAGCAGAGTTCTTTGGATTTACTTTGATTTTTGCTTGATTTTTTTTCAACTTCTATTCTATATTTCACAAGGTATTTTTAATTTTGAATGACTGCATGTACTAATGTGTAGTAGTGATATAAAGTCCTCTGTGGGTGGTGATCTGTATGAGGTCATCAAACAGGAGTTAAAGTTGCCTGGAGCTTTAGCTATAGCTATCTTTCACTAATTCACCTCAGCTAAGAATTATATTAGTACTCTTTATATACTTATTGCAAGAACTGGCAACAACCAAATGTGAGTAAAAGCTATATATTTTACCCCAAATACTCAAGGGAATATAGAAAATAACACATATGCTACAATTAAAATGTCTGTTTAATATTTGCTTCATTTGATTTGTTTTCCAAGCCATTAAATTTATTCCCCTTTGCTCTGTGCAATAGTCATCTGTGAAACTCAGACTTGACAGTCTAAAATATGAATCCGGTGTTTTCAAAAGCATCATTGTATCCTCCGTTAGAATAATCTGTCTACTGCTGGTCTCTACCAATGTCCATTGAATCTGATGCTGCAACAGAGTGGATTAGGTGTACACCTTTGGTAGCTTTGTTGCTGTAGGAACAGTTTGCTGTTAACCTGAGTTTAAATTTACCAGAACTTACAACACTCTACTAAGGTAGAAAGAGATATTTTGAGTCAAGAAATATTCTATCAGAATGGGATGCATCTTCTTTAATGAAGATTATCACTAGTAGTAAATTAGGCAGAAAATTAGGTAATACTAACTTTAAATCTGTATCAATTCTGTCTTTCAAGCAACTATAACTCGTCTTGTTTGAGCATGAAGTCATATACTAGTAGTCTTACAATCATGCATGACAAAAATTAGATGAAGTTGTTTTATCTGATTCTTACAGCATTTATGCCTTTCAGCATTTTACCTCAATATTTCTTTTAAGTATTTTAGAGAAATGTCAAGCAGGAGAGAGAACTGATCCCCATGGAATCCTGTCAAATGTAAAATCTGAAGCTCAAGTTTTCTTGGCATACTTTTTGGGTATATTCATTGGGACAGTCCTAAACCATCTTAAGCAATTCACTTGATTCCTGGTATTTCTGTGAGGTGGAAGAAAAAAATGTTTTTAATGTTGAGAGAGTCAATGTTGAAGAAAGGCTATGACAGATAAGAATGGATGTCTGCCCATCATCATTTATCAAGCCTACTAAGGCTATTTCCTTCCCCTGTTTAACCATAACCAAGCTCAGAGGCTTCTGAGTGTTAAATATTTATATCTAGTAGATGCATTTGCAGTTGGCTAAGTTTTATTTAAATGTTTGATCAGATCAGAGTGGGGCTACTCTAGATATAACATGCAGCAAGCGTTATTGTCGGCTGCCTGCATTCTTTCAATTTTTACCAAAGTTGAAGAGTGGTTTCAGTGGCACACATGTGGTGAAAACCAATGGTCAATCTATGCCACAAATCAACAATTATGCCTATACTGATTCTTCTACAGAAATCATTGCACTGCTTGCTTACATATAATTGTAGCATTTTCATATTCAGCATGTCTTACTGGTAAGCAATGAAAAAAAAAGTAAAATATTTAGTGCTTCAGTAATGACTAACTGCACAGACTGATCAGTTACAGAATGAGAAAGAAGTGATAAAGTGGTGAGCGTAAGTTTGTGTCAATATGGCATCATATATATAAATGGCTCCCAGAGGTCTTTTTCCTCCCCAAATAGTCAAGATTGAGGTGATGCAGGTCCTGTCCCTTGTGCCTTCTTAAAGAAACCATAACTGTTCAGGAGCAGTATAACAGATGTTCAAAAGAATCATTAACAATCTAAATGTAGGTATGGGCAGATGTAGCAATTCTACTGCACATAACTTTGGGGGAGAGAGAGTTTTAAAGAAGATCAATAATGAGCAGATCTGTACACAAATTACTCCTCTAATTATATTTAAAGCTTCTTTGCTTCAGCGATTGTGGTTGAGATAAGGTGCACAAGTGATGAGAGTAGCTATTAGAATAACCATGCATGATTGACCTGGCAGGTATTAGTAGATCAATGAGAGGCAAAATAAGTGACAGCATAAGAAAGAAGCTTGTAGCAAAGCTTCAGTCTTGCTCTTTTTGCTGCTTTTCGCTAAGGGCGTATGAAACCCAGTACCATTAAAATAAAAGAATAAATAAAATAAATAGTTGGGTCTAAAAGACAGGGAAATTTTGTTTGCCTATTAAACAACATGCCAGTGACATGTTGCACTATAACTTTTGTAGTCCTTTCAAGAACATTACTGGCATTGTCATAGGTGGGCACTTTCTGTGAAGAATGATCTTACTGGAGTTGAATAATTCCTTCAGGCACAATGATGTATTGATGACAAGATATACAAGAAGTTGTAACTGGTGGGGAATATTCTGCCTCAAGATGACCTCAAAAAGGGGCATCAGGGGTGTATGGAAGACTGATCTATTTGCTCAATAATGTGACCCCAAACTTGTATGAAAGTAATTCCCATTTTGTCTTTATTATTTATTTTCGCAATAGATAATCTTGTATAATAATGGAAGAGCTGGCCTTCTATAAACTCTTATTTAAAAAGAATAGGAAACTGGGAACTGCATTAATACTAAAATTCTAAATCCTTGACAACTCATTTGACTTTTTGTATCTTTTTATAAATCATCGTATCCTATAATATGATATTTAGTGCAATAATTTAAGATGCATTTAGAGCTACAAACCTACAGTAATGGTTTACTGCTGAAGCTATACATGATCACCGTGGTATCTGTATGTGGACACATGCAATCTTTCATTCCCTCTCTGTTTCTAGCTTCTTCTGGTTCAATATTTCTTTATGCTTTACAGAAGATTTTATATAAACATAAGCTGAGGATATGTTTCCCATCAGCAACTGCTATATGCCATCTAGACAAAGAAGATATAATTTTCATTGTCCGTTTTTAGGGTTGGTCCATCATATTTCTAATTTAGAAAATGCATCTGCTCTCCTCTAAATTAATACCATCAATGCACTAAACAATGCTGTTCTGCATCTGATATATTGTGAGACAAAACAGAACAAAGCCGAGACAAAAATAACACATCTCTGTGAGGTACAGGGGGCAATCAATTAGATTCATCATCTGTTTTACATTCTAGTCACTGCTTTTAAAAAAGAGGAGTGCATAATACCATGGCAACAGTTGGAACTGCAGTTCTTTATGGTATATAATCATTATGGATTCTTCAGCATTCTCTGAAAATTGATATGAAAAGTCACAGCCGTTGTACTACCTACTAGGCTGATTAAATGACAAATTTGTAATTTACAAGTGCCTTATTGCCATGGGAAGGCAATCATACAACTCTGTTTTCTAACTCAAGGGTTTTTGAAATATGCTGCATGATTTCTAGCTGGGCTACAAGCTAAGATTAAATTGAAAAGGATAGCATGTAGATTTTCAAACGTGGTGTTGACATTTACTAGCCAATCAAATCTTGTAACTTTCCTGCATGACAGCAGATGTTGACCTTTCAAGCTTTCCCTGTCTGCTTTCACGCATTACCTGCAGAAATTAACATTAACTCGCTTCTTGCTCCTTGCTGCTATTAATGTCAGATGGGAATTGAGAATCATGAATTCATTTATTACATAGAGTGGAGACCCGTTTTATACTCTAAGCACAGAAGGGCTGCTCCTGGGAGCTGGTATTTTTGGAAGCTGCTTCAACTACCTTTGTGGTTGAGGGATAGCTGGGAGCTATGGTGTAGAAAATGTCACTCGGAACAAGAGCAAAAAGAGACAGTGGAGAATGGATTCAAGGACAAACCTAGGGGCCAAATACTTGCAAACAGTACTGCTTACAGAGAGCTTAAAGTTTAAAATGGAATACTTAAAGCTATTCTAATGGAGTGCAAAACTAGATGCAAAGTACCGATGTCTCTTTGACTTGTTAACTGAACTATGAAAATGTAAGCCTACATAATATGCAGCCTGGTAACAAGAAGCTTCAGGGGGTTACACAGCATTGCCTGAGGCTCTCTGGTATTATACTCTCAGGGAAATATTAACTTTGGTAGACGTGACTCCCGCAATCTGAATAAGATTTTGATACTATTTCAGTAAATCATGGAATCTTGTGTTTAAAATGCAGCAGTGGGGGGAGAGAGGGGGAGGAGGGGGAAGAGAGTTTTTTATTCTTGTCCTTTAACTTATGTTAGGAGGAAAGGCTTCTTTTGGATACCTACAGAACTATTATCATCAGAAAGGAAAAGCTAATGTCTATAACTGTAAAAGCATTCCTGCAAATGTCAGCTTGTTTATATGTTATTTTTTGTTTTATATATATAGAACTTGCCAGTACAAGGGGGTCACTATACTTCAAAAAAACTCTGGAGTTCCATGCATCTGTATTTCTAATTTTATAGTAATACACTTCAAAAATGTATCTCATTAAACAACAAATATTTGCAAGCTACATTATTTCCAGACAATTTTCCAAATTTACAAGCAATTTACAGTCGTCACTGGATAGAAGCTTCTTGTTCATGAGCCATGGTCCTCACAGAGGACTTCAACCATCCTGACATGCTGGAGAGACGGCATAACAGGGCAGAAGCTTTCTGTCAGGTTTCTAGAGAAGATTGATGACTATACCCTGACAGAGATGATCAAAGGGCCAATGCAGGAAAATACTCAACTGCACTTGATACTTACAAGCAAGAAGGAACTGGTTGCTGATATTTAGGGTGGGAACAGTCTCAACTACACTGTTGGTTCATCACAGTGGGCATCTAAGCACCATACTGCTGCTTGCTTACTCCCATCCAGTAGGGCAGGAAAGTGAATCATAAGAGTAAATTTAAGAAAAATGTTGGTTGAAGCAAAGCAAGTTTAATTAATAAATGGGAAAAAAATGGATGGAGGCAAAAATACCAAATTCTACACAGGTAACCTGTCACCTTCAGCCTTCAACGTCCAGGTAATCCCTAAGCAATAGTTCCCCTGTTTGCTAGTCACTAATGTGGATTTCAGGAGAACAGAATTTGGTCTATTCAGAGATCTACTTTGAAGAATGCCACAGTAGAGAGTTTTGCAGAGAAGAGAAGCTTAGAATAACTGGTTGATTTTTAAAATGCTCACCTCCTCCAAAAGAAGAGACTTGTCCATTGATCTAATGTCAAGAATGATGACAGAATGACTGGGTGAATGGAGCTCCTGATAAAACCAGGTCATAGAAAAAATGTACACAATTTGTGGAAACAGAGTCAGGGATATGGAAACACTTTCCAAGTGTGCAGGGATGGTATTGGGAAGGCAAAAAGCCACCTGGATCTGAAAATTGAAAACAATGTGAAGGGCAACATGAAGGGTTTACATAGATAATTTAGCAGGAAAAAGAAGACTCAGGAAAATTAGGTCCATTGTTGAATTAGCCAGATGAATTAGTGAGAAGGGATATGGAAAATGCCTTCTTCATATATATCTTTACTAGTAAGAGTTGTCTTCAGAAATCCCAGATCCCTGAGACTAGTGGGAAAGTCTTGAGCAAGGAAGGCTTACCGTATGTAGAGCTGATAAGCAGACACAAAGTAACCAAACATAAACAAGTCTATGGGAAGCGATGGGGTGCACTCATGAGGGCTGAGAGAACTGGCTGATGTCATTGTGACATAATTCTTTATAATCATTAAACATTTCTGACAGTAGAAGTCTCTGAGAACTGTGAGAACGCAAAAATTACTCCTATTGTTAAGAAGAGCAAGAAGAGGGAACCAGAGAACTATGGACCAGTCAGCCTGACCTTGATCACTGGGAAGGTGATGGACAAGAAGAAAAAAAAAATCCTTCTGAAAGCCATTTACAAACATTTGAAGGGCAGGAGGTTGATTAGGAACAGGCAGCATTGACTTACAAAGAAGAAATCATTCCTGACCTACCTGATATCCTGTGATGAGATAACTTGTCAGTGGATGAGAGAAGAGCAGCAGAGGTTTATCTTGCCTTTAGCAGAGTTTTCAACACTGTCTCCCATAACAGTCTCATCGAGAAACTGATGAAGAATGGCTTAGACAAATGAGCAATGAAGTAGATTAAAAAATGGCTGAACTGCCAGGACTAAATAGCTCCAGCACTAAATCCAGCTGAAAGACAGTCACTGATGGCTTACCTCAAGGTTTTATCCTGGTATAAATATTATTTAACAACTTCATTAGTTACATGGATGATGGAACAGAGCACACCCTCAGCTGTTTTGCAGGTCCTGTAAAACTGAGAGGACTGGCAGAAAAACCAGAATGGGAAAGCTGCTGTTCAAAGAGATCTTGACAGGCCAGTGAATAGGCCAACGAGAACATTATGATGATCAAGAAGGGGAAACACAAAGTCTACATCTGGGAAGGAAGAAGCTATGCACTAGTACACATCAAGTACCCATAGTCTGGAAAGCAACTTTGCAAAAAAGGAGCTGAGGTTCCTATTGCACAAAGTCCAATGGTATACTGGATTAAAATAGGAAGAGCAGCCAACAGGTGCAGGGTTTACTTCCCTGTACTCAGAGTTGGTGAGACCACATCTGAAGTGTTGCTTTGAGTGCTGGGCTCTGCACTACAGCACAGATATTGACATGCTAGAACAAGCATGTAGATGATCAAACTCTGCAGCAGATTGTTGAGAAAGGTTGTTGAATCTATATTTCTGGAGATCTTTTAAACCTAACTGCATGTGATCCTGAACAATCAGGTCTAGTTGACCTTCCTCTGAGCAAAAGGATGGGACTAAACAATGATCTCCAGAGGTCCCTAAACCTATTCTGTGATTATGTGAGTTAAGAAATTAAGATTAGACTGAATAAAAGTCCAAGGCTTCTCATCCGAGTGCTATGTGGTGGGCCCTCAATTGGTTTGCCTCTGACTAGAGTGATGCTTTCTATTAATCTGTGTTAATCTGTGTTATGTTTTTTGTTCTTTATTCTTTTTTCAGGCAACAAAAGTAGTAAGTAAAATTTGGCTCACAAAACCTAGGAAGACACTCTGGTCCTAGCAATAGGCAGCCATTACCAAGTTGCTTTTATGTCCGATGCTATTTTGCACCTCTCTGAGTGTTATTCCTTTCTGCTGTCAGTATATTCACAATATCAGTGGAGAATGTGCATTGCTGCTAATAATACAAAATGAAAAAACCCTGTGGGCCTCAGCTTCTTTTGGCTGGTAGCTCAAGAATTTATGAAAAATTAATAATCCTTAATACTATACCAGGTAGAGATGAATTAATTTGGAAGTTGGAATTTCCCACAAAAACATCCCAGTAGTTAATTGTCAACCCCCAACAGGACCCATAAAACCTATTTAACATAACTCTTATAGAAGATCAACAATATGTTCAATGTGAAATTGTTGGAGTCTGAACTGCAGCTTATTCAGTAGAAGCCTGATTGATAGCAATTGCATTTGGTAATTGAGTTCTTATATCCTGTAGGGGCTATCAGTGACAACAGGATAGAATTTCAAGGAGGTAGATACGTTAATGATTAATTGAAACATTTGTTCTTGTGTCAAAGACAGAGATTTATACACATGATGTAAATGTCCTTTCTTCAGGGGAAAAGTCAATTAAACAGATGAAAGAGGAACAAGCTGCCTTCTTTTGTGTGGCAGGTTTTCCCACAATTGTTCTTTTGCAACTTTTTTTCTGAAACAGCTGGGAAAAATTTGTTTTTAGTTTATGCCCTAGGAGGTTAATGGTCTTGCTGTGTTCCCTGGACTAGTGATTTGGTCTCTCAAATAACAACAGCAGCAGGAACAACAATAATAATAGAAAATTAAACATGCAAATTTAATCTGATTATAGTACTACTGACCAGGTATCAGAGGCAAACATAAAGCTGGATTATGCTACTGTGCAAAATAAAAAGACTCACTTGTTTGTTAAGAAAAGCTAATCTACATTTAATTTACTATTTGTGACTAATTCCTCCAGCAGCAAAAAGAGACGTGTAATATGGTTTAATTTTAGTCTTCAGACTTTCCATTCTCAAAAATAATCCGAGTTTGCTTCCCAATTTTCAAGTGAGAGAGGTTAGGCTGAATAGTCTATTTACCAATGAATATTGCAAAAATTATTAAGAATAACTAACACCATTTCTAGGGGCAAAATGAAGAATTCATGTTCATTAGATACAGCTATGTGGATCATCTCAAAAGTCTCAACAACATCTTCTCAATGTACATTTATCTACCTCAGACACTTGTATCATGGAAAGGCTGTAGATATCCATGACACTACATATTGTCATATTGTCCTCCCGTAAAGACTGGATTAAGTTAGTAGAATTCAGCAGCTACTTTCTGCCTCCTGGATGCCAAAAATCAAGAAGAGCAAGGAATCTTTAATATGCTGAGAAGATTGTTAACTTGCTCACACTTTTAAAGCGGAATATTAACATTCTTAAATAAATGCATATAGTGGATGAGAATATATATCTGTTGTCTGCAACTGTTTGATCTTTTCTTTAAGACCCTGTGAATCTATACCACACAATAGGTGACTGACACAGTAGCTAGAGAAAAAGCTGTTTCTTGAAGGCCTCAGCTGTCTCCTTTACTGTACTCTTTCCTTCCCAGACAATCCCTAACTTGACACATAGTGTAGGCATCTAACCAATGCACGAAAAGGGTCTCCTACTGACCTTGAAATTAAGTTCTCTCTTACTGTACCACTCACATCTGTAAAGGCACCCTGCAATGGATACCATAAGGAGCTAACAGTCTGCCAGTGTAAAGAAATTAATAAAGGCTCCAAAAAGTTGAAATAGAGGAACGCCAAGCAATTCTAAAGTACTCTTAGCTAGTCTTCATATATGGTTTCTTTTCAGTTGGAATGGGAATGCCTGACAAAAGAATTACAGAAGAGGATCACTTAGAAGCTACAGCTTGCCTCAATATATCAAAAATAACCCCACCCTAAATGCTTTTGGGAAATAGCGGTCATGCACAGACTCTCAGTTTCTGTGACCATCTGGCCTGTGATGACAAGAGTCCTTCTAAAGGCAGAATAACTGAAAAAGACCTCAGCTCAAACCTGCCAAGGCCTCCACAATCACAGCTGAGTTCTGTTGCCAAGTGAAGTTTTCACATTTTCTGCTTGAATACACTGAATAATCAATCTTTGACTTTATAGTTAGTTTATAGTCTGCAGGATGTAGACACCTTCCTGCATAGTTCAAGAAAACTGTCTACATTGGTGAATGATTACCAGGAGAATGAAGGAAAAAAATTCAAGTGATTGCAAGCACCTGTTTGATTTCTGAATGTCAGACTGGTAGAGGTTGTCTCACATATTTCTTGAGGAAAACATACACTGACTGGGCAGGGGAGGCCAATATGTTTTTCTCCAGTCATTTTTGGTCCCATTCATTTTACCTTGGCAATTTACTACTATATCCCAGGAAAATGACAACAAATGTACCTATTAGAACTCTTTAGTAAGGATGTGATAAATTCTCCAGTTTGACAACTCCTTTATAGTCAGATGTAATTGTCAAAATATTCAGTCTACAAGTCTTGAAGGGAATGAATGACTTAAATCTGCAGTTTTAGAAAGATTTATGCTATGGCTCTAACATAGGAATCTATTCCACGTTTATAATCTTTAATCTAATCTCCAACAAAAAATTTCTTATAAACATAACCAAACTGGAGTGTTATAGCATCTTACTCTTTCTCAGAACTGTGTACTAATTCACTTGCCTCATAAAAATTCTCCATCTTAACCTTATTTCTGAACTAGTTTATCAGCATAGCATTTTATTGTTTCTTTAAATCTATTTCATTCCTGCTCTGAATTCTTCCTAGATTACCAATGCAAACCCCACAACTAGTCTGACCTGAAAATGTAATTAACCACATTATGAGCCTTTTATCAGTTTAGGAAGTGTGAGAGTTATATTTTACATGGAATATATAAGCATCACAACATATAACCCAACTAATCGAAAAGATGCCAATAGTTGCAGTTCTTAATAAAACCATAATTATTTCTGAACATTTTCTTATTTTTCAACAGCTAAAGGTGACAGGTTTCCATAATAAATGTTTTCTAACAAAGCTGAGTTTAAAAATAGATGTTGAAGAAATCTATCCATAGTGCATAGAGAGGACTATTGACACAAGAGCAACAAATCTAAATAACTGCAATTCAATAATTCAAACCATAAGAGTCTGATTGTTTAAGGCTTGATTAGTCATAGCTAATGGTTTTGTCTTTTCTGTGCAATGCTACCAATACACTAGATCATAAATTTCTGCAGAAAACTGAAATAATAGTGCACGTTATTTACTACTCAGTGTTTGACTTCATTTGTCTTGAGAAGAAGGTAAACAAGTTGTGTTCTGCTGTCCATACTTATGTCATCTAATAGTACACTGCTAAAAGAATATAGTGCTGTATTATTAACAACTAAGCATGAAAGATAAAAGTCTTGGAACAAGCAAAAACCTATAGTGAAGTAATTTGAAAATATGGTATGTGAGACACTCTACAATTTTTTGGTAGTTTTTAGTAAGTTTGCAGTCGAACTGCCGTCCATCTGCCACAATGCTGTTTACAGCATACATATGTCATTTATTCTTGATTATGCTTTTGATGGTAGCATATCTTCTCACATGCTATTTTATTATGAAACTGGCAATGTGTTTTGGCTGTCTGGACCTGTTAGAGAGAAAATTAAAGTCACATTTTAATTTAAAAGATTTTAAGTATATACTTCTTTTTTCTCTCCATAATTTAGATCGTATCTTTGTTTCTCTAACTAGCCTTTATTTTATGCAATTGAGAAATTTTTCAGAGATGTTTTTCAATCTTTTATGTGTTTTAGCTCTCATTTTTTCATTCACTTTTTAGAGCCTGTGATGTTAATAGTGCAGGACACTGTGGAAATTTAGCGTCTACATGGCTGTTATATAACCCAAGAATAAATAAGAAAGGAAAAGCTCTTTTCACTCCCAGGCTGATTAAAGCTACATTAAATTTAATGAAAGTTAGATATATGATATATGATAGACCAAACCAGTGGGGTTTTTTTCTTTGGAAAACAAATTGGGATGTAAGGACTACATCTGGAAATAATGATGCCTGACTTTTAATACTCTTTCCTGTCTGACAAAGCTGATCAGCATTTTAAATCTGATTGCATAAAAAGAGGACCCTATGTCTTACATGAAAGTTGTATGGCATTATTCACCAAACACAGCTAAGTTGAACAAAATTGTCATAAAACATGAAGTAGTTCACCATAGTTTCTAAAACACTAATAAAATTTTCTTCCAACCCTTTTAACTCAATATTTCTGCAGGAGAAAGCTCCTTGAATACTATGGGAAATTCTTTAATGGGACTTGTTTCTTGAGAAGATTTTTCTGAGAATGAAGCTAGTAAAAATTGAGAATTACAAGATTTTAAAAGTAATAATGATGAGAGTAAATAGTAATAATTGTCATTGATCATTTATTTTCTAAAACAGACTTTAGATAATTCTGTTAGTTTGGTGAATTATAAGTAACCATGTTTGTTGAGCCTTAATGTTTACAATCTGTACCTTCCTGTAGCTTTCACTATGTATTTTCCAAGGCGAAATGAAATTTTTATAAAATGGCAAAAGTCTTATGTACTGCAATCTATCATAAAAGAGATTTTACTTATAAAAACCTTAAAGATACAGTCCCAAATCAGAAAATATGAAGAGCTAATTATAGAGTAGCTATGAGCTGTTCTTGATTATAGTGGAGTTCTCTATAAATAG
>VXBA01003620.1:0-75958 GCA_013399895.1 Serilophus lunatus | reverse complement strand
TGTGGTTCTTTAAACCACCACAGCCATGAACATCACTGGGAATTTAATCTGCCATTTTTAATGCCCATTCAATGCAAAACCTTTCTGCAAACCTGGAATCACATCTTTTGTCTTCTTCTACTCTGAATACTACCATACCATTGGCATTTTTTCCTACCCTGAATACTACTGCATCATCAGCACACTTTGTCATCTCGCCATTTATCCCTTTTATGCCTCACTTAGAAAGCACAGCCCCAATACAGTTCCCAGAAACAGCCCAGTTATCTTCAACTACAAAATCAGACTATTTATTTCCACTATTCAATCAGCTCCTAATTCACAATATCGTTTCTCTTTAAGGCTTCATTTCAACAAGGTTATCTAATAAAAGATCTTGTAACGCCTTTCTAGAATTTAATTTACACAACATCCAGAATAGTAACTTCACTGACTCTTTCCAATGAATGCAAATAGATCTGTGAGAAAAGAGGTTTTCCCCTAAGAAAATCACACTGATTTCTCCTCATTCTATCATATGAATTATGGACATAATCTATTCTTTCTATGCTTTCTATCACTTTCCTCTCGCACCTGAGGGAGACAAATACTATTTAGTCTCCATAATGTCTGTTACATTTGTATCACATTTACCATTGTTCTAATACCAAAAAACAAGCAGCAGCTTAAGAACTAGAGTTGATAGTTTGTTATTTCCTATTTGAGTTACCTCAGAAATTTTGGGTGAAAACCATCTTATCCTGGATACGCATACACAATTACTCTTCCTATCAGCTGGTCACACAAGCTCTTTGCTGCCACTTTGATTGAAGACAATTCACCTGATTTAGTAGGAAGCCTTCTAAGCATTTGGAGAAGGAACTTAATTAAAAGAATTAACTGACACTTTTCTGTTATGGCTTTGCTATCTCTGGATCTTTATTTCAAGACCTGATGTACAGATCTTTTTGATTCTTATCTAGACTTCTTCCTTTACTTATGTGGAGGGAAGCTAATACACCTTCCATATCCAGGATTAATATACTCTTCACTGTCTTGGTTAGCAGCTGCTACCACCAGTCCACCACATACCTCTATTTTCACTGGTTTTTTAATTTTTTTAAGTTTAATTCTTTGTTTCTACTACTTCTTTTTTTTGAAAACTCTTTCTGAAATGGAAAAGAAACAACCATTGCTTTCACCAGAATAAATTTTTAACTTGAAAATGTCCAAGTTGTTCTGGTGGTTTTGTCAAGAATACTTCTGTTCAATGCAACCTTTGATCTCCCGTCTAGTTTTCTTTCTCCTTTACCTTTCTCTTTTTCTAGTGCTGGGCTGAGCCAAAACTCTTTTAGCGTTCACATAGTCTCTAATTAACTAATGGCTATGAGATAAGGAAATTACATAATGCTCTTAGTATTATTTTGCAAATTAATCAGAAAACCAAAGTCTTCATTAAAGCTATATTGTGCTGCTTCTCTCTGCTCCTGAATCATTCCTCATGGGTTATCCAAATACCAGCAAGTCTCCATCTCTACCACGTTATTGTAGCATTTTTTTCTGCACCCAGACAATGTCAGCTGATTCTTTTCAGAGTAGCCCCTTGTTTCAGCCTTTACACTTCATGTATGCATATAAAAGACCAGTTTACAGTTCCCTTGGGACGAAAACCCTTTGCAGCATTTAGATGCCATCAATGGGTAGGACACCTCTTTATTTTAGAATGTGCAGTTCCAAGAGCATGGAAGGATACAATAGAGACGACTCCACGATACAAAACTGTGGGGATGAAACAGGTAAATTGCCCAAAAAAGCATCACACAGTGAAAGAGATGTGAGGCAGCTCACCAGAAGCTAACAGGCCCTGAGAAAAGGAATGCTTCTGTGGTTCTCAGACTAAAGTACGAAAAACATGAGATTGTATCGCTGTGGGACTATGCCTGCCAAACAGCACCTGCTGGATGTTGGTTGGGAAAACAATTGCTTAGAATAGACACAAATAACAAGTAGTTCTGTAAACATAGTTTGCTCTGTAAGAATTTCGCAGTTGTTCAATAAAGTTTGATACAGTGCTCCACCTTGCTGGGACTGTGTCTCATCTGTCATCATCACAAAACTACTAAGACCTCACTGTACACCTTGAAATAATCTCTGTAAGATTCGTGACTCCTCTCTGCTCGGCAAGGTGGACTTACAAAATCTCAGACGAATGGGATTGCAAGTTAAATGAACCAAAGAGCCTGCACAAAAGCTGCTGGGGTTCCACAGGTGAAAACAATCCAAGCAGTCTGAATTCCTAAGATACAGTCATCAGTGTCTCTGTGTACCCCAGGAAAGCAGAACATTAATAATTTAAGCATTATCTGAGAGAGGACCAAACACTCTCACATGTTTGAGCATTGCCAAATGTCACTGTATTTCTTTCCCTTCTGTAAAACAGATGAACATACCCACAAGCAGTAGTTTGCTATGCTACATAAAATCTTATTTTCTAGAGCACTTCTCAGATACCTGAACCATTACACAATACATCATACAATGTATCTGCCAGGGCTTAATGAAGTCTTCTGAAATCACACAATCTTCCCAGCCCAGTCATCCCTCCTGGGAAATTTTTCCTCTATTTTAGAACAGCTAAATACTAACTCAGAAAAGGCTTTCAAAGTTGTTTCAGCCTCTCTTTGGTATCCTTTCATTCCCCTTTTATTAAATGACAGGACTGCTTCTAGACCCAGCAACAGCAAAGACTGTTTGGCTTGTCAAAGAATCTGTTGACCAGACACAAGCTCAATCACTATTTTTAAAACTAAAAATAACATTAGAGTAGAACTTACATATTTTTCATTCTTTTGACAGTTGCCAAGTTACTAATTCTATGACACTGCAATGATAACTTGGAAAAGAAAGAAATGTTAAACAAGTGGCAGAAGAATTTTCAAAAATGCTTCACTTTCATGTCACTTGCAACTTAATGAAATACTTGCTTCCTACTTGATTCATATGAATACTTCCAGATGATTATGGAAATAGGAAGTAGTGCAAAAAGCTGATTTCTTGAAACCAAAGAGTGAAAAAAATATGGTAATTTAATAACAATATGGTCAATTTAGAACTTTTCCCTTCTCCCTTGTGATCTCTGGAAACAAATACACACCTGCAAAGGAACACTGCATAATTGCCTGCCACTGTCTTCCTTTATGGAATGAGACATTTATAGAAAACTGGGAGGGACAACCTACAGTAAGAGGGAGGATCCTTTCTAAGAGTCTTCTGGCTTTAACTCATTCAACTTAAGAGTCTCACATTCCATTAACAATTACTTCTCTGGGCTGTAAAACTCTTGTATACTCCTCAGGTTACAGCACAGACTCAGTCTCTGTCTCTCCTCCCAACTCGGACCCTGCCTCTTCTGATGCCAGAGCACACCTATTTGCAGATTATCCTGCCTGTAACGCGCCTACAGGAACAGCTCTTCTGTATCTTTCCTGTCACTGCAAAATACCTTGAGTGCAGCCTTGCTTGAAGATAGTACTTGTGCAACCAGTTACTGAAAAATGGCTTTCAGTCAACTTTCTGAACCGAGGTACATTTTTAGCATTCACAAGGAACTCAGTTTAAACTAGAAACTGTCTTCTGCAATACTCAGTTAAGAGCTCTGATTTTCCCAAAATACACTGCCCAAGTTACTGAGAGTCATTCAGAGAAAAAGTTGTGAGATACAAACTTCCCCTGCTTGTCTTTTAACCAAAGCCTCATCTCTGCCACCCTTGGTTGTTCTCTGGGACTAAGCTGGCACCAGCTGCTGGAGGCAAGGAAAAGCAAATTAAATAAGCAAATTAAATTGGCTGCACCAATATCTGTGATTATGGTATCTCCTGAGTAAGCATGAGATATCCCCGAGGGCAACATCTTCAGCTGAGACTCATTACTGGATGCTTAAGTGTTTCTTTTTCTTTCACACTCTCTCTGTCACCGAGACCTAAGTCACCTGTGTCCTGGAGGTATCCGTCTCTGTTCAGCAACACTCCTAAACTGCAGCAATGCAGCCCTCACTTTACAACAGTTAACTGCCTAAGGTCAGAAAGGATAACCTAAGCCTAAAGTGTTTTGCTCCATTTGAAATAAAAGCAATAGCAGAGCAATACTATGCTAGGCAAATGGTTCATCACTAAGCTGGAGAAAGGAAGGTCAAAGCCCCAGACCCACTTTGCTACAGGTTTTCAGTCTTCAAAATTTTCCCATGCAGTTTCCCAGCTTGCTAGGCCTTGTTTTTCTCAGGAGATACAGCAGGGTCACAGCTTAAGGTGTTCTAGTTTGAGGCCCTCAGTGCAATTCTTTTCTATCAATAGGCCAAATAACATCTTATTCTATGGGATTTTTTTAAAGAAACCTCCATCAATAGATATTTGTAATGGGGCATACAAGGTTTAAGCTATGGCTGTACAAACAAATTTGAGTGGAAGAGCCTAACAGAAGGCCCCAAATAAAGAACGTGATAGAAAGTATAGTGAAAAATAAATTTACAGAATGATGCTGATGTAGCCCAGCTGGAAGATATGTGAGCAGGCACAAAATATGTGGAAGATAAGAGGAATTTCAAAGCAAATGATCAATGCTTCCAACTTAAAGACATTTCTGTGATGTAGTGTATTGGCTTCTGACCCTGGAGTGCTGACAGCTGTGCACGTTTTCACTCAAGCTCTCCACACCTCAGTGTATGGCAGTGAGATTTGGTAATGTCTGCCTTTGCTAAACACCCAAAGGGAGGAAAAAAAACAGAGTGCTAGGGAAAAAGTAAACCAAAACAAAATACAAATGACTTTGCCAGGCAGAACCACACTAAACCTGTGAGCTGTATTCAGAGAATTACTGTTCCAGTAATACATGAATACACAAAACAAATGATCATCATAGGAACCGCAAGCAAGTTACAGACCAGAAAAATTCTAAGTGCTTTCCCACCCTCGCACCAGATTACTGCTTTACAGCTGAGAATTCAACTCAGATTTCTGAATTCCCAGTCCAGGGCTTCAAACATACATTTCATCTTAGGGAAACACCAGTTTCAAACAAAGCTCTCTAGGACATGCCAAGTTTGGCAGTGGTGGTGGTGTAAGGGCTGGGGTTTTTTAAACTGTCATATTTAAACAACAAACTGGGTGGTCAGGAGTGCTTGCCACACACTGGCTGTTTCACAAAGGAGATGGTGACTGCTAATGACAGCACCTAATAAAGTGATCCCTTCAGTTCAAATGGTATGGGTGCCTTGGAGATCAAATGCCAGGATTTCTTCACTGTAGATGGTAACTACGCAATCATGTTTTGTACTGCATTGTATGCAGGGTACGCTTGGAACACTGATGGTAGCAAGGAGGGCCCATGAAAGGAGCAATGAACATTTTGGAGTCTATTTTTATACTGATGGAGACAAAGCAAAGAATCAGACCTGAATTCACTCAAACCATTGAGACAAGCAGACACTTTCTACCTTTAAATGCTCAATGATGAGATTTTGGTGCTTCTAGAATAATTTCTAAAACATGGAATATGTTTAAGAGGAGAAAAAAGGGATTTTTTTCAGCATTTCCTTTTAAGAAGGTAATTTTTTTGTGTAAAAAAAATAAAATCAGTATTAACCAATATTAATCAATATTACTATCATTAATCATACTATTTTTTATATTAAAATATTAAAAGCATTTACCTACATCTCTTGCATTTTAATTAGCTTGGTTGGGGTTAGGCAGAGGTGGAGTTCTTTTAGTAGTTTTGTTTCAGGGTGGGAAGGTTAATGAGGGCAGTATTCTCAAATTCACACTCCAGTCATTGTCTTTCACATGAACATTTTCCTTCCCCAAATGATTCATGTGGGAACTTTTATCTGCTGAAACTATTAACAGAAAAGACATAGCAAAAGGTTAAGAGTACAATCTGGCATTCAAAGAGTAAAGACTCCCATTTAATCAAATTTTAAATGATTGAGAAAAATAAGTAAGGCACTGAAGAGGCAAGTTATGCCAAATTATTAAATTTAGACAAGAAAAATTTAAACTAGAAAAGACCAAGATGAAATTGAGAAGCACATAGAAAATGGAAAATGTAGTCAGGGCTCTTGTAATCTAATTTTGATGAAGCTAGGGCAATAGCCACTTTAGAGAAATAATTTATATAGTTGGGTACCATTCAACAGAAAGAAGAGGGCAGCACTACGGGCATTTCAGGCAGACTACCTCCCACAGTATACAAGGCAATAACCTGAAAAAAGAGATTCTGTTATATATTAAAAAACAGGTGCTTTTATCTATTGTGTGCCAGTTTGCTTTTCAGTGTGCAATGAATTTTTCTTTGAGCGCATACTTTTGTTCTAGAACCTGGCTAATACAGTCTTTTAGCTGAAGGGCTGCTCAAAGCTTCACCAGTGAAGACTGCATTATGGGTCTGGTTCTGGAACAGAGATAAAGCAGTTCTGCCTCAACTGTCTATGCTAGGGGAACTTTTGGTTCAGATCTACTTTCATGTAATTCTTACAAGGTTTCCTGCATTACTTTGTAAAGTACTTTTCTATATAAGAGGGCTTTCAGCCTTCCCAATCAGCTTCACACTCAAATTTTTTGGGCTATGGACCCTATCACTTGAGGAAGGCACTCAAAACCCTGGTAAAAATAAATCCATACAAGAACATGGCTACTGGGTATGAATATACCAAATAAGAATGTTCAAAACTACACTAAACATGCACTGTAGTCCAATGTAATGGAAGATTTGCATGGGTAAATCTAACAAAGCAGGAAAAAAACACAAAACCCCCCCAGTATCTCCAAGGTATGAGTTGAAATCTTGAAATAAGGCCAAAGGTCAGAGGCAGAAGGGATGCCTCCTGTCATGATTAGGATATAGAGAAAGGCATTTATTTTTATCATTGCAGTCTGGCTTTGAGAAAAGCTGCAATAGAATGAGAGAAGCTTCATCTCTGCCTCTCCACACTTCTAAAGCTTTTAAGGTGAACACTACCACTAAGGAAAGAAACAGAGTTTTTCAATCTGTCTAGTGAAGCAATCTTATGAGACAAGACTTTCATAATCTGTGCTTACTGTATATATATATATTTGCAGCCCACAGCTTGATGTAGTCCTATTATTTCATACCCATATTCAGTAGTATGCATCCACAAAATTAAGTTCTTGCAATATCTCAAAAGGAAAAACTTTTCTGAGAGTGGAGAATGAACCATTGATGAAGACAAAGATGAATAAGAATATTGCATCTGTTCAAAATTGCAAGTGATACACAAATGAGAAAAACCTGATCACATGTCTCCTTAACTATTTTTATTAACTATTATTACCAACTAAGTAACTATCAGGGAAATTAGCACATTCACCTGAAACACTGCAACCTGTAGATACAGACACAGTTTTGACAGTTGTCAGTTGACAAAAGGGTTTTAAAAGAGAAGAAATGTTTTGCAATAGAGGTATACTAAATTCATCTGCCAAAGCCTAGAGTCAGCGAAGATCCAGCATAGACCAATGAGCTCCTAGGTAGAGTGTAAGTTTGGAAGTATGCTTCTTGGCAACCTAAGCTAAGCTACATGCTATGTTCTCCAAGGATAAGCTTGTTTTGAATAATGCCAAGTTGTTGGCAATGCTACACCGATCATCCAATCTCATTGACATCTCCAATTCATATGGAGCCTGTGGGTTGCCAATTACAGTTGGTGGGCTCCAGCCATGGGGTGGCACCTTCACCATGAATTGCAGAGCTCATGAACGGGGGCAAACCAGCAGCCTTTCCTTGGCTAGGCACTTCTGTGGTGGGTGAGTCATGAGACAAATGGGAACTGGGCAAACTCATTTTCAAACAAGTAATATTTTCTTATACAAAATTGATTTTGTTATCATACGATTTTTCAGTATTTATACTTTTCCAAGGCACAAAACAACAGTTTGTTCCAGTGGCACATAACCAAAAGGGTGATTCAGAACCACTTAGTGGTTTGCTTAATGATTTAGAAGTAGTTTATAGCTATTACATTTGCATGAAACTACCTGTTTTCTCTGAATAAATAAAATCCTTGAGAAAATAATAACAAAAAGGGCTCCTCTTTACAATTTTTCACTCTGAACTTTGTGCCTAGAAGATATAGCAGAACTCATACAGCAAAAATCAAAGTTTACAGGTTATGCCACTCCAAACTCTGTACCTGTTTCTGCACTTGCAGAAATACTAGGCAGATTTTTTTTTTCTTCAAATTAATTAAGGACTGAAAACCTCAACACTTCCTAAAAACATTCAGGGGATCTCACTTTTGAGGAGTACATTTAGTGCAGGTAGCTCAGTGGGCAGCTGCACTGCAAGCTACAGATTATACCCTGGGTGAGGAGAAATGGCTGAAGTCTCAGGCAAGAAGTCATGAACTGGCAGCAGCCCTGTTAGGACACTTTGCCTAATAAAGAGCCCAGGGACTTGAAGTGCTGGCCATGGAGACGTGTCTGTAGAACCCAATGAACAACAAGACACCAGAACAAATATTACCACTGGACCAAAAGGCCCGTGTAAAGGGCATGAAAAGGAAGCACATGAGGAATTGGCATGTAGGCTGTAAGGGTACAAAACCCCAAGGATTCATTTGTTCAGAGTCCCTCCCCAGAGACACTCAGCTTGGGCTGTTGTCACGTTGCTGCACCATGTCTAAATTACTTAAAGGAACCAGACATCTGAGACTCTGTGGGGGGGTTTGAGAAGGGGAGGGAGATGCAGGGTTCTTGGAGGGAGCAGGGGAGAAGAGGATGTTTCCTATTAAACCCTGGGTTTTCTTTGGGTTTTTTTCTCTCTCCTTTAATAATCTTCCCTCGTTTCCCCCCGACTCACCAAAACGTGGATTGCTTTTCCCGGGGACATGCTGTGGCAGGTTTAATTCCAGCGCGGCCCCGGACCGGCCGTGCGGGGGCAGCAAGCTGCAGGCATTAATCGCAGCTTCGGCCTGGGAACGGCCCCCTGCGCGGGCGTTCGCTGATTCTCCCCGGACAGGCAGCAGCGGGGCTGGGGAGGGAGCTTGGCTGGTCCCACCAGCGCAGTCCCAGCAGCCACGTTGTTGCAGGTCAGGTCCTTTGCCCGGAGCTGTCCCAGCGCTGAGGAGGGGAGGCCACTGCATGTTTCCTTCCTCTCCCTCGGGCAGTCGCCTGCTTCCTGGGGGCCGGCAGTGACTTTGCTGGCACAACGCTGCTGTGGGGGTACCCTGGTGGCGGTGCCAGTCCCACACTGCTGCGAGGAAAAGCCAGCAAGAAGCCCACAGTGCCAGCAGCCCCAGGAACAGCCCCCGCGCGGCAGGAGGGGCGCGGTCGCTGCCTGGGCAGCTCCTGTGGCCCCGGTCAGCCCCAGAACACCACTTTTGTGGGTTTCTGTGGTCGGCAGGTGCTCTGGGAGGCAGCAGCTATCCCGCGACTGGCAAAAGATGGCGCCGGGAGGCTGTTGGCTCACAGATTTTGGCGGGAATCGCCATTTTGTTGGAGCCGGGAACCTCGAGGGAGGAGGTGGAGCCCAGCCGGCTGGCCAATCCGAAGCGGCGAAACCGGGAAGAGGATCACGAGATTCACTGGGACTTGGAGAGCTTAAAAGCCCAAAGAAACGGAAGTTCACTCTCTTTGGCTTCCTGCNCTTCCCCAAATAACATCCCGGGTTGGGGGGGAGAACCTTTCACTGTGTTGTGTTTTTCAGAGACTTCAAGGGCTGGGAGTTTACTACCACCAGAGAGAGAGAAGAAGGAAGTGGCTCTCCCTTCTCACTGCTTTTCTTTGGCCAGCTTGGCTGGCCTTTGAAAGCAGTTCCCTTATTTCTTTTTTTTTCTTTGTTTTCCTTTCTTGTGTTTTTTGTTGGGTGCATTTTTTGTGTTGAGTCTGGGGTTCCCTTAAACTGTGTTTTCCTCTGTTTGAGGTAGAGAATGTGTAAGGAGTGCCCACTTACCTTGTCTGTGTAATACCCTGTCTGTGTAAAATCCTGTTTTCCTTAAGGGAAGGGTAAGGGCTAGGATCAAGGCAGCACTCTCCCAGGGAAGGCAGGGGGTCCCCCCCAGGGGTCCCCCGCAGTTTTTCCCTGGGCTGGGTGGGGACCAGGACAGCCCTTGCTCCTGCTCGCTCTCCCAGAGCCGGGGGAGGGCAGAGGCTGCTCTCGGTGTGACCTGCTTCCCCGTCCCCCACTGTTTCCCGGCGCGGCAGGTGGCGTGGCATTGGAACGTACGGCCCCATGCTGCTATGGGGGAGGGGGCCGACGGGGGCAGGTCCCCCAGTCCAGGCATGGGCAGCAGCCCAAGAGCATGGCCACGGGAAAACCCCGGCATGTCCGTGGGTGGCGACAGGGATGTGGCCACGCAGCAGGGCGGGGCAGTAGGTGCGCTCCGGGCAGCTCCCAGGTTGCAGGCCGAGACACGCTGCGAATGCCAGCGCCGGACCCTGGCACAGCCATGGTCGGGAGCGTGAGCACGGCGGCTGCTTATGGACAGTGGCAAGGGTCCAGCGTTGGCACCATGCTGGTGATGGCCATACAGAGGGGCAGTAGCCACTCCAGGGCGTCCCCAGAGTGCCCACAGCCAAGAAAAAGGATGGTGCCTCAATCTCTGAACAAATGGTCTGCGGCAGGAACCACCATTGTGCCTGGAGTGAAGATGCCAGAAGAGAGGCGGAGCTCGGCACTGCTGGCCAATCAGAAGATGGCTTAGGCAGGAAGAAGACAGTGAAATTCGCGCAAGACCTAGAGGGCTTAAAAGGTAGAGCACAGAGGTTCTCCCTCTCTTCAGCTTCCGGCCCAGGGGCGAAGCACACAGCTCCTCTCCTCCTGGGTCTCAGACCCCGGAGCGTGACTCCACCCATTCCTCTAGGCACTGAAGCAAAGACCAGCTTGATTGCAAGTAGCCACTTCCCGAAAGTGTCCTGGGAGAGGGTAGCTTTTCACTTCTTTTTGCGTTTTGCAGAAAACCTTGAGGCCCGGGAGTGACACCAGCAGAGAGGGGGGGAGAGAGACGGCTTCTCTACCCCTTCCCCTGTTTTCTCAGCTAGTCACCTAGCTGGGAAAGCAGTTCCGTTTTTGTCCCTTTTTTCCCTTTTGTGTTTTCTGCGTGTCGAGTGTTTCTCTGTGTAAATTTTGGGTCCCTATGGGTTGTCTCTTCTTCCCTATTTTAAACCCCACGTAATAAACTGTTCCCCTGCTGCCAATTTTGTTCAGTCTTCCATCATCTTTATTGTGCACGTACCTTAGATGATAAAAGGTGGTTCAAACCACCACAGAAGTTCTGATGGTGTCAGCACCATCATCCCCAGACAGCTGGAAAAGGAATGGTCCAGCAGTGAAGCACCTCCTGAGAGACAGCAGAGATCAGCTATGTACTGACACAAGAAAATCAGCAATGCTCCTGAACTTCTCAGCTAACAGCCATTTTCTACTGAATGTATCAGTCAAACCCTTCAAAGACTGTTTAAATTAAAACAACAGCAGCTTTTGGACATGACATCGGAGGCTCTGTGAGTAATGGTATAAATACGTATACTGCAGAATTAATTTCTTAAATAGAAATTAAAAAAAAAGTCATAAAATTATATCCCTCTTTTACGTCTGTATACCTACTACAAAACCAAACACAACACATTTTGAAGCCCTGAAACCTTTCCATTTCATTCTCTGTTTTCAACCAGAAAAATGTTTCCTTGTGAACTACCATAATTCTAGCAATGTGAGCTGTAAATCAGTAGCCTGCCTTGTATAAGATGGAGCTCTGAGCTACATGTATCCTACAAACATTCTGAAATCCACTTAGTAACACAGATACGAGAAAATATAGACTTTAATAGTCAAATTCAGTAGCAGCAATAAGAATAGTAGCTCCTGTCCTGAGAGGGAATCACAAATAGGAAAGGAGTCATGTTCAAAACATAGACATTTATCAATTGCAAAACAATTAATTGAGTATCCCTATCAGTTTATTTACAGACTGCAATCCTTTTAGTGCTCAGTTTCAGTGGACTTTCTTGAGATGAAATCTATCAAAAGTTGCAGAAAGCTTGTAGAGATCTATTTTTTCCAATGATTTTTCTCAATCCTTCTCTTTTGTGCTTCCAGTATACTGGAACTAAATGTTGGTGAGACACTGTCATCCAGCAAGGTCTGACACAAGATTACATTTATCTAACATAACTCACTGAGCTCTTCTGTGTTCCATTAAGACTGGACACCTTGTGTACCTAGCAGAGTTTGTCAAGGTAGCATGTGAGGTCACACACAAGTGCAAACAGTTTCTCTATTCTTGATTACAGGCAGTCTGGAACTGACATCCTTATACCAAATAAACCTACTCATGACCAGTAATACAAATAATAATAATGAAAACATATTAAGGATGCAACAGCAAACAACTCAATTTGCCACAGAGGGGAATTCATCAGGCATACAGTAAAGAGAAGGTAAAGGAAAGTCTAAGTGAAATATTTTGTATATTTTAAGTTCACATTTTTTAATCACTCATCCCATCACAAATATATGCAATCAAGAGAATTCTGACTGGAGTTTGTGGAGGGGTTTTTTGGCTGTTTTTCAGGGGTTTTGTTTTTCTCGCTGTTACTTAAGGATAGCAGTGAAAGGTCATGACCCCAATTCCACACCTTCAGAGTGTGCAGTGCTCTTTGATGCTTCTAATGTCACACAGTCTTGTGCATATCACCTTGCTTGTGAAAGCACAGGGATTATCTTTCTCCATTACTGTGCATTCTCCCTTATGAGAAAAAACAACATTTCCTGTCATTCTTTCAACAGTGAAAAATAGCCACTTATGTCACATAGAAAGCCAGTAGCCTTGTTTGTTAACCAGCTCTTTTACTGTAAGTTGTTGGCATTTTAAAACATGTTTAAATGTTTCTCTTGCCTATAAAAATACAATTTCCCAAGAATTTTCCAGAAAAAGTTTCTATCTTTGCATTTTCCATAATCAGCTAAAAATATTACAATAATTTAAGGATTTTATAGGGCATATATAGTTCTTTAATGAACTCTGTGTTCTCCAAAAACTACAAGAAGAGCTAGTGTGAAAGAAATCATTGTGAGGTTAAGATAAAAAGGTATATTGAGATGCACAGACCCAGGTGTCATAGTGAAACACTGAATCAAGTTTATTGAGCACCCATGTAATTCTTATACAGTCGCACAAGGGCTATGTTTGTCATACTACTGTTTTTGCAGTCTATTCTAAGCAACTCTTTTTCTAACTGACACCCTGCAGCTGGTCTTTGCTAAGTTAACTCACGCAGTGATATTATCTTGTATTTTTCATACTTTTAGCCTGGGAAGGCCGAACGCATTCCTTTTCCTCAATGCCTATCAGCTTCTTGTGAGCTGTCTCACACTTCTTGGTGGTGCGGTGCTTTTTAGCCAAATTACCTGTCTGATGCCTACAGTATATGGCTCCTTCTCATCCAAACTCAATATATAGAAGTCTATCCAGATGTAGTTATTGGAGAAAGACCAGATTTAGTAAACTCAGAGATAAATTTGATATGTAATGGTAATCTCATAGGTCTACATTTTCTTTAACAAGTTTTTCACAGCAGAAAGCAAAGGTTGTTCCAGAAACAAAAAGACATGGAAGACACTTAGTCTCTTCCCTGAGATCCACAAAATGGGACAGCATTTCCTCCTTTATCCTTTTATTTATTTTATTTTTCTATCAACAGCCACACACAAAATGTTGATAAAGGCACAGGCTGAATTTTATCTTCCATTCTCACAGAAACTTCCTGGAAAAGTTTATATATTTAGGGAAATCTGGACATGCTGTATTCTCAAAACAAGACACTGCCAAGTGATATCCACCAAAATTAGGTCACACTCATCTATGGGAATAAGCCCTTCGTGAAGAGGGCATGGTAAGGACTGGTGAGACAGACTAGTGTTTGTAAGACATATGTGGTTTAAAAAATGGATATCCTTCCTATATGATTTTCAAATCCATTCTATAAATTTTTAGCGTAGAAAAAAACTCTTGTGCTTACTTTGAAAACAGAATAGCACCTGGGTGACATTTCTTTAACAATAGCTTCCAAGTGAAGATAACTAACAAGCCATAGATAATGAGTTTGTCACAGGAAAAACAGAACCTTTCTATGTCTCAGTAGGTCTAGAAAGCAACTTCTGTGTCCCTAGGACCATGACACATGTGAAATTAAGTTATCCCACTACTGTTTTCAAGCCCAGATGAGAACTATAGGGCTCTTCAAATCCAAGAGTCCAGTCACTTCATTATAGACTCCATGATATTCTGCCATTTCCATGCAGATTGTGTTATCAGCCCCTCATGCAGTTAGACCTTATACAAAACTAAACACTAAACCTGCTCCTCTTAACAAAGTAAAACATTGCCTCCTTCGGTATAACAAATGTAGCAACCAAGGTAAAAAAAGAAATTTCTTCTTTCTGATCAAACATAAAAAAAACACTTTTTCCTGGCACAAGGTCATGAAGGCCCAATCCTGCCCAGACTGACAAATCATGCCAAGCAAGAAGTTCTGAGCTTTCACCCAAAAAGCTTCATCCACCTGTCAGTAAATGAAACATCTGAAGCCAAGCAGCACCACTTTAATTGGTTGAATAATTTTTTTAAAAGAGTGGAACAGGAGTAAGGCCAACACAAGGAAGGACAGGAATGAACTGACCTTGACATATGCTAGGTAATGCTCACACTTTTCCTGCATGTATGACAGTTGTAACTTCTCTGTGATCTGCCCTGCTGTCTCTCCAGAAGTCACAAAGTAAACTCTGGGTTGTTGGCTCTTTTCCTTCTTTGCCACATCAGCAGTCAAGTTATAATTCAAACCTGTTTTTAAAAGGAAGAACAAAGGATGTCAGTGAACAATAGTTATTTTCTAGCCACCTAACAATGGATCCTGTTACTTCCAGGGCATTTGTGCATGAAGAAAGGTCAACTCTTGCAGGCCCTCAATCAAACACTAAGTTTCCTGTGGCTACACAAACCCAGATCCAATTACTAATGTACTCCCACGCTTTGTGTTGCTATTATTCCCAGTCCGTTTCCCATAGGAAATGATTTATAAGAATAATTCCAGACATGCACACTTAACAGAAAAGAAAAACCAAAAAACAACACACCCTAAAAACCCACAAAAAACCTAGAAGATGCTTAAGATACATTGTTAACAGAAAAAGCAAAAACACAACACAACAGCAACAGCCTCAAGCTCTGTTTTCCTTCTAAAAATAGCACAAACCATGCAAACACCAACCATGATATGGCACTTCCTGACAATTGTTTTCTTTGATTTCCAGTCATAGCATTTATACCTTAACTAGAGGTTGATGCCTTGCACTCAGCATCTAGCTGCGTCAAGGGAGGTATAGGTTAGATATTAGGAAGAAGTTTTTCACAGAAAGAGTAATACAGTTGTGGAATGGACTGCCCGGGGAAGTGGTGGAGTCACCATCCCTGGATGTGTTTAAAAAAAGGCTGGATGTGGCACTTCGTGACATAGTCTAGTCTAGTTGAGGTTCTAGGGCAAGGGTTGGACTAGATGATCTTGGAGGTCTCTTCCAACCTAGTGATTCTGTGATTCTGTGTGATTCTCTTAGATGTTACACATCTCTGGAAATTTATAGAAGACATATCCAAAGACTAATGAGCTGTATCTCTGTAAATCCTTCTGTTTTACAGGATAGGTAACACGATCAGTTGGTTTGTGACTGGATGTGTTTGTGTCCAGAAGAAAAAACTTGCTTGCTACCATCACAGCACTCCAGCTGTACGTTTTTTTGCTTGCTTTTGTCAGAATAACTTGCTTAGAAAGATAATGCCTTGAAAGTATTTCAAACTTACAAGCTCATCACCAAAAACTCTCACTAAAGTGGTGTTTACTCAGTTCCACTAAAGAGCATCACCTAAACAGACAGACAAGGTTCAGCTTGTTTGCAAACCTAGAAGTCACTTTCTAAACTTTTTTCTTTTTTTCAAGTATACATATCCCACACTCATCCCCAATTATCTTCCTTTTGATTTCAACACCTCACATGCATGCACTCCTGCCAAGATCTGCACCAATATCCCAAAATTAAAGACAAGAAAACACATTAGCAAACCCAGGCTTTGCTAAACAGAAGCAAAAAGCTCTGCGGGCAGATGCAGCTCTCTTCAAAGGAGGAGGGCCAAAGGAAGAAAGGGCTGCAGAGCTTGCAGGGGTGCCTAGGGAGGCTTGTTGAGTCTCCAGTGGAAGCATGACATACTACTACTGACACTGAACAATTTTCACTGGAGGCAAGATGCATCCCAATGTAAGGCCTGTATCAGGCCTCTAAGCAAAGTGATCCTAGCTACTGTCTCTCCAAAACGGCAATGATGTTTCCAATCAGCACAGTTCCCTGCTTCCCCTTTATTATGACAACTTGTTTTTATATATTATCCAATGAAGTCACATCATTAGAAAAACTGAAATATCATTAGTATTTTTTCCCCTTCCCAGCTTTGTTGCTTCCAAAAAAAGCAATCCAGGTGAGAAAATAACTGGCCAAATTTGTCACTGCTGGTGGTGTAAGTTGTTCCTGTTTACTCCAGTAGAAGATTGGAGGCAAGTTTTCACTAGCAAATTAACTCTTCCAGGTACTGCTTTCAAATATTTGTCCTTTAAATGAGTGTTGAGTCTTCTCATCTTTTTGGGGTGATCTACCCATCCAACTTCACACAACCAAAATAAAACTCTGGCATGGTTTTGATGAGCTCAGAAGAAGTGCTCAATTCTTCTAATGACTATTCGTTTTTTATAACTAAACTTAACTGGCTAAAAGCTTTGACAACAGCTCCCTCTGGGAAATTTTTGGTCATACCTGCAAGAGGACTGCCACCCAGCTGACTAGGTGAATTACTCCAGCAAGTAAGAGATGCACCAAGTTGTAGACGAATTTTTGCAGGATAGAGGGCAGGGTGAGATATATGCCTTGCAACAGCGTTTAGGCCTAACAGGCAAGGACGACTCGACCTTGAGCCTGATTAGAGAAGCTTAGGAATGTGCAAAACAAGGATAGAAAAGTAAAACAAGAGAGTGCAGCTGCAAGGGGTGTGAATATGCAAATGTATATCCAATCAAATTATTAGTTAGAGCACGTGGACAAGGTTTGACAACCAATATTGTAGTAGAATAGGGCGCATGCTTTGTGTGTGTGAAAATGAACTATTATAAAAACCGCACCCTTTTTACAATAAAGTGAGTATTCGCCATACTTCTATGAAGACTTGCATCTGACTCTGGTCACTCCCTGCAACACCAAGTAAATGGCAAGAGGCATTTTATAACAGATTTTCATCCTAAATGGAATGTATGTACTCATGATGCAAGAGTCATTCCTGCACAGGGCTGAAGGCAGCCCTGAAGCAGTGAGGAGTGAGACAAGATTAAGATCAGGCCATGGTATTCCATGAGCTGAAAGAAGGAATCACAGCTAGCTGCACTAGTGGAGGGGTTACAAAACCTGAGCCACTCAGCACATCCCTTCCTCACTCACTCAGATAATGATAGAACACACAAACAGCAGAAGGCAATATGTTCAGCAGGAATAAGCACATTCACAAGTGCTTGTTAAACTACTAGCTACAGTACTGATTTACAGAGGGTAACGGGAGAGGCACTCCATGGAAAAAATTAAGAACTGACTAAACAATAACAAAAAGCCATTGGAAGAAGAATGTGTTTCTTTGGCATCTCTGCCAGTAATTTTGAGGATAAAATGATTTATGAACTTTGCTTGTAAAGAAAATTCTTAAGTAATGAAAGTGTTACAAAATGCTCTGTCAAATGAGAGGTAATTCTGAAGACTGCATCCAAACAGACTAGAAAAATAAGAGACAGGCAGAAATAAAACGCCTGCACCAAACTAGAACTGCATACAGGAAAGGAGAGTCCACTTTTGAAAAGTTTTGGACTAGGCATGTTTCTTCAGTCCTAGAAACATGTTCAAAGAGAGTAAAAATGTTAAACAACCTATTATCCTATTGCACCAGTCTTTCCGAGAAAGACCATTATTGTTGTTGTTATTATTGTAGAGGAAATTATCCAGACTGTGAGCACAAGTTTACTTCCATTTTCCTTCAGGGATGAATGCAGAAGCAGCACTTGATGCACAGAGATGCAGCAATATCTTTTCTTGTCCTGGTCACCTAGTCTGAACAGGCTGAAACCTCATCCAAGCTAGGAAAGGCCTTTGTCTAATCCCTGCCTTTCCTGGCTATATAAGACCTCACAGGAGACAAAGCAATGGCCCCTCAAGTGAGGAAGTAACCACCTGAGTAAGATTCTGAGGTGACAGAGTAAAAACTTAAAATGCTGTATTTCTCATACCTCCAAGACATACTCAAAGCTGCCTCTGTCAGTGGATATAAAACTACATGCTCAGCTCTCCAGCTAGCACTGAGGCAGAGTGAAGGGTCAGACAATGCATGGCACACAGTGCAGAGCACGTTTCACTTGGACATGGCTATTTGTTCAGACAAAAACATTACAGCAATAAATTCATACTTCTGAAGACCATAGTCTGAAAGAAACAATTTAGTGGAAATTGTACAGTCATTGGCAGTATCAAGCAGTGTCCACAAACACAGAACCTCAGACAGCCACACATTTAAATAAGCATTGAAGACACATTTGCCACAGAAGAATGCTGGATGCTTGACTTTCTAAACATTATGTAGTAATGACCAATTTCAGCTGCCTAAGAGCAAGAGAAATGCCCAGCTTCTCACCACTAAGCAGCAGTCGGAGATGAGCACTGGGTTCTCACCATCTGACTTAACAGACTACCTCTCAATATCCAAAGATGAGACAATCTCAAAACCAACAGTTTTAGCCACAAAATTCTGGTGCAGCAATTTAACACTTCTATATGCCTTTCAGAATCTGAACTGGACAACAATGCATTAACAGACTTTCTAGAGCTTTTTCCCTCTTCATTTAACCATGCAGGAAAGGACCATTACTATATTACCATTATTTGTTCCACCCTTTGTTAATTGATATTCTTCAAATGCAACATAATTAAAATGGCCTGGCTGTTAGATTATTAACTGAAATCTTATTTGAGATATTTAATCCAAATCAAACCCCAAAGGGGTTTTATACAGCCAGACAGTTCTGGCTGCAAAGTTTTCAAGACAAATAATTTTGTTAGAATCATTGCATAAAAGGACAATTGTTAGAAGTTTTATAGTAATCTGCTTAATAGTGAAAAAATTCCTTGTAATGAGATGGATGTTACTCGACAAAGAAGATGAATTTGTGTTTTGACCACAATAGATCATCAGGAGTACAGTTTGTATGACAACACAAGGAAATTCAACCTGATGAACAGGAAAATAGGTCTCTTGTAAACTAGGGAAACAGATGTTTAGATTGGAAAAAAAAGGAAGTTCACATCTTAGCTGCAGGTCCAGAAATAAGAAATTAAAGCAAAGGAAACATTTTAAACAGTACTTCAGGAACATAAGAATACCTGGATATTCAGAAAATCTATTTGGTGATTTTTAGAGGAATTAACATTCCAAGAAATGTTTTTCTTCCTCAGAAATGTGTTTTCTTAATTGAGAGAGTAGCAGGCAGTACAAAAAATACTTTATCAAAGCATGCATTTGTCTGCTTAGAGTCACCTAAGAGAAGGAAAAAGTGCAAAAATAGAAACTCAAGTCTTAGTTGCACCAATATGCTAGAATACAGGGGATACTTAGATTTGGTAACTCCATTGTTTTGAGCTGTTCAGGTGACATTGATAAGCTGCTTGTCTCAATCCATGTGAATGGCAGAAGTAGCAAGAAGCCTTTTCCTTCTCCAATTTATTAAAAAAAAAATAACTGCAGCAGGCTCTGCATAGTGCATTGCACAGATGCAACTTACTCTTCTCGACTAGCTGCTCAAAAAGGCTAGGCCACAGAGCAGGATGAGGCACTGCTTCCTCCAGCTCCTCACCAGACTCACTGTCAAGATATAGGATGCCGTGAGGCTGAGTTATCTTCCCTGAATAGCACAGTGCAAGTCCTCTGCCATTCCTAAAGCATGACAAAGGGAAAACGTCATAAACTAAGGCCTTAAAATATTTAGAAATGCTGTATCTGTCCCATACCATTTCACTCAATATCTAAGACTTGTAAACATCGGGATGTAAAAGACATAAGTAGTATCTTAATAGAGCCAAGACTTAAAGGTTTGCACAACTGCACATGTTACACAATTCCATTCACCAGAGAAACTACATATGTTTTACAGAGACTAACTAATCTGGAAGATATTCTTGTAATCAGTATAATACTGGGCTATCTGCAATCATTTTACAGACAGGTATACTGATGCACAGAAAAGAATTTTCTCGCGTCTGTTTCAAGAGCTCCTTGTAGACTTTCAAAAACTATTAATCCAGAGCAAATTACACCTACTTTCTGGTAATACTGATAGAGGATATGGATACAGAAAAGTATTATCAAAAGGTAAACAGGGAATATCAACTTGAAAGGCTCTGTTTTCTATCCTTGCAGTAAGCCCAAGGATACATTTCCCTCTTTCACTGAGGAAGAAACTGCCTCAGTATTATGTCAGCCTCAATGGAAGGTAAAAACACATCCAAGAAAGTTCTCAAGCCTCCCACTTTCTGGAATTGTACAGTTTACATTCACGTAATATTGAAACTACTTATTTCACATAAAAGCTCTGTTATTGGCTACAAAGAGAGCCCTTGACTCCAGGTCAATCTGTTACTATACTTCTGCCTAGGACTGGCACAAGGTACCTTACCTATTTCTCCAGGAACATGCTTGCCATTGAAGCGAAAGCATGCTGTGACATTGAGGCAGTTCACGGGCTGCAAGCCATCATGGCACTGAGGAGCTGTGATATTGATAGATACAGGCAGGAAAATGGAGATGTCCATGGTAATGACAGGCCTGGATCTGGAGATCAACAGAGAAGTAGAATTGAGTGATCAGAGGTAAGTTCTAAGCTAAAGGAAAAGAAAGTAAATTTGGCAAACTGCACAATTTCAAGCAGACAAGAAAACTGAGAGAGTACATTTGAACTGTAAAATAAACTAGCACGTGACCTTGCTGGCAAGGGCTACTAGCATTTAAATGAAAACAGTAATGTCAGGTTGAAGTTCAGTGCTTGGATGCAGACTGCAGGCAGGCAGCTGGGGAAACTGGTAAGATGTAATAAATTTAATAATCGTCTCCAGCAAAGGTTCCGTAAAGCCTTCATGATCACTGAAGAGGATAACAAAATTAGCACAACAGCAAACAAGAACAACAAGTTCATGCAAATGAGACTGGTTGCTAACCATCTTGGATGGTCAGGGACAGGTAAGAAGACACCACAGGTTTCCACAGAATGGTCTACAGTCAAATTTGTGACCTGAAAATAAAGGAAGGAGCACAGGGGTAGGAGATGGATTCATACATAAATTTTCTGACAGAGTAAGAGGGACAACAGACACCGTATTCATGTTTTCTGGAGGAGGGACTAATTCCCTCCTGGCAAGCAGCAAGAATTGAATACTGTTTTCATGCTGCTGAACTCAGGAGTTACCCAGTGCATGGTGCATGAAAGCTTCCTATCCTTGCACCTCCAGTACCAGGTTACTACTATCACCACTCCCGGCTGAGGGAGACCTCACCCAGAATCACAGAGCAAGCTGAGTGCCTTAAGGCCCAGGTTTGTCTAGTTAAGGAAACTTCACAGTCTGACCATTCAAGAGGCACTCAGGCAGTCACACTCTCACCAGCAGAGACTTTAATTGCTAGGACCAAAGCACTTTTGCAGCAGGTGGCTCCAGGGAGCTGATGGATGCTCTGCTTGACTCCTTACATATACAACACTCATGTAGTCAGACCAGGTTTCCCATAGTTCCATAAAGCCATTTATTCACAGAAAGGTAACGTTCAAGCTGGTGCCTCTGAGGAGGTACCCTAACAAAGGACCCTCTGGGTTTTTATACCCTTGCACTCCAAGCACGAAAAAGTCTCAGACCTTCCTCCTAAGTCCATGGCTCCTTCTTGTCTCCCAATGTCTGGTCACCTGGCTGTGCCATAGGTCTCCATGGCTTTTGTTATGCAAAGGGTCAGCAGTTCACAGCTTCTTGCTTCAGGCTCCCACCTCCAGAACTTAATCTGCAATTCGAACTGCAGTTGCTCCCCTGAGTATTCCTCAACAGTGTCCTCTTTCACACAACACAGAAGTTCCCACAGCTTCATTGGGAAAAGCAGCCCAGAAACTCAGGCTCTCCTGAGCCATCTCCAGTGCAGGACTTCAGCCCAAAAACTTTGAGTGTTATTCTTCCTGGTTTCAATTCTGTACAAGTTCGACATGAATGTGTTCTTCCAAAACCAACTACAGTAGTAAAAAAGATATGCAGAAACCAGTAGATTCAGTTCTAAGGTAGTTCCAACAACCATGCAAAACCAGAGCTTGTAAACCACTTCAGGACTCTCACTGTACAAAACACTTAATTTAGAGGTAGAGGAGAGGGAGGAGAAAAGAGCAGGAATTGTGTAACACCTAATTTATATCAACAGGAACAAGATTCACATTCACATCAATCTCTGAGACAGCTGCTCAGACTCTTACTACAGCCTGAAATAACACTGCAAGTTCACATTTTGAGATGGAAGATGAAGATACATGCTAGCCCTAGAAATACATACAGTGGGGAGGAAGGAGGAAGAAATATCTTTTCCAAATGTTTAGGGAGACATAAAATAGTAAGTGCTCTAACTGATCTAGAAAAACATTTCTCCTAGAAAAATATACTTCTCCAGCTATCTGTGATTTTTCCTTAATGTTATCTCACTTGTTTATTGACTGGGGGGAAAAACACAAATAATGCATGTCAAAGGATCATACACATGTGAGCAATATAATGCTGGCATCTGCCCCAAGTCACCAAAGGCTTCCACCTTTACCTATCATTTGGCAAAACATTTGTTGATTTTGGCTAGTGGACTTAACAAAAGCAGGAGAGTTAAGGGGAGGAGGAGAAAAAGCTGATTTTTTTTATCCTAATCTGAATCTTAACAGCAAGAGGGACACGTTGTAAATTGGTAGTAGCAGCAATTAATCAGGCTGCCCAAAAAGTCAGTCAGTAATGCACTAATTTCCTCTGAAATGCACAAGCATGACTGAAAACATGGACAGAGGTCATCATGCTGTTGTGATGCATATGGTTTTAAACATTGCAGTAAACCTTTCAGTTTGTATTCTCCCCCTCTGCAAGTAACATCAACATAGGAGAGAAAGGCAGTTTTCTTTCTAGCAGCTTCAGAGATGTGGGGCTAAAAATTCTCATCCAGGGCATGGCACACCTTTTCAAAGAAGCAGTAACTAGCTTCTTCTATGTGTATGATGAAGGAACAGAAAACTCTTTGGAAGACTTGACCACTTGCCATGCTGATAATCAAGGATATTTCTTCCCCCACCTCTCCATTTTTTCTTTTTCTTCTGTAAAGCAAAGCTGATTCAAATAGAATAGGGAGCAGGCTGGCACATCTGTTCTGCAACACCAGCACTTGTCTTACCAGTGTCATCACATCCCTGTATCTTCCATTAAGACGTAGGAGTTCCTAGCAGTGATTTCTATTCCTAATTGTAAGAATTTTTTTATTAAATATTAAAAGTGTAACAGCAGACCTAATTGCCTAACAGACAAAATTCAAACTTTCCAGCCTTTTCCCCAGGTCTCTGCATCTTAAGCTCACTCCTACTCTAATTCTCCAACTGCATAATTTAGTGAACCAAGTTGTCCCACCTTTCTCTATCAGATGGAACAAGTAACTGCACTTAACTCATAAACTTGAAACAGCAGACAACTCCTGTGTGCATTGAAAACATATCCATATTTCATTTCCCTGAAGACTCATATTTCATTCTGCATCCCATTCTAACTGGCAAGGTTACATCTTGGCATCATATGCAGCTCATTTTTTGCCCAACTGTGTTCCCTTAAATCACAATTGATTAACTTTATGCAGACATAAGAATAATAAAAAAGCCTTTTCTCGAGTTAGGAGCGACCTTTCTAAACAGGCACTGAGATGCAACACATCTCCTTCCAGCTCTAAACCCTTTTTCTTCATACCCTGAGTGCCCTATATATTGTCACCCCTCACTCTGCTGTTTAAATTAAAATTAGACTGTGCATTCTTTAACACCATTCATGTCTAAAGTTTTGCTTAAAAAGTAATCCAGCTTGCTTCTTCCAGCAACAATAAACCATGGAGGAAATTGTAGTGGTGGAGTACTTAAGATCACATAAGACATAAACAGAGAAAAAAAAAAAGAAGACAACAATGAATGAAAACGATATTAATCTCACCTCAAAAGTACCACACTGTCTGACAGGAAGGCTCCAACAGTCATATCTGAAATTTTGTAACATTGAGACAGTTACAAAGGAGGCACAGAATTCAGTTCTCTCAAATCAGTTGCTAAATTACAGAGCATGAATCTAAGAAAAGCAATTTTCTGACTTAGCCAGTTTGTCCTTTCAAATATCATTATGTCCTAAGTATTATAACTGGAGGATTAGGTCTGTGAGAACACTTCTACTTCATTGTTTGATCTTTATTATTACTATTGTATTATTGTCTACTTTTTGGGTTGAGATTGCCATCCTGACCAAGCAGTTTCCAAGAAACTTACAACCTTGGTCAGATACTGAATCCTCAATCATTTTGACTGCCAAAACATCGGACATAAGCCATTGCCTAAAATTTTTATCAGGAGCTTTGAGGAGCAGAAGAGAAAGGGAAAAAGCCGCTCAGCTTCACTGACCACCTGCAATGGCAGGGACCAGCAACCTGGAAACAACCTGCTCTGCTGTTTTCTTGGCCCACTGCTCTATTTTCGCCATGCTCTCACTGCCAGAGTAGCAGACATACCTGGATAACCATTGCTATCCATATCAACTCCCCCAGATATGGACTGCCCGAACATACGTAGCTTTGGGTTAATTGTTTGCCCAGACAGCTTCTGCAGCAGAAAACACAAGTGTAATCAGTCAGCAACATAAAAAATCCTCTAAAAAACACACTTCCAAACAAAGAAAAACTTCAAGCATGATTTTCATGGTCTCTTTATGTGGACTGGAAGTGTCTCATATCTGTAGTCTCACATTTCACTGATGCAGCCCTGAACAGGAAGGCTGTTCACTGCAGGAAGCCCTTCTGCACTATGCTAGTTGGAGGCTGGCACTGACTTGGATTAAAAAACACACCTGCATTACAATCCTCTTGCAGACCCAAGCAAAAAAAAAGAACATAAACAGATTTCTGCAGAGAGAAAATTAACTGCATTACCTTCATTTCTGTTAACAGTTTTCAGCAGCATCTTAATAAAACTAATAGTTAATTGAAACAGAAAATCTCACACAAGCATTCTTTTAATAAAGTTCGCTAGCATACTCAAATTCAAAATGATTAATTTTCATCCCACTTGGAAATTCCAGTTTCCATAAGCTATTATGGAGTATTTTCTGTCACTTGGAAGTTGTATCTCATTTCTGCCTCCTCAATACAAAGACTAATTAAGTTCTAGCATAGTCTCTTTTTTAATTACCAACATAAAAACTTTCTCTAAATTCTTTGCACTATAAATGCCTTTGTATGAAGCAAATTAATATATCAAAATCTCATTTTCTAAGAAGGTATTCAGAAATCTCCCAGCTTTCATTCATTATGCTGGGCCACCGATGCAATACCTGAAATCAAATGAACTTCTGACTGCAGAAGCTACAGACAGAGGAAACCTGACCCATGAGGTAATTTTGAGGCTGTTGGTGCTGCTTTACAGCTTGTGACATGCAAACAATTTTTCATGGCCCTCCTATAACAGAATGTAATATTGGACAAAAGTCAGGCTGGAAATTTATGGAAAAAAAAGATAAGTTCAAGGGAAGAAAGATATCCAGACACTTAGTTTAAAGGGAAACCAGTGCTCCTCTCTGCACAGATCTCCTTTTCCTACTCATGGACAGATAAGACTGACAACTGGAATCCCCACATTACAGTTGCATAGCATTTTTGGAGGTCCCGGTTAGGGTGATAAATCTCACCTGCAAACACCTCAGAAGAAATCTGTGGGCTCTTACAGACTAGAAGGCAAAGGTATAAGGTTGCTCTGCTTTTAAGTGCCATAAATAAAAATAGCAGGGCACAAAGCAAATTTAAGCTGCATTTGCTAACAGCCGCCACTGAAGCTGCTGAAGGACACAGAATGACACTGATCAGCAATTAAAATGAAGAAAAGCGGGGAAAGCGGGAGAGGGAGGAGAGTGGGGGGGGGGGGGGGAAGAACTAACAAAATTAAAGGGTAAATATATATACCCTGAAGGGTCCCCCCCTTCACCTTTCACGGCTTATTTAAAAAAGGAAATCCACAGTAGCAAGATGGATCAAGAATATAGTAGTAAGATACAAAAAGTCTTTAATCTCTGAGTTCAAATTCAGGGCAGATATTCAGAGAGCTGAAGTTGCCACATAGTTTTGGTTGCATGCAGAACATGCATGCAGAACACGCACAGCAATGTGTCCCATGCCCTCTAGTAGACACTGGGAAATGGCACAGAGACACTGCCTCTAAGTGGTACCCTCTTGGTTGCCTCAGGACATGGGACAACGGCAGGAATGGTATCAAGAGTCAATGACCGTACCCTGCCACACTCCATGTTTTCCCACTGACAAAATGGAGAGGCATGTGCTGTGCCTGCTGGTTTTGCTCCAGTGGGGAGGGAAGGATGATAAACAGGATGTTTTACCACCCACCCTGATCTGTCCTCTTTAAAAAGTGTAACATTTTCCCATGAATGAACAAAAAAAATCCAATCCTTTTCAGTAAGAGTTGGAAAGCTATAGGCTTTCTAACAGCCAGAGAAGAAACCCCCAACCAGTGGCTATTGGCAAGAAATGGGTAGAATCCTCCACAGACCACACATTATGAATACTTCTAAAAGTATTCTAAGTGTCACTTAACTGCCTTTTTTCTCAAAAGCAGTGAATGCCACATACATGGTAAAAGGAAGAAGAACTAAACTTGTATGGTCTGTTAAAAGAGCCTACAATATAATCACTAAACTCTTTAATTCTTCTTAAAATGATTTACTGTGAAGGACCCCACCCAGCAACAAAACAAAACAACCAGAACTTCAAACACACAGAGGGAGGGAAGATTCAGGCTCTCTGAACAAAAAAATGTGCTAGACAGAGACTAGCAGAAACATGTGGGGCAGCACAAGCATAAATTTATCTTCTCTACTGCCGGGCTACAGCAGCTAAATTGCACTGTGTCATCTCTGCACAAGATGCTATAGTATAACCCAGATGAGATTTTACTGCATAATAAGTGGGTCAGGGGAATGGCACCCTAGAATGGCCTTGTGACACACTGTCAGAATGCAAGAAGGCCAACAAAGTAGGTAAAGAAGCTTCTGTAAGGCACAAAAGAACATAGCACCTCTTCCTTTTCACAACCTCAGCATCTACAGGAAGAAAGTGCAACCTTCCATGGGCCTCTCCATAATTTGTATTCTTAACCTCTCCAGGATTTTCATTTCTCTTCTGCACTGGTACTATCTCTATAAACTGCCAATCGAACCCTAAGACTGCTTGCCTCAAGAAGATACAGCTGACAGCTGTAACAAAACAGAGTGAAACATACCTCATGACTAACATAATTTTACCTTTCAGCATAGATATAGATAAACTTCATGAGAAACCATCTTCAAACTAAGACTGAGAAAAGGATGGCAAGTTATGACAAGGCTACCCCTAAGGGACCCCTAAATATGGTTTATTTCTGAAGGCCCTGGAAAAGTGACTTCAAATAGGTATCTTTAATAGTAGTGTCACGTACCATAGAGTACTGAGGTATAATACCATTGGCATCTCCATGGTAAATGTACACTGCTCCTATGTAGTTATCCTCCTTGGGTGCTCCAATGGCAACATCTGTAAAACAGTACAGATTATAAACTTTTCACAATCCACTCTATTAATCCAACTTTTCCTCAGTTTTAGAGCACAGGTCTTCACAGGAAAATGGCTCCCCATAACAAAGATGATCAGCAGCTCATAGGCAGAAGGAACCTTGTTTGACTTAATTAAGAGCTCATGTATGGGGGTTTGGGAGGGAAGTGGTGTGCTGGGTCCTCTAAACAGGAGGGTGTTGGGGGTTCTTAGAGGGAGGGGGGGAGGAAAGGAGATGTTTCCTTTTAAACCCTGTTTTTTTGGGTTTGTTTTTTTTTCCTTCCCTTAATAACCTATGCTTGCTCTCCCCCTGCCACCATGCTCTTCGGAGCTGACTGGGGAAGAGGCGAGAGGTTCGCCCTGGTTGTTCCCCCACAGTTCACTTAAAAAGAACTTACCAAAACACAGTGGAGACGTGTGTGGGCAGCTCGACCCCCTCTCCGGTGGCAATTGCTGGCGCGCGGCAGGTTTCCCCTCGCAGCGCCTGCAGGCCAGGGGACACCGGGTGGGGGGCAGCTGGCTGCCGGTGCTGGTCGCGACCCGGGAGGGGGGAGCCAGCGGGCATGGCGCTGCTGTGGGATCGGGTCCCTCACAGAGCGAAGCCCGGCGCCAGGCGGCTGCTGTTGCACACACGCCTTCCCGGTGCCGGCGGCTGCAGCCTGCAAGTTCCTCCCGGCAGGGAGCGGTCCCAGCGCCAGAAAGAGGAAGTTGCTGCGCCATTCCATGCCTCTCCCTCGGGCGGTGGCCCGATCCCTGGGTGTGGGCAGTAGGCTCTGGAGGCAGCGGGGGTGGACACCCGCTGGTTGTTCTTTGCCAGCAGTGCCCCGGTGCCCGTGGGCGATCCTCGGCGGCCAGTGGTCGCCAGCAGCTCTGCCAGCCCCACGCCGCTGCAGAGGCATCCCGGTGGCCATGCTGGCNCCAGCTCTGCCCGCCCCCCGCCGCTGCAGAGGCATCCCGGTGGCCATGCTGGCCCCCCCCCACTGCCACAAAGGAGCTTGGCAAGGGAAGCCCGCGATTCCAGTGGCCCTGGGAACGGCCCCCACCCGGTGGGATGGGTGCAGTGTCTACCCAGGAGGCTCCTGCAGCCCTCAGGGACCCCTTTCGAAGGTTCCCGCAGTCGGTGGGCGCCCTGGAGAGGAGGCAGCCAGCCCGTGGCTGATAAAATACATGGCGCCGGGGAACAGTCAGCTCACAATTTTGGCGGGAACCGCCATTTTTTTGGAGCCGAAGATCTCGGGAGGAGAGGTGGAGCCCAGACCACTGGCCAATCCGAAGAGGTGAAGCCGAGAAGAAGACTGCGAGATTCATGCGGGACTTGGAGAGCTTAAAAGCCCAAAACAACTGAAGTTCCCTCTCTTTGGTTTCCTGCAAAGCTGAAGACCAGCGGCACGGCCTCTCTTCTCCTGACTCCCAGGCCCCGTGGCTTGACTCCACCCACCCCCCATCGGCATCGGAGACAAGCCACAACTGCAGGTTGAAAGCTTCCCCAAATAACATCCCGGGTTGGGGGGAGGACCTTTCACTGTGTTGTGTTTTTTCAGAGACTCCAAGGGCTAGGAGTTAGTTACCACCCAAGGGAGAGAGAAGAGGAAGAAGCTTTCCCTTCTCACTGCTTCTCTTCGGCCAGCCTGCCTGGCCTTTGAAAGCAGTTCCCTTATTCCTTTTTTTTCTTTTTTCCCTTTCGCGTGGTTTTTGTTGGGTTTAATTTTGTGTTAAGTCTGGAGTTCCCTTAAACTGTTATCTTTCTTTGGTTGAGCTCCAGACAAATAAACTGTTTCCCTGTTGTTCAAAATTCTGTTCAGTCTTCTCATCACTGTCGAGCTTGCCCTTAGTTAAAACACTGGTGCTAAACCACCACATCATGTTAAGATAAAACATAAAAAAAACACAAAAGTATATGAATTTGTACAAGCATGTGGCTTCTGAGGATGCACTTTCAAATTACACTTGATCCAACTGAATTGCAAATGCAAGAAGAAAGCATGACCACACCTCGTGTTCTCCTCTCCTAGCTGGATCTAGATCTTTATCTACTAAAATAAAGCTTTTCCCAATTGCTTCATAGCCGTTGACTGATTCAACTCCCTGCAATGAGGCTGAGTTACGCTTAATAGGATACTGTGCCATGAGTGGCCTGGAAGAATAAATACAGGCATACACTGACTAAGTTGGCCTTTATGTGGCCTTTAATCTGCACCTCCAGAAACCAGGGCAGGAAAGAGGCCAGCATCAACTCTTTGCTTTCACCTCTTGCTATCACATTATGGGGCCTCACACTGAGCGGCCAGAGAAAGGAGAAGAGGGAGAACAAAGCACAGGAGAGAATGTTCTATCAGGAGTAAGAAGCTACTTCTCAATTACCCTTCAAGATAAGAAATGAGATTGTGTCAACAAAACCGGAAATGCTTGGAAGCATAAGGAAATAGAAAAGAAGAATGAAGTAAGACAGGTTTCTGTTTTCTCTTGAGTGTGGGTATCTAAAGCCTTTTACAAACCATACAGAGAATAAGAAAATATAACAGCATGGAAAGCCAAGCAATGTTAATGAGATTGAGCTGTGATCTGCACAGACATGGACTAAACCAACATCAAGAACAGTCAGCTACAAAAGACTTTAGCATGCAAATCCCATACAAACACATTTATCCTTAGTTTGAACCCAGGTTCTGGTAAGATCTGGATGAGCAATGGATACCACACAGCACCCAGCCATGCAAGACCATCAGTGCTGCCAAGACTTCCTGGCACTTATGGAGAAATAGCCATGGGGGGAATTGCACTGACCTGGGAAGCCATCGTCATCAATGTCGCCGAGGGAGGCCATGCTTTCCCCAAAGTGTGCATTATAGGTTCTGTCACCATCCAGCATGAGCTGCTCTTCCAGCACTCCCTAGCAAGCAAGAAATAAAACAGGGTCAGGGAAAATGGTGCAAGTCCTCAACAAAGTAATACTTCCCCATGCAAGATGCCCATGTGCTGTGGGAAGCATCTGGGACAGAGCTGCAGCCCATCTCTTGCCCTCTGCACTCATTTTACCTGGGGTCTAGAAATCTAATTTATTTGGGATATAAGCCTTCTGTGTTTTAGTTTAAAAGGGGGTGGGGGGAAAGAAGTACACAGCTGATATAACTAAGATGCTAAAATGCTAAATTACCTAAACAATAACTCAGAGGTATAACTAAATGTAGTCATAGGGATTGGTGAAGTCATGAAAGTTTCCAGATGCCAAATATGTAATGGCCCAGAGCTTGCTCTACTGGCAGATTATATCCAAGGACTGAAATTCTCAGTCCAGGCTTATTCAGCCTAAACTCCAGTGAGTTAAGGAGTATTTTCCCCTAAGCAAAGAACATTTGATAATTGGATTTGAAAACATTTTATGTACAGGACAAAAGGATTAAAGCAAAGTCCTAAAAAAGCCTTCTGAAATTAGGAATAGGGAAAAAGATTTAATGAAATAAAGAGATGGAGAAAAGTTCAGAACTAAGTAACTTTGTATTCCTATACCATGAGAAGCCTTATATGGCTCTGGTATTTTTTGTCTATCCACGTTCTGGTCAGATGTACAAGCTTTAGTTACTTGCAATCTTCCCTCAAAGGGAAAAGGAACATTTCCACAAGAAAACAAAATTTAGTTACACAATCCCAGTCTTGTACCCATCTCAAGGTTGTCTTGTTTTGGTTTTGCTTCCTTTGTAAATGGGAATAAACTGCTCTCTAGAACATGCAATAACAACTTTCACTTGGCTATGGGGAGTTGCTGATTTTCCCACATAATGAAATTAAAACACAGAGAGGAGACGGGCACGCCTGTATGTGCAACTCACCTCTTTGCAGTCCTTGCAGGAACAGCCAAAATACAAGTATTTTAAACATAGCATCACCATGCATGCTTGTTTTGTAATGCATTTTCTCTGAAACTCTGCAACATCCTCTTAAGCAATGGTACTTGCAGAATGAAACAAAGATTAAAATGTCCAAAACCCAAAATAAAACCCAATCCTGCAAGTAATTCTTGGTGCAGGAGTATAAGAAACTCATACTAGCTTCTTGACTGTTTTATAGAAGATAAAAATTCTAGAAGAATTCAGAAGATAAATTCACTGGATAGGAAATGTTGGCTATTATCTTTTGGGCATTCTAGACCCAATCCTAAGGACCTAGCAGCAACACTGCAACCTAAAAGGTGGAACCTCCTGTGGATAAAACTGAAAAAGTAAAGCTCATTTAAAGGAGCAATAACAGAAAATAAAATTACATCGAAACCATCTCAGAAGTCTTCTAAATGCTAGGACCTCTGGTGAATTTCAAGTGTAGCATAAACAAACTCAAGATTCACAATACACTGATGAAATGAGCTTACTTCCTTTTAGTCCATAAGATCCACTTCTTTGAGACAGCAGCTTTGGAGCTGAATATTTAATAGCATGTAAAAAATCCACTGTTTTCCTATAAATACAATATAAAAATTGCCTGGGTTTTTCAATGCAAAAAAGTTCAGACTTTTCCAAGTCTGTTGTTAGGTCAGGTGAAATCCAACAGTACCACCTGATAAGAATTTCCCCTAAAGTCTATATATGGGGCATAATATAAAAGTAAAATTAATTCAATCTTTGGTTTCTCTTATCTTTCTCAATCCCTCGACATCTGTGTTCTAATTTGTGTTCTAGGTCTCAGTGGCCACCCAAAACACAAAAGAAACTCAGTCAAAGCTGCTGACTCTTAATTGCTTTGGCATCAAATTCACAGAAAGCCACAAATACCACCAAATTTCAACATAAAATCAGAAACTTTCTCAGCCCTTCTTAAAAGATTCACTGCTCTGTGATAAATGTGGGCTGGTGTCCAAGAAACCATGATACCAGATGAGTATTCCTGTGACTTCATGCTCTGCTAGAGACATCTGGAGCCCCTCTTAAATATTCGAGACACCAATTATCACCATGCATTGCTGGAAGGACATAAGTGTTACCATGCCCAGGATCCATGCCCTCACCCCTTGCCAAGTCATCTCCTGTACATACTCACGTTTCCTCTGTTGATATAGACTGTGACTTGACCCTCATCTCTGATCTCAGAAAACATAGGTGCTCCAACCAGCAGGTCTGACAACCCATCAGAATTCAGATCAACTGCACATAAGGAGGAGCCAAAGTAAGAGCCCATCTGTAACCAAGTTGAGTCACAACAAAGCATTCAGTATCTGCCCACACACAGGAGGAAATCAAATAGGCATGGTTTTTGTTCGTTTTGGTTATTCTTTTAATTTCACATGATAACTTGCTGCTTTATCACTCACAAGCACTCTTACAGAGAAAGCTTTGGGAATAATTCTGGCAGGAATTAAACCACTTTACTACTAACAGTGCATTAGCCTGGATGTTTTACCAAAAGAATAGAAGTTATACCCTGGGACATGCTTAAGTGAAACACTTAAAGAGCTTTCTTAGACCAGCTTTCATTTATCAAATGCTTAAAACTAGGAAAGGCTGAAACAAGTTTCCTAAACAAAACCAGCCAGGGATTATTCATGCCCAGTGCCAGACTTCCTTGAAGTTGGGTACTAGAGATGATCTGGGAATACCTTAAAGAAATTAAAGGAAAAAAGAAAAATAGGCAAGTGGCAGGGTATCCATGAAAACAGGTATCTGAAGATACCTGTTGATTGTGAACCATCTACCCCTGTTCAAGTTGTATCTACATCAGACACCGTCAAAGAACAGTACAGGCTGTGGGCCTTGGTCATAGCCTTTCCTCTCATGTTCAGGCAGGTGAGTTATAGGGAAAAAAGATTTTCAATCAAAGCTTTTCAGTTGATACACAACAAACCTAAGCCACTTTCAATCTCCACTTATTAGTGTTTGATAAACTTAAGTGCTTAAAATTAAGGAACACATTCATTTCATTCCATGATTTTTTATACGAGTGTACATTAAATGGTAGCTATTTTTCAACCAGCATCCACATTAAAAATTTCGAAACACATTTGAACACAAGAAGGAAACGAAAGCAAGGATGGCATTTCACCCTTATTTCATCCACCTCTGCTAGGGTAACACAAGGCATACTCTTTGAAAACAACTACAAACCATAGTCTCAAAATAAAAAGCAGCTCCCACAGGAAAATAGGAAAGATACCAGGTCTTGAGACCTGTTTACCAAGTAGGAAGAATTGACATTAAAGAAATAATTATTTAGGTTAAAAACAATTAATCACATTCCTGGAATGCTTTTACATTCCTCATTGCAGACCTACTGCCTGTAAGTTTATATGCATGAGCTACAGCTACTGGGCAAACTAGAAGATGGGCAGCACCAACTCTATTCTGTGCAGTCTGTAAGATTTAAAAGTTGCTAAATATATGAGGTAGGGATGAGTGAAGAGTAACCTTTCAGTTTGTTAATTCAGATTTTTGTGCTTGTCCACACAGGGTTTAAGGTCAGACCTCAAACATCAACTGAATCCAGTTAATTCTGTAGCTTAAGTTCCCTAGTGAACTTTTTTTACTTGTTTATTTTTTTAATCCTCTAAGGTTTTAAAAGAAATTTCTCATGGATAAATTACACATGGGTAAGGATCGATGAAAAGCATTTCACTATATATTCAGGCATTTTTGGGGGAAAGGCTTACTTAACTGGATCATGGCTATGCCTGTAGCATGAGTGAGTTCACAGTGCTATAAGAATCTGAAGTTTGCACACTTGAGATTTGTAACAAGGCACAGCATTTTCATTTTTCCTGTCTTCATTAGGTTTCTTAGCTCAGCCTCCATCAATAGCAAAGGAAGGAAGAAACTGTCCTGCTGTTAACATCTAACAGGAATGTCAGAGCAATGAACTTTCACACCACTGGGGAGAATGTAACATTTTGTGAGAACTCATTTCCAGGCAGTGTTCATTGCTGGGCAGGTCTAGTCATGTTTCTACCACAAAACAAAACACAAAAGTGATTTAGCATAGCCTTCCCTTTAAAATAAAAGTTTCATTTGTATTTTAGAGAATTTGGAGAAGAAGATGCTAATGGGGAAGAAGGAGATGTCAGCCTAGAAGTACCTGAAGGATACAAATATTCAATGAGTTAAGTTACATATGCTTGTAAGCTTACATGCATGAACCAGAGCTACTGGGCATAATGGAAGATGGGCAATGAAACTGAAAAGGGAGTTTTTGGCTGAAACCTGGAAACTTCCTAATAGCTCTATTTATTAGGCTGAGGAACAACCAGAAGCACATCCTTAGGGACATTTAAAACTAAAAAGGCAAAGAAATGAACAGGAAGCAATCAAACAAAGCAGATGCCCTGGATGAGCTGGGAGGTCTTTTCCAGTCAAGATGTCTGTAATTCTACTACTGCAGAGAAAGTAAAATTTGGGAGAAGCCCTAATATACAAGTCACACCCCTCACCTACACATCCTTGCAGTTTTCCACTGTTCCAGTCAAGCTTTTAAGACTGCAACTGTGTCTTGCTGGGAAAAAATAACAAGGTGTGATAACATTCCCAACTTGAGGACACAGTTAAACACTTTGGGTCCTTCTGAGGGTGGCAGGTCTTCCTAGAGCCAGAAGCCAACAGTAACATTTTTCTTCTGTATTTCCTCCTCTTTCAGAAGAACACAGGCAATTCCAGATAAGGGGTATCATTTCCTCACTGAGTTATTCCCAAATAAGACATCCTTTTGTTGTTGCCTACAGCTAGACTTACTGTCCACTTTATTTCCCATTCAAACATACCGCCACCCTTGGAAAGCTGGAACTCACTTCAAAACATATTTAAAACCAAGAAGAAAATCAAAAGCAAGAATGCTATTTCACCCTTATTTCATTCACTATATTTCATCAAGGGGGAGGGCAGTTCTGCTTTAAGACAGCAGTCTTAAGAGCAGAGTGCAGGAGTGATTCATGGTGAGAAGGGGGAAATCATCATCTCTTGAGGCAATGAAGCTGCTCCACTACAAAACAGCATAACTGTAATGCCACTCTTGTCACAGCAGGTCACTGAAAAGGAGATTGGGGCTTTGCGTATTAAACTAAACTCCAAGTTAACCACATCTCCCAGCAATATCTACTAAGAGGAAAAAAATCTCTGCATTTAGATTCACCTAGTGCCTCATGTTTCATGTCTCAGAATCACTTAAAACTAAAGAGAACCACTATTAAAATTTTCAGCAAGACCTTCTATTTCAGTTAATGGGCATTAAGCAGACACTGCGGTCATGACTGGTACAGAAGTGAGAGAGGTCATACAGCTGATTTGTACAATAGCTTTAGCTCTCCTGGGATGAAAAGACAAAATAAGATTTGCTTGACAATTTATGAAGGAGTGGAATGAAAATGATGCTCTGAGATGACTTCGCCATTATTTCCCCCCTCTCTAACTCTTAATAGAAAACACACATATATAAATGCTCACCTTTTTTCCTGAAGCTTGAAAAATCTTTATTAGAGAGCCTGATCGTCTGTCTGTTCTAAAAATATAAACCTAAAAGATGGAAAAAGAAAAAAGTTAACCAATAGTAACTATGAGGCACATGGTGGTACAGCACTGGTACTTTCTAAGAAATACCTAAATCCTGATCATGGCCATGGCTATTGCCAAGATCCAACTTCATGTTGCTCAGTCTTTTAAAAGACAAAACAGAGTTCCCCATTGTCCTGACGAGTCATAGGCTTCTTATCGTAAGAAATGTTTGAATAGTATCTTATTGCCTACTTTTTCCATCCATGTGCACACATGTGCATTTAAAAGCACCTAGTAAAGCAACTTTCCAACTCTCAAACAAGTGATGTCTGGAAACAAGCAGGGCAAAAGACTGAGAAAGCATAAGCCTTCTCCCTTACCTAGTGATCCCTTATCAAGGCCATGTGCCTGTATTTATTGCACTGCAAACTTCACAATGCTTTAGCAAAGGTCAGAGTAGAAATCCCAATCAGACTACCCAAAGCATTTCCACTGTTTCTGTCTGAAACAATTTATAAATCAGAAAGCTATTCAAATATAGCCCACTCATTGCTCATTTCCATAGGAGAAACTGTTTAATCGGGAATACCTGGAAATAAAAGTGTTGATGAAAGTTCAAGAACAGATCTTTTACAAAATTATGATGTAAAACACATGCTTGTGGAAAGGGATTCCCTTCAACAGACAGTCTGGCTCAGTCAGCCTTTGAGACTCTCAGAGCATTTGATAGGCATCCTCCTAGAACGTGCTTACACAGTTTGCAAGGACAGAGGATCCTTTATTTCCAAGGCCACATGGCAGAGCCAAGCACTGGACATAGCTGAATATGTCACGAGTTACTAATAGGTGATGAGACAGAGTTCAAAGCTCTTTCCAGCAAAAAGCACAGCACAGATACACTGTGGACAATTGCTCTCTATATAAAAGACTCCTAGCTTCTGCAGGGGCATGTTTAGCAGCAACAGCACATTGCCAAGTGATACAACTCTAAACTCAGTCTTAATAATGACACTCTTTGGTGTCATTATTAGAGAAATTACTCAGTCGTACTAAGAATCTTAGCTTTACCTTCAGTGAAAAGGTGCAATAATGCTAATTACTTTCTATCAGGGAAGTGAAAAGGATTTGCTTTTTAGAGGGTGAGGAAAGCATAGCAGGATTGCTCATTGCAATGTTCTGTACTCAGCACTGCTTACTGCCACTTTGTTATGTGTTCCTGCTACCTACATACCATGCCAAGGGAGAATAACATAGGCTTTTGCAACTAGAGCAACAGTCTTTAAACTACAGGGCCAACTGCTTTCTCATGGATCTCTGGTTAGCAGATGGGTGCTTTTTCACCTTCCTTGTACAGAAATTAAATTTCTTCCAGATTGGAAGGAAGGTGCATTACAGTAGCCATAGCTGAACATCTGGGATGAGGTAACTAAGTCTTTCTCATACACATGTCCTCTCAGTAGCAACTGCAATGCAACTATGTCCTGTATGTCCTAGCCATGCCAGAACAGGTATATGTACCAAGATCATTCTCTAATTTTATCCCATTTTCCCCACTTCACACTGCTACCCCCTGGGACATAGTTACTATCAAAATAACCTGCCTAAACAGAATAGTGTTCCTGGTAGTGAAGTCCTCTCACTCCTTGTTATGATTCAGCTACAACTCATGTCACTATAGAGCAGGAGAGCCATAGGAAAGAAGATGGAAAGGGGTGCAGGACATCCCTGCTCAAGCAAATTGCGACAGCAGATCCCAAAAGTACTAGGTTTTTAAGAAAGAGACAAAAGCAGGTCCTTTACATCCTTTCCCTCCCTTTCCTCACTCCCACTTTTTCATCTTTGGTTTTGAAGAGTTTAAGGGGTTGAAGTGCTCACTCTCACCCAGTTTCCCAATACCAGCTGAGTACTCAGCATAGGAACACCAGGCATGCCTCACTCACCAGCCATTTCCATGTAGCCCTTCACTTGCTTACATTTCTGGGACATTGAACATATACATACATACAGGAAAACCTTTTTTGTTTCTTTTCTTAGGAGACTATCACCAAGATTTCTAAGTATAGCTGGCAAAAACCCAGATTCTAATCCACTTAACATCAGTGTACTATGAAGTTAAAACTGACATCAAATCACCAAGTAAGTAGCTTTCCATGCTATTAGAGATATTACTTTGAAGTAAATACTGGAATAGTCAAATGTATGAAGAAAGCAAGCAGAAGACAAACTCTCTTTTGCAAGTTTTTTTATTTCCAGGAAACCTTTAAGTCACAAACCCTAAATAAAAGCATTGTCTCATTAAAATGGGCATGGTAAGAATTGGATGGGAAAGAGAGGAAAGAGGGGTGAGGGATGTGAGGCACCAGGAGGGACAGGTGGAGGAAATTTGATGACTTTATCAAATTACCTCACTTCTCCCCTGCTCAGTGCTTCAAAATTACCATATAGACAAAAAATCCTGGCTTCTCATACATGTTGGAAATGCATCGTATTATGTTTTTTGCCCTGATCACATTATTGTTTGACAAAGAGCCACACCTTTCCGATGCCGCCATCCTGGGGAGCTCCTCCTACAATGTCAGTGGTAGTTCGCTGAGAGAAATGACCTGCTGTCACAGCATATCCTGAGTGGGAGAGGAAACAAATAAATAACTAACCATGAAAGGAAAGAGACTGAGAAACAGGTCAGCCAGTTGGACCATGCTTATTGGGTTTCACTGCTTCTGGGCTGCACAGAATCAGCATTCAATAACTATTCTGCTCAAGACGCACCAATACTTTGCTCAAAAGCTCACAGGGAGAGGAAGTGACAGTATACCCTCCAGTACTCTTACAACAGTTGAGAAAAGAAAGCCACATGTGTGGAGATAAGCAAGGGATACACGGAGATGGCACTGGACCAGTTTGTCAACTGTGAGTCAAGAGAAAGAAGCAGTAAAACAGGAAGAAGCACAGACAGAGAAAAGAGACCACATCACCTCAAGGAAAGTATCATGTCAAAGAGCAACAGTCCCATAAGGACCAGAGAGGTGTCCTCCTTTGGCTAAAATCACTGCCCAGGAAGGCTTGGAAAATTATGTTCCTTTTTGGTCAGGGGGAGAGCAGAGGGCAGTAGGCAAAGGGCCAGGAAGTTATTGGCTTAAAAAGATTTTTGTCTAGGCAAGAAGAAAAATGAGATGATACATCAAAGAAAAAAGAATATATTTGAAAGAAGATCAAAGATTCAGCTTTATTTGATATATTAAAATAATATATAACAAAGATAAGTATAGTAGGTTTCTTGCTCTTCTGCTGTAAATAATGAGGCTCTTGTCTACATGGCAAACCCTATAATTCAAGTCTATCTGTGGCAAAACCTATTTATGCCCACAAATAAGTAAATATACACACTTCATTAGCAGTATTTTCCAAGTGGTATTTTGTTAAAAAGAAAAAGGTTAAGGGGAAAATGAGAGGTCAGTGCCATAATTTAGTCAAACAGCATCAAACTGTTTGTAAACAGTATCACTGAAATGCCTTCTAACTCTCAACATCTTAGGCACTGCAGATTAGGTGGAAGCTGAAGCAAGTTAAACTAACTGAGTAAAAGATAGCCAAACCTTTTACAACTTCCCTTTGTTGACAATGACATATTTAGACAGTGTTATTTTTGTTGAAATAAATCTCTATATACAATACACATCCTGTAATTAGATGTTGTATCCATTTTAAAGGCACACGTAAGCAGATGTGCAGTTTAACTAAAGGGAAATAATTTGCCTTTAGAAGCCCACTACAATCCAATGTGCTGTTGAGTTGAAAAGGCTTTCCTATACTAGTCAAAAATTACAGCAAAGCTGGGGTCTTTTTTAAAACAAAGAAACAAAAATTAAATATTCTGAAGGTTTCTTTGCTCATATTTCTTTTCAGATGGCAACACTTCAATTCAGATGTTTTTCCTTTCATGATTTTCATAAAATTACTCTACATCATCATAAAAAATATCAGTATCAACTTTATCACATCAAAGCTCTGAAATATGTTTTTGGACTATTTTCTTTTCACAATGAGCACTAGATAGCTGCTTACCAAGGTATGTGTACCGCCTGGCTATCACAGCATCATCATTCAGCTTATAGTACGTGTTGTCAGTGAGATTTAGTACTTTGACAGTTCCTGTCCAATAATAAGATCCCGGTGCCCCCATGATGACCAGCTCCTACAAGAAGAAAAACAGAAGTGTGGGGGCGAAAGGATGGGGAAAAAAAATAACAATCAAAACTGGATAGAAATTCATGCTTTTCACATTAATGCAGAAGGCACAGGTTATTTACTTAAAACACCAGTTAAGATCCAGCTATAACAATCTTCATTATGCGTGCACGTAGAGAGTATCCTTCCTTCTTCCCCAACATGGAGACACATTGCTCTTTCATTATCCAATTCTGCTCAGCTGTTCAGTTGTAATAGAAGACTTTCCTCAGCCTTACTAACCATCAAACTTATTCCTGACTAACATAGTTCTCCCAAAAATCTTTCCAATTTCTGCTGCCTTTCCCAACCATCCTTCAGAAGGCTCAAAGATGGAAGCATTTCAGCCCACTCAGACCCACAACTCAGCTACAGATTATGCCCTGATGCTGGCTGACATGTTATGCCAAGCAATTATGATGGAAACAGCACAAAGGACTTTGATTTTACAACTATGAAGCTGAAGAGCCGTCATGCACTTGATAAGCAGGGTGTGCATTATGTCACAGCTGGTACATTTTGCCTTGCTGTGACATCAGATATGCTCTGGTCTTCAAGAGACAACCTGGCTACACAATCATCATAGAATGGCTTGGGTTCACTACAGACAACCAGCATTATTGATCATTTTAAAAGACTGTAGAAATCAGGAAAAGTTTGATCCAGTATTCAAATGGATAATGCTGTTGAAGGTACACTTGCATGCAAGAAAATGTTGCCCCAAAGCACCCAGCATCCTTGCACGGAGACCTTACTCCTAGATGTGGTTTGAAATACCTCCAACAAGAGACAACATTAAGCCTGAGGAGCATTAAGTCCAGGTAAGTTCTCTACCCGCAAAAGAGACATGGAGAGTTGCTTTGCCTTGGATCTCCATTCAATGTAAGGCCATGAGTGGACTCCATCCTTGTGGGAAAATGCTACTGCATCCAGGTCCCCTTCAGTTCTAGCTGAGGGGGAGATGTTAAACAAGGGATTCGCCTAATAAGACTACAGGACAGGACAGGATTGCAAACACAATTAAGAGCAGAACATACTTACAAATAGCTTTTCCCTTGTAATGGGCTGTGCCTATGAGGTCAAGGGATCATTTTCTCACTGGAACAACTACACCCACAGTGCTGAATATATGGTAAGGGATTGCCTGTTTGATCAAAAAGTCATTTATCTGCATTTCCTGATGCCATCAGGCTGAAGCAATAAAAGTTCAAAGATAACTTTTGAACTAGGGTAGCAATGGCAACAGAAACAGGATGGAGAAAGCAGACAAGCCAGGAAACCATTGCTTCTGGCTGAACATACAGTTGGCAGATAGTGCCCCTGTGACAACATTGCCTGCCATTCCAGTTTACTGAAATGGCAGAAGGTGATTTCTGAGAGACACCTTCATTCTATATATCAGCCTGGACAATATATTCTGCAAATTAGTGCATATATAATTAGGAGTGAGTATAGGTGCTTAAAATTTTTTTTAAAAAACCCAACAAATCATAACCTGAAACATTAACAAAAAAATCATCCACACATAAGAGAACAAAATCATCCTTGACATAACTAATATGGCTGATAGACTTCTGCCCAGGAAGGAATACGGTCAAATATTTAGAATAGCTCTGGAACATATATTTGACTGTGCTCTTTTCTCTCCATCATTTTGCAATAAAGAACTGTAGCAGAACTGAAAGTGTATGTTTGTATATGTATGGTCCATTATATTTACCCACATGTAGGCTTACATAAACAAAATGATTTAGGAGTACATCATCATGCACAGTAAAGGGTCAACATTAGTTACTGAAATAGTGCTATGCAAGTTTTGGGATGTACACAATAAGAACATTCCATGAGGACATTTCCCAGAGTCAATTCATTCAGTCTTTAGTCTAGAGACCTTGAGAGATACACACACATATGAACCACCAGGCAGTCACTATGACAGACAAGGCAGGAGGGAGTTTGCTGTCAGGAAGGGACTGTGCTCAGTGCTCAGCCCCTGTCCAATCCATGCTCAGAGTGGTCTCCCCTTGGGGCATGCAGCAGGAGAGATGCCAACCAACCCCGACTCCCCCCATGCATGCATCCCTGCTCACCTCGGTGAAGAAGCCTGCGATCCCTGCCTGGCACGAACCATGCTCCTCCCCATACTTCTTCTTGTACTCTGGATGGGAGAAGAGAAATAAACTGTGGTGATTCCTGGCACAGCATACACTCTCCACCTGAGCCATCTGCATTGCTTACAAACACAGCCTGGAGAGACACTAGCATAGAGGGTTCCTGGGTTTATCAGTGGATCTGCCACCAACGTGCATCATGCAGCAAACTCACCCACACAGGGGGCTAAAGCAAGGGGCCAACTGGGGACATTGCCAGAGTGCTGCCTAGGGAGATGCTAAACAGGCAGTTTCACAGCAGAATGGTAACAGCAGCAGCATCACCCCAGTAAAGGTGCCTCAGAAGGCAGACAGAGCAGCACAGCTGGAAAGGGGGGAGTAAAAGGTGATACACATGCCTATGTGCAACTGACACTGCACTAGGAGGTTTAGTCCTCAGGTCCATTACTAACTCAGAGAAAAAAAACTATCTTCCCTTACAATGACAGTCACCAAAGCCTCAAAAACATTTCTGGTGGAGGGGTGCTTCAGGACACCAGACCCAGAAAAAAGACAGTGAGTGAGGAAAGGGCACTCACTGTGTTTCTACATGATCAGACAACAGTCTCGTTTGCAGGATGTTTAGATCTGCTGCTTTTCAGGCCACTTGCTCAGAGCTCCCAGTTCACAAGGAACCCAACCAGCATCCTATAGTTTTTGTTTCTGTATTTTACATAGGAATTGCTTGCTCTATCAAACCCGAGGAAGGGTTTTATTTTGTCTTTTTGATGAACGGGAAAAAAGTATTTTCAGAAATACAGTAAGTTTAAGGTAGGGAGGAGGAAATAAAGAAGAAAAAAGAAAATCACTTTCCACCCTGTCTTAACCCAAACATTTTCAGTGTAGGAGCATTTGAAACTTAGAGCTGAATCAGAACCCTTGCAGTTTCTTCGCAGAGCATTATTTTCAAATATTTTCCATACTATTCCAACTTCCTATATATTAGAGTAATTCAGGCTCAAAAAATATTTACCATATAACCTTAAAATTGTGAAACTTTTTTATATTTTTTATTGTAAGCCCCATTAACTCATTGCTAAATGATAAAAATTCTAATTAATTCAATGAGTAAATTGCCTTTTTGGTACCAAGAAAGTTCCTTTGAGTTGCATTTCATTTTATTGAAGATCAAAGGGAATCAATTATAAAAACTGTTACCTTCTTAAGAGAATTTTTTCAAAACATTGTATGTAGACATAGATACACATACCCCTCATTCTCCCTTTTATATTAAATATATTCTCTTCCTAATATAATAAATATGGCCAGATTGTCAGAAATTTGTTGAGGTCACACCAGTTGCACAAGGTGAGGTTCATTTAGAGAGACCATGCAGAACAGAGACTTGATCCAAGAAATTACAGTCCAAATGCCTAATGCCCTTGGCCAAGGCAGAGTCCTGCCAAACCAGATGTGTGTCCCAGCAGATCAGGAGGGCTAGAAACACAGTTGGGTTTCCTACTGGGAATGCAAAACAACAATTCCACTGAGAATTGAAGCCCACATTTGCTCAAAGCTCTTAAAAAAGAGCTGGGGCTCTGAATTGCTAGCTCTCCACATATAGTCTCTCAGAGCTAGACAGTCCTTGCCTGAGGAAAAAAATATTTTTTTACTGATATGAACATTTTTTTTCATTCAGAGAGACAAGGAGAGGAGATTTCTTGCTCCAGCATTTCCTGAAAATTAATTCTGTGCCTGGCCTAAAGGCCCTGCCTTCACTACAGCAGTGTACTAGTTTGAAATCAAACCAGTGGGAGATCGCAAGTCAGAATTTAATAGAAAGAATTAAAAGAAATAAACAAATGCAGTAGTACAAGAACACTGACAAAGTCAGAATACACCCTGACACTCTATGGTGGTAGCAGTCCAAGCAAAGCAATTTTGTTGAAGCGGTGATCCTGTAGAAAGACAAAGGGTGAGAAAGTTCAACCGTAGCTCTTGTCCTCTGGGAGTCCAGTAGGTAAACGCTAGTGTGGTGTTCAGAGTCTCAGCTTATATCCAGGATGGAATAGTTGGCTCCTCCCTCTGCGCGAAGCATCTCACAATGGGATGGTGAGTCGTGTGATAAGGCCTGATGGGCCTGTTAACAGGAGATAGTTCAGGAGGGAGTTATCTCTGAGTCATGGGGCGAGGCATTGATGGCCCATTAACAGAAGATAGTACAGAGGGAGGAGGCAAGGAACACTGCTTCACCTGGTTTCAACAGCTTACAGAGATGGTAATAGAATATACTTCAATCCAGGACAAGCAGGATTCCCACTCTTACATAGCATGAAATGCAGAAATGCAAACAGGAAAGTCAAGGCTATTTGGAATTAAATCTGGTGAAGAATGTCAGAGATAACAAGAAAGGCTTCTTCAAATACATCAGTAAGAAAAAGATACTAAAGAAAATGTGGGGCCCCTACTGAATTGGAATAGAGACCCTTGCAACAGTGGTTACAGAGGAGGCTGAAATACTGAATGCCTTCTTCACTACCTGTTTTGAAGACTAGGGCAATATTTGCCTTTGTCCAGTACTCAGGCCTTCTTTTCTTCAGTATTCACTGCTGAGGATATTGACATTTGGAAATGGAAGCACAGAGTCCAAAACACCTTAGACAACAGGGATGTTTGAGAATCTAAAGCTCTACTGAAACAGAGAAGAGATCAGCACAACATCTTGGGGGAGGAATCCAGACAGATGCAGTCCTCCCCAAGGAGCCAGCAGTCCAGTATGGTCACTGGGCTCCTGGATTCCAGCCTAACCCTTTCAGCACTCCTTGTCAGCCCACCTAACTCCCATCTGCAGTGGCATATGCCTGCCTCCACACCCAAAAGGGATTCCTTTCTACCCATGCATCCAGGGTCACAGCCAAGGGCAGCCACCCATTCTGGACAGTCACACCTCAGCATTAGACTTCTGTCTCCTCCCTAGCACCAGTCTGCCTCTCAAAAGCAATGGATAAGCCCCAAAAGGAAGAAAACCAAGGCTGCTTCTACCTCCCCTCCGCTTTAGTGTACAGTAGTGACATCTGTTACTTATATGACACAGTCATCCATCCATCTATGCACTGAAGCAATCAACTAGATGGATATTATGAGTTACCGTATCAGCTCACAGCTTTTCACACCTGTATATAGTGACCTTTGCATGAGGTTTAAATTCATTAGTTTCTGCGTAGCCCCAGGCTATAACTGCTGTCATGAACAAATTTGTGGTTTCTACATTTCTTTATGGTTCTTTTTTGTCTGCCTGCAGACTGCTATGCAGTCCTGATTACAGGGACTGCAAGCCACTAAACTGCTGCAGCAACAGTGATAGCAAAGCAGCAAGATAAGGCTGAGTCTGGAGGGGGTTGCTGCCTGTTCAACTTTGAAGATGTGCCATAAATAACACATAAAGCAAAAAAGAGAAGAGGATGATAGTGGTTTGTAGCCAGGATGATCTCAAGTTACAAGATAAATGAGTCTGAGGAAGAAGTAATTGAATAAAACAATACAGAAACAAAACGAACAAGCTTTGATGTGTGACAATTCTGAAGGCAAATGCTACTCACCTTCTTCTCTGAACAAACCTCTCCACCAGGCTCTAAATAAACTTCAATGCCATAACATAGGTTAAGTTCCAGAGCGCAATAAAATCCTGTATCTACCATTTTCACAGATGTAAACTTCCATTTGCACTGAAAGCTTTTTCATTCCTATCTTAGTGTTTCACTACTCTAAGAAGAAACAGTAGTAACATGTCTGGTCTAGCATTGTGATACTGAGTTTCCACCGCAAAGCAAGGGATGTTTATATGGTTCCTAGAAAACCAAAAGTGGTTTGGACCCTGTGGAAAAACTTATCCTTCTGGAGGCAAGGTATATGAGCATATGCTGTTCCCCTTATTTACTAACCAAAGAGACAATCACTCTCTCCCACCGCCACCACCAATTCTTATCACAGAGGAGCAGGAAATCATTTCAGCTCTCCCATTCAGTTAGACTGCCTTTTACAGTACACACAATCACGCTTCTTTGCAAAGTGAACACATTGGGAGAATGAAGAGACAGTTTCCTTTTTTGGAAAGCCATTAAAACTATAGTTAAAAATAACCAACTGAAAGCATTGCCTAGAAAACTGTGGCTCCGCACATCAGCTATATCACAAAGGACATCCAGTTTATCTAAACCAGACTAATTCCCACTCAGAGAGATCGCATTTAACTATTAGTCTTGCTGTTGATCTCATTTTTTCTCAATAGCTTCCAGACTTCTGTCAGTCCTTTCAGGGAAGCTAGACAAGAGTAAGATGGATTGAGACTACTATGCTATTGCGCCACTACCATTAGTCAGGAAATTTTCAATTCCTCTAAGAATGGAGACTGGTATGTATCCCACTGGCCTGTACTCTCTCCCAGTTCAAGCTTATTGCCTTAGCTGCACTAAAAAGAGGGCTTCTGGAAGTGAGCATGCTACTGTCTATACCTATTTGCACATGATGAGACCCAGAGATGGCTGAAACTGAAATCCTGTCAAGCTAAGGCATGCATCCTGGTGCAGGGTTTACAGCCATGGGTCTGGCAGCTTCCCAGTAATGGCCACAGAGGCTCTTCATGTAGAAGCACTTCAGACACAATACTTTGGGCTGTTCCTTAGAGTCAGTGGAGGAAAATTTCATCTGCTCCTTCCAGAAAGTGAAGGAAAAAATTTACAAGGATTACTGCAAACTTATTTCACAGCAAACCATAAGCAATGAACTCTTCTGTGTGACATACCACAGCTATCTCTCTCTTTGAGCTTGTTTTATTGAAATTTAAAGATTCAGGAGTAACCAAATAAACCTCATGACACTGTGATTTCATGTCTGATAGGGTAACAGGGGTGGGTGGAAATCATCCCCAAACTTTCAATTTTCACTTTAGCATTCAGTGAAATTAAGCCAGCATTGTACTGCACAAACCCTGCCAAGTTTCCACTATCTGCTCTGCATGTACTAGGCCCACACATTTATATTTTCTAGCAATTCCTGGCAAGTATCCACTCAGATTAACAGCAGTTTTACTCCAAAGCCATGACGCACAAACACAAGCAATTCATCTCTTCCAGAAACCATGTCCCCACCACAGCCTGAGGCGAGCCATGTTTAAGGCAGTGCAGGAGAAGTGACGCAGTCTCAAAGGAAGCTGCAGCAGTGTCCCCATGTGTGCACATTGACTGTAAAGTTAATACTGGATGATTTGCAGTGTATGACCTCAGTGTGAGACCTTATCCTGATTTTGCTGACAGTAACACGGAGGGCAGGCAGGCAGGCTAGGAAGGTTGAATACAATTAGGACAGTGCTCACAAGAGGAAGGCTTACACAGCTTACTTGTATTCTGCTGCACAAAAACTGGCATGGCTGGGTCAAGACCCTCAAAACTTCTCACATATCAAATAATGACCAATTTCAAGACCAGGAAACATTCAGTGCCTGCCATCTCCAGAAGGTGTGTAGGTTTGTGATGTCAGATCCACAGGCAAAGCCCAGAGAGAGGTGAGGAGCCACCTCAGAAGAAAAAGTGAGCATAAAGCAGACACAATTCTTTCACAGAGGTGGCTTCATAGACCACCAAGCAAGGACACAGCAATTTGCCAGCAGCAGAGAAACTTGGCAGGACATCCACTGCCTTATCCGTTTCCCACATGTTAATGTCAGCAGCAAGCCCACTGTTGGCTGCTGCCAAGTTTGGATGAGAGGGCAAATGGATAAAAGCAAATAAGCAAATACAATCAGAGATCTTGCCCACAACAAACCCTGCTTCATCTTGTCCTCCAAATTCCCACACTTCTCCAGGCTCCTACAGTCAGGAAGGGAAAGATGATGCCCAGGACAGAAAGGAGAAAGCAAGACAGTGCTTTCTCAAAAATGTTTCTCTCAAAGAAAACTTAAGAGCTAAGAAATCTTAGGAACTACCCTATCTTCTACCTAATAATAAATACACTCGTGCCCCTAGTGTAGTTAGTTGCTCTTGGCCAAGGACACACTGTCTTCTGAAGTCTTAAAAAAAGAAACACGACAAAAGAGCCTCACATGCACCAGAGCAGGAGAAATTAAAATGCTGGCACATGGGATTAGGAGAAGAACCAACAGGCACAGCCTCCCATGGCTAAGAGCTGGAGCCCTTCCTCTGCATCTAGCTCAAACCCAGATCTTTGGAGGATCCAAACAGGGACCTTACAGCACTCAAAACACAGCAGTGATTTAATACAAAGTGTTGCAGAGGTATCCCAAAGTGAGCAAAGCAGCCTTCCCCCTGCCCTATCCTCTAATTCTCTGATAAATCACAACTGTAATGGGTTAACCTTGGCTGGCCGCCAGGTGCCCACAGTCTCTTTAACCCCTTTTTCCCCCTGAAAGTCAGGCAAGGGGAAAAGAATACGATGGCAGACAGTGGGTTGAGATAAGGCAGTTTACTAAAGCAAAAATTAAAGCAAAGCAAAGCGAAGCCCGCGCAAAAGCAAAAATACTAATCTAATCTCTACTTCCCATCCGCGGCAATGACCGGCCACATCCAAAGAAGTAGGGCTTCAACGCGTGTAGTGGCTCTCTCAGTAAGCCACCATGGGAGACTGTGCATGCCCCCCCCCCTTCCTGCTTCTCCCCAGCTTTATATCTGAGCTGACGTCATATGGTATGGAATATTCCTTTGGTCAGTTTGGGTCAGCTGGCCCACTTGTGTCCCCTCCCAAAATCCCGCCGTCAGTTGGGGAAGGGACACTACAGTCTCAGTACTGTGCTCAGCAGTAGCCAAAACACTGGCGTATTATCAGCACCACACCAGCCACCAATGCACAGCACAGCACTGTGAGAGCTGCTGTATGGGAAATGGGCTCCATCTCAGACAGACCCAATACAACAACACAAAAATTAAAGTGTTTCCATGATAGGCAAATTGGTTCATGATTGCAATGCAATTCAGGATTTTTACTCTGTGCCACAGTGAAGCATAAGAGGCCAAGCTCAGATCACTATCTTCTCATTATGTGCATTAGGAGAGAGCTCCTGCCTCAGAAATACAGTTCAGAAACTCATTCCTCAGGTAAAGTGTAACCATGCATTTTAACAGTCCTGGGACTCATTCAGTCATTGTGTTACTCTCCCAACTTCATCCAAGACCAACTGCCACCCCAGCTATGCCATTGGGCAGCCACATGTTACCAAAAAAATCCCTCCCAATATCAGGAGTGAGAGTTACTCTAGTAGTAGTAGTAATAGTGTTGCAAGGAAAGTAAGCTCCACTCTCAGCCCCTCATTTCTTACCTTCGTAACAGGGCAAGAGCTTCCTCCCATAGGACTGCAGGTTAGGAGGAATGATGTTGCAGAAGCCATGAGGCAAGATGTACTCTGTCTCATAGTAGATGTTTTTCCAGCGGTGTGCGCATGCCTAAACAGATCATATCACATGGGTTATTATCTCAGAGTCACAGGAGATCCCTCTGACCAAGGCAGGGAAGGCATGAACAGGACCACTCGACATCATCTTTGCCCTATAACTCAATTGTGCTCTTCTAAAATCCCATTATTTCTAGATAAAGTATCTTCTCACTGTTATCTTCTGCAAATCATGACACTGCCTGACCTGACAGTTCATACCTCAGACTTCACATGTGTGTGACTAGGAAAACAAGAGGTCTCAGAACAAGACAGAGCCTATGCTGGGGATTTCAAGATCTCTTACTGTGCATGAATCTGCACAGACAGCAAAGCTTTTCTAACTTAAAGACACACTAAGTTAAAGATGAACTAACAGAACAGAACTCAGCCAAACCAGGAAAAGGCAAAAAAAAAGGAATAAAGACATTCAGAATACTTAGAAGGTTACCAAGACCATATTAGAAGGTTATCTCACCAAAGGAATGTATGTATGAGTCAAAGCCTTGTTTCCACTTGGAAGAGCAGCTCTGTTTCTGGTGACAGATGTGCTAAGCCTTGCTTACTGGTAAAGAATTTGAGTGAAAATGCCAAAGATTTTGTAGCCACAAGAGTGACAACATTAGCCAAGGTATAGATGTGTTGCAGAGGTTGGAGTGCCTTTACCTTCACAGTAACAAATGAGACCATCCTGAAAAACCAGACTCACCAGGACACTTGCTCAGCACAAGAGCCATACACAGGCATGCATGGAAGCAATGTAGAGTCTGGTTCACACCTTCCCAGAACCCATGTGCTTTAAAAAATTAACACTGCATTGCTGCCAGACAAACCACAGGTTGCCTTATGCTCAGGGTTTACTCGGAATAAAAGGAAACATGAAGCAGCAAGGGCTTTGAACTTGAGCATGTCCTGGGCTATATCTCCAGCTGGTCTGAGTCTACACTGAAATCAGTGTAGATGTGTCAATATATAATTTAAGGCTTGGCCCCATGGGAACAGAGCAGCCACTATGCTACAAATCATCTCCTCCGCATACTTTCAACTTTTCCTGGAAGCTTTGTATCAGACCCCATCATGAACCCCACATTTGGCCCCAACCACCCCAGATGAGACAAACCCTGTCTTCCATCCCCGTATACTACTACATTTTTCTGCCTCAGCACCTCAGAGCTGACCATGGGAGCATCTCATTGTTGTTAAAAATTATATCCATCCATAAAGGAAACACAGTTGTGTCGTCTCTCCAGTAAAGGACCTGAGAAGTGTATCAATCACTGGGAAGCTCAAATCCAGCCACAAACAGAGGCCCTTTACAATATACCCACTTTCCAAAAGACATAAACTGGTAATACTACTCTCACAGAGCCAACTTTTACACAATTGTGTAAAAGCCTGGTCTGCTTTTAGCAGTGTTGCATTTGGAGTTGGATATTTGTTGCTTTGCTAAGGAGAAGGCCATATCTCCTGAAGATGTCTATCACAGAGGGACATTGAGGGGCTCTGGGGCTATGGAATGCTCTACACCATACTGCAATGATGCAGGCTGCCAGCCGTGATGCAAAGGATGCCTTTGAGGGCACCCTGCTCCACAGCCAAAGGCATGTGAGAAGTACAGTAAAGAGCAGCTTTGGAGACTCCCACAGGTGCTTTAAGGAGGTTCTGTTATGACTTCAATCCCCATGCACCACTCATTCAAAATTCAACAGCAAGAAAAAATAAAAACCAGCATTACCAGGAAATATTTTCTCTCCTGATGAATTCGTGCTGTGAGTACAAATACACACATGCACAATCTTTTCAAAGACAGTACCATAAAAACACATATAATTAAAGTGACAGTCAAGTCAATCCCAACCCTGGATATAAACTTAAAACAGACCAAGAGTATTTTTTTATATTATGGAAACACAAAGTATTGTGGCATTGTAAATTCCTTGACATTTTATATTTTGGAAACTGCAAGGGACTCACATAAATTAACCTACTAATCTCTCCCACAGGAGCACAAATGACAGGAGTCAGGGAGAGCAGCAGCATTTCATCACAAGCAGGTGGCTTTGCTCAGGGGTGAGGTACAGAGGCCAAGAAAGATAGAATATAGGGTGAAAAAAGGCTGCTGCTGGATAAAAAGTATGTTCAAATTCAACTGGAGGCTACAGGTTCATTCTAGCACTTCTGGGCACACTTGCCTAATCTGTTAAGACATGGATTTTGTCTTTTTTTTTAATGATCATTTTCTGTACCCTCATCATGATGTGTATTCAGGGAAACTATAGTTTACCACTGACTGCCTCAGTCTGCAGATCTCCAAGGGATGAGTTCCACCTTGGTTATCTGAGTTGAGGCTTCACCAGACTCTACCATGTCACGGCTACAGAATTTGATATTTCCAAATGGAAATGTTCCTCTTCCTCCTCTAAACTCACTTCTCTGCACCCAGGCAACCACCATATTTGTCTCCTTGCCGGGGAAAAAGCTCGTTCACAGCTGCTTTTGTTTTTCCTGTCTTCCCAAAAGCATTTAGAGTTGATTACAATACACTATCACCACATTATTCATTGTTGCTGAGACAAGGTGATGTGCTACCAAGGTGGCTAGAGCCCTCCTTCTTTGACTGCACATGTCTGAAGAGATCTTTGGAACAGAGATGAGTCACCTGAATCTGATGCTGTGGAGAGAATTTTTCTTTTTTCCTAAGATGATTGCCAGCCTATGCACCCTATTTTAGATGCAAGCTATAGGTGGGTCGCTGTGCAATTAGCACACTTTGGTGCTTAGCAGCTGCTGCTAGAGTACGGGCTACAGCTCTACTATGGAACAGGGGAAAAAACAATGCAAACCCTTGAAAGAAAATAAAATGCTTCACGCAAAGTAAGCTGAGTCATTTTTTGATGTCTGACACTGTGTTTTTGCAACATAACAAATAGGCCATTTCTGAACTGCAAACATTTGGCTCTTTTGCATGTTGTTGCAGCCACGGGCTTTGCACCACAGGAAAAGTAACACAGTGACAGATGTGACAGGTATTTAGGAAGGAGCAAGACTGAAGGATGTGGCTTATCTTCAAATCATAATGCACTGTCCCTTGCTCTTCTCCCAACAAAAGTAACAGGAGAATTTGATTACTGTTTCAGTTTGGAAAGACCTAGCAAGCTCAGCTATATTGCCATACTGAGATTCATGCAAAGATGGACTGACAGTATACCCAAGGACAGGAAGCTTTCTTATTTAATCTTACTTCCTCATTTCTTTACATCCTCACTGTTTGATGCTTTTCTATTTAGTCTGCCACACAAACACAAAACTCTGGTTTAGTAACATCCTGACAAAATTTTACCAAACACCAGCTAAACCCCTGTGGCACACTTCTAAACTTCCCTACCACCCCTTTCCACTGAAGCTGATACTCTTACCAGGCAACTGAGGAAGGCTGACAAGTGAAAAATTTAGGCCACTAAGCAGTTTCAAAGCAAAAGCAATAATTTCTTTACACAATCCACAGTTAAACTGTGGGACTAATTAATCTAACAGAGGACCTCAAGAGCATGAGTATTTCACACAAGCAATTACACTTACTTATGAAAAAAAATCCATCCAGGGCTATTGACCACAATGATATTAAAGGAGTATCTTATCCTAACTTAAAGGAATTCCTGGAAGAATGCAGTAATCTCTGACAATATGGGCTGCACAAACTCCTAACTAAAAAGATTCTCTCATGTTAGTTATTATTCTTAAGATATAGTTTTGACAAAAATGTTTCATCATTGTCTAAAAAAGTGTATAAGCTACCTTCTAAAAATGGATTACAATGAATTCGCCTAGTTCAGCCCAATGACTGCACAATGAAGAAGATACTGTGTCTCGAGGCAGTGTTGTCCTGATCAGTACAAATTTCTCCTCAGGTGTCACACAAGACTAAGCACACATACATCTCAAGATATCCCTTGAAAACATGAATTACTAGCACTAGCATGAATGCCTTAATTTTGTGCTCTGCTGTACGTGATGTGATATTTATGTCCCTCTTTCTCTCTTCCTCCTCTAGTCCTCTCCACATTTAAAACATTCAAAAAAGTTAAACTAGCCCCTATAACACTGGCAAGCTGTATACCAAAAAAGACAATGGGATAAAATATCACAGTATTGTCACAGAGAGATATAAAACCCACCTGCTCCTGCACAGGGAAATTGATGTGCAAAGATTTGGGGCATAACCATTTGGACTCTAAGCACATATTTATGGAGTTTTGTCCTCTTGCCTTGGTGCAGGTTGTTGGCACTTTCTCACTAGCAGCTCTTTAACAGTTTGATGCCACATATCAGATGTCATAGGCTGGCATATGTTTTAAAAACTTTTCTTTTTATAAGTTGGGTTAAACAAAAAGGTCTTTCCCTCCCAACTCCTTCCCCCCCCCCCCCTCCCCATTTCTCCTTCTTTGGTCTCTAGTTTCTTTTCAGAGGAGGCTGGAGGGCTGAGGAAAGGGAGGGTGCTCTTGGAGCTCTTAGTGTGGCAAAGGGAATTTGGGGGCAGGAGCCAAGACCTTAGATCATCCGACCTCACTCCCTGTCCCTGGGAAGAAGAAGAGGGGAGAGGCGGAGGGGAGTAGTCCAGGCACAGTGTCTACCCCAGTCCCAAGCATGCCTGGGCAGTGGGCTGAGGAGGTTGTTTTCTAGGAACGGCAGGACACGAGCAGATCCCAAGACACTGCTGCTGTAGCTTCCCAGGCCCTGTGCAGGGCACCATGGCCCGGCTACCCTGCAAGTATGGGGAAAAAAGCAGCAGTGCTGTGATTCCTAAGGAGTGAGGGAAAGAAGGGGGAGCTTGAACATGCCTGCGGTGGCTGCTGCCAGGTGCTGGCCAGGTAAGCATGGGAACGTGCGTTGACCCGAGAAGATCTGCAGTTTGGGGCCAGCACAGCAGCCCTGTGCTGGTGCGAACACAGTGCCAGGCACAGCTGCCCACCGCGCTGCCCGGCGGAGCCCACGGTGCTGTCCCGCCTTCTTACAGCACCGCAGGCTCCGCTGGGCAGCACGGCATGCTGCTCCCAGGAGCGGAGCTGTGGGGAAGGCACTGCATGGTGCCTTGGCATGAGCTGGATGGCAGCATGGCAGGTGGAGGCTGTGCAGGAGTGGTGACTCTGAGTGTTGCAGGTAGTACGGGGGGCAGCGGTGGCTGTCAGGGTAGGTGGTGGCTGTGGGAGCCCCGTGGCAGGCTATGGGGTGCTGGACTCCCCGCAGCAGCCTGGTGGGGCTGGTGCCATCATGGCGGCCAGCAGCTTCATGCGGGCAGAGAGGGCACCCACCCAGGGCCACCCCTGTTTTGTGTCCCCCAGCCCCAGGCAGCAGCAGCCACCCTGGAAGGCCAGTGGGCAGCGGCAGGCATGGGCATAGGGCTGGACGGCGGCACAGTGAAGGTACCCCTGGTGCCATGTTCTTTGCCATGTGTTTTCAGCTTGTGGGCTTTAGAAGCGGAGCTGGGGCACAGCTGGGGTAGGACAGGCACAGGAAGGACCAATGGGGAGTCTAGTGAGGCACAAGTGCGTCCCTTTTGGGCAGGCTGGAAGAGAGCATGCAGGCACTGACTAAAGCGGAAGAATTTTGAGAGGCCCTCAGAGCCCTATATAAGCAGAAAGGCTCTCAGCCTCACTCTCTTTGAATGCCAACTTGGGTGAGAGGAGCCACTCGCTTGTTCTCCACAGTTGCGGCATCTGCCATCTTGAGCCTATCGCGTGGTCACCGAGTCCTTCAGCCGCCGCTGCCATGCCTGCCTCTGACCTGCTGCCTTCCTGCCACGCGTCTGCCAGTCTGCCAGTTGATGAGCTCCCAGACCCCTTCCCATCTCAAGCAGCCTCCTGTCCACTCCCACGGCGTTTCCAGAGACCAACCCACAGCAGACAGCAGGTGCATACTCTCCTTCATCACCATCACCTTTCACAGCTGCCAGCACCTTCTGCTGTTTACACCAACTAACTGCACTACAGAACACTTAAACTGAAAAGTGTTGAAGAATTTCTAAGGGAGAAAGGTGGACATGATCTTTTAGAATTGAGCAATCCAGCCTATGAGTGTCCAGATGGTAATATTGGCCTGCCTCAATGGAGAAGTTGCTTAAAACCAAGATGTTAGATCCGGCTAGCAAGCCGCAAAGGGACGTAACTGAAGTTGTTTATGCCAAATGCAATAACCAATTAAAGAAGCACACGAGAATTGTATTATCCAATAGTAAGCATTGTCTTGTCGCTAAGCGGTAAATGTATAAAGGAACGCAGACTAACAAGTAAAGTGAGGACGATGATCTAACCATATTGGTGTCTAACTCATTACTCCACGGTGCTCTCACTGTCAGAAAAGAGGGGGGTTTTTGTTTCTTTCGTTTGGTGTGGGTGGTATTGATGTGTTCAGGTTTTTCTCTGTGAGTTTTCCCTCAGTATTTTAATTTTAATTCAATTTTTTTTCTACCTCATATATATACATGTTATATTTTAGTAATACAATTCTTGTTTTTTTAATATATCTTGTATCTCTTATAAAATCATAAAACTTATAAAATCATAAAACTTAAGACACCAGAGCAGACCCCTATCTTGCTGGAAAGATGGGACCAAATGAAAGCTTCCTACTCACAAACAGTAGTGTTTAGAATTAGATTGTTGTCAGGGTTACTCTGATACAAGCTTGAAAATTGCCTGCTACGTGTACTATGCACAACATTTTGCTGCAATTTTTTTTTTAATTTTCATTAACTTCCCTGCAGACACACACACAGGTAGACAGTTGAAACCCAACCATGGATGTACATACAGGCAATTATTAATCAGAATGTAAAATACTCATGTATTCTAAAATGGTTTTGCCCAGCACTCTTTATGATTTTTTTTACCAACATGGGAAATGCTTTGCAAAGATAAGTCGCACATCCTAAGGATCACACCCGCTCTTCTTGTCCTGTCTGTGTGCATGGTAAGCGCATTGAAGACAAGGCAATCCACACACAATTAAGACATCTCTATTTGCAACTCTTCCACCTTATTAATAGGAAATTAAATAAATTAAAAATACAGTCACAAAGGCTCATCTTACATTTTTCCTTGTGTGGCCGTTTCAAAAAGGGCTTTTGAAAGGAGGTGTAAGAGCGAAACCCCACTTACCCAATTAAAATTCAGTTTTCCTCAAAAAGAAAGCTGTCGGGGGGGGGTTGGGGGCCGGAACAGAGCGGGACCTGTACCAGTCCCGGTGTCCCCGAGGCCAGGGCCGAGCAGCAGTTTCTAGCCCTGTCCCCGCTGCTCCCGGGAGCAAGGAGGCTGGGCGGCGGCTTATCGCCGGCCATTGCCGCGCATGGCCCCAGGGGCTATCTTGTGCATTGTAACCCAGACAGCTTCTGTTCTCTGCCCATTGTNTCACCCCGGAGTGCAGGCAGCGGCAAACCGCCCCGGACCAGCATGGCTGAGAATTTTCAGCACCACGGCTGCTGACGGACAGCAATAGAAAGCTCGCCCCGGCATCATGATGGCGTGGTGACATCTCTTGAGGTGCGGCAGCCATACGAACAAAGATGGCGCCTAATGACTGAACTCGTGACTCCTCCAACGACAGAACCCCGGAAGTGAGGTCCGGCCCGAATAACTGGACGAATAGGAAGCTAGCTGTGGCCGGAAAAGAAGGTGACGACATTCAAGCGACAAGGGAGAAGGCTTGAAAGCCAAAACACGGCCCCGTCCTGCTCTCTTTTTTTTCGGCCGCCGCTGCTGGGAGAAGCATCACAGTTCCAGTGCCCAGTGTCTGCAGGCCCCCGGCAGGATTCCACCCGTTCCTCTCAACCTGGGAGCAAGTATTCGGACAAAGGGAGGGGAGGGAGCTGGTTGGTTTTCACCTGTGTTTGTGTTTTCCAGAGAGGCTGAAGGGCCGAAGGTGCTTCCAGAGAGCAAGAAGGGAAAAGACACCCTTTCCTACCCTTACTCTGGACTCCCTCAGTCACTGCCAAACACATTAATACTGACATGCTTATCATTACAGTCAGACAGCAGCAATAGCTTTAACAAAATCAAAGAAAAGCATGGACTTACCAGCACACTTCCACCAGCCTTCGGCTGTCTAGCCAGGCTCACACCCATCCATTCATCATCTCTGTCTTCCTTACAGGTCTTTCCACAGAGCATGCCTCGAGAATTGCCTACAAAATAAGGTAAAGACAGCAAAGCAAGGAGACATGAGTTTTAAATACTCACCAACGAATCCTGACAAATAAAGAGATTGCCATCAAACAGTGCTTTTTCTTTCCTCCTGATTATTAGTTCTTGAATGTATTAATTCCAACACTGCTCCCACTCTTAACAGGCACCACACACATACATAGCTGAGGACAGACACTATCCCCAACAGCCAGCAGCTATTATAGCATGCCCACAGCTCTACTTGGATAAACCATTAAACAATCAAGTTAATGGGAAAGACATTAGATTTCCTCCAGAATGCAATCAAGGCAAAAAATTACTCTTGAAAATAAGATAGTGGGTACTTAAAAAAAGGTCTAAATCTTTAGTCCCATCATGCAGCATTCGCAAATCCACGACTTTATGTTACAACAGCAAGACAAATCACTTAGCCAAAACACTGTCTTAACATATGTAAGCTTTACAAGCAGAAATTCTATTTAGCTCGCTATAAGTGCGAATATACTATAAAATACTAATATGCCTTTTTTTTATAGGCAGAGAGAGCAACATGTCACCAAGAAAACCAAAATATTAAAAGGCTTCAATCTTCATCATCATTATCCAGCATAAGATTTTAGATAAGAATTTTACTTTAGAATTCCACCTTTCCCTGACTCAGACAGTACATCAGAGAAACTGAAGTCAATCCTGATCATGTCCAATAGTGTGCAAGCATACATCTCACTGAGAGCACTTCAGCACAAAAAACAAACTCAAGGAATGATTTGCTGAATTTTGAGGGAACTCACCGATCACCACATTACTAATAACCCCACATATCATGAGCTCATCGCTGGGATCATCCCACGCACCCTTACTTCAGCACCGCCTGGAGCAAGCAGCAAACTGTTCATATAGCCACCAACATCATGCAAAGTCACACTGAAGCAGACGAAGAAAATATAGCAGCTCAGGGTAAGTAGGGAAAAATCCACCTTTGCCTAGTTACTCATTGGAAAGAGCAAGCAAGCCCACTAGGAGGACACCAGCACCAGGTGAGATGTTATTTTGTAATGCTGAAGAGAGTAATTTTTCTACCAGCACCCAAAATCCATCAGCAAAGGCTGATGGCTCTCAATGTTTAGGGGATAATTTCAAGTTGGCAGGAGGCTTGTTAGCCATACAAGTTGGATTTTTTTTTTGTTCCCTACTTCTGTCCCAAAGCATCGTAACTACGCACCTCGTCCCATATCCAGTTCTGTACATCTTCTGTCAGGGTTGGTATGGACTCGACATTTAAATACTGCTCCTGGGGACTGAACAGAGGTGCTGTATTTAGATTCTGCCTTGGGAGCACCAACCAAGACCCTAGAAACCAAAAGCAAAGTAACAGGTGATTAATTCCAGGAGAAAAGAAAAAAAACAAACCATACCACCAAGACTCACATTGCCAGAGCTTCCTCAGCAAAAGCACATTTTTCAGCAACCTTGTAAAACGACGATACTGACTCACAAACTGAAAACACCACAAACAATAAAGGCTTTTTTCCACAGTGAAAGTGTAAATACTTTAACAAATTAAATTTCCATTAGGATTGTAACACATTTAAAGTGACAAACTCACACCATACACACATCCAAAGCATTTAGGAAAGTATTAGGATGGAGAACAGCAGCTACATTCATTTTTCCTCAGTTGTAGTTGCATCCCTGTCAATCCAGACCTGATACACACACCCACAAAAGAACAAAATCAAACTTGCATGCTTGCCAACCAGTCCAAGATTTGTAAGCTTGTTTAGAAAGTGGAGGCGCTTCATTCTCAGAACATTTTTTATTATGACAGCTTTAAAAAACAACAGCAAAAACCCCAACCAGCAATATAAGCAAATCTTTGCTACAAAGCATTGCTATTTATCCTTAAGGCTGTGAAGACTTTACTTGAACTATTTATCCCATGAGAGACCTAGGGTTCCTGGGAAGCACCGATGCCCAGGTCTGACCACAGGGTTACCTTTGAAAGACAATAAGCACTTTTTAATTACTTGTGTTAGGATCCAGTTAAACTATTTAGCAAGCTGGCACCTATCTGCTCATGCCCTAAGGGATGCATTTTGAGGAGGTTTACAGGGGAAGCACAATATTAAGAGTCCTTTCACTGTCTCCTCATTAAAGGGACAATCTGTCTCAACTTGTTATGAACTCAGATGTAGGCACATAAGGATGAGGAGGGAGGTTAAGCAGGAGGAAGGCAGCTCCAGGGAGGGCAGTGGGGAGCACCAGGTAGTTAAGTAACAATTCTGCAATGCTCTTGCACTGTCAGGCACAGAGAGCTTCTACACATAAAAAAAATCCTCACTGCAGTTAAGTTCAGTGTGGAACTATGGGCAACCACCTCTAAAAGGCTAAGTCTACAGCACTCCTGTGTGTGGACCCAATCTGCTACTTGAGAGGCAGCAGCTCAAGAAGCCACTGCTCTTGGTTTAGCCACTAAAGGGACAGCAAGCTACTAGTGCAAAGTCAGTCTGTATACACAACCTTCCCATGGCACAGATGGACAGCCCAGCACCAGCCTCAAAATGGATACTTTCCCTGTTTCATCCTATAATTTAAAGTTCCATTCCCAACCACCACTCATCATCACCATCCCAGTAAACATAGGGAGACACAAGGCACAAGGCGTGCATGTGTCCAGGGTCAACCCAAGTCATCTGTAAGAGGTCCTGCATTAGAGCCTCATTTATACCAAACGCCAGCACATCTCCACTTCCTACGCACTCACCCGAACACGGGATACAACAAAACTGTTTTGTGGCCCTTGATATGTTTACAAAAAGAGGAGAAACCCTGTCACTAAGTGACCATTTTCTCTGAAATTTCTTGGGCTAGATTCTATCATTGGAGAATTCTGATGGGGTTTCACTCTTGCACTCTACAACACACATCATGTTTTCACAAGTGAAAAGAATTAATGTCCAAAATACTTAAATTGCTAAAACCTACAAAGCCTGCACACATTGGGGAGCAAGTGCAAAGGAGCTTGAAATAATAGCTCTAAATGGAAATCCCAGTGGGCAGGCAGCAGGCATAAAATCAAATGCCAGTCATTTCATTTATACAGGCGATGAATTCTTATCATTCATTTATTGACACTCATGAGGTCTAACAAAAATAAATATTACTAGCTTAAAGAGTTACAAGTTCAAATTGCAAATGGCAAGAACCTGTTTCTATGACCTGTTATAACAATCAGATAATGCAGGCCACACTGACCTCCAGTTTAAATGAAGCTTTGCTTTAACCTAAGAAAAGTAAATACAATTCAATTACTAGTGCACAAGATACTTTGGGGTGCAGCATGAAAGACAGAGATGACGGAGGCTAAATTATAAAGATTTTTCAGCTTTCTTTAAAAAGCCAAATGGGAAAAATTGATAATTAATGATTTGAGTGGGCTACTGGCACAGATAATATTGAAATACACCTTTCAAAGAGAAAATGTCCATTGATATTTCTTCATGTGGACTGAGCAGCCAGTGATATGTGCCAAAGCAAATCTATTTTGGATTGTCCTAAATGACTATTCATTGAAATTTGATATTTCACCTACATCTCATACTATATCATCTTAGGATCTTTCCATCTTGCACCTAGAATCCAGCTGTCGAAACCTTTGCAGATCTCCTGTTCCATCTGGGTAAAATTCGTGCACACTCACATCCTGAGATGGTTACCTCCAGGGAAACAGGAGGATTGGTTCACATGCTTTTTGGTTGGTATTTGTCCCATAGCAATTACTTTTATTTTATTCAAAGGTTTAAGACTGGAATATTACTTTTGTCAACATAAAGACTTGCTTACTCTTTCAGTAGTTTCTGTATGTAATGGCTTAACTGTTGCAAGAAAGTCACCTATTTAACTGTTATGAGACTTTTCAGCGGGCCTTGATAGAAGACTCATTTCCATCTAAATATTTGGAGACTCTCTCAGCAAAACAAACACCTGTTTTGTATTTCCTCTACATATTTAAAGCACCTTTGCATTCTTTTGCAATTTCTATGAAACAATGCTACAATCAGAGAAAGTGTCTTTCCTCTGGTACCTTATTAAATCAGAAATGCATTTCAAAATAAAGCCTTAGAGTCAAATACACTCTCAGATTTCAGTGCTGCCTGGCATAAACACAGAAGATTTAAATACAGCTAGCAGAAGTACAACCTTCCAACATATTCCAACTAGTTTAACCAGCTCTTGTGTAAAATATCCTGATTTTTGTGGTACAAATTTCCAGGGCTGCTATATGACTACTTGGGCAGCCACCAAGCAAGCACCAGCAGTCCCTCAGCCTTTTGGCAAAAGGGTTACTACATGGATAATACTCTCTGCAGAGATTATTGATGAGTGCAGGTTCTCGCCACAACTGTGGGAAGACCCTAGAATATTTGTGACTATATGCATGAAGACACCTAGAGGGGGAAACCTCCTCAAGAGGAAGAGATTTCTTCCTATGGAAGAGACCTGAGGGCAGGAAGAGTTGAGTTTGGAGTTTTAGGGTCACTTTTACTTAAGGTGCACAGAAATCTGTAAGCAACAGCCTCATCCCACTGGCTCTGTGAAAAAAAATATTGGTGTCTAAACCAAAATAAGGAGCAGTAAGCAGAAAGGCCAATTAACCTTCTCCTCTTGTATTCATACTCACACAATCAAGGACAAATGCCTTCATCTGTATTGAGATCACTACGCAGCTGCACTGCCAGAAACCATTCCACTTCAGGAGTCACAGCAGCCAGTATTAATGGACGACAAGAAGTTTTCTTGGCCACAGGGAAATTCACACCTCCGTAAAATTACTTCCTGTAGAACACTAACTATCACTTCACTGGTGACTGACTCTCAGGACATACAGATTTGGAAAACACGTGCTGCATTTAATAGAAGGATAAGAACAAAAGTGGAGAGCTGATCAGTGGCTGGAGAGATGCCATGCACATTAAGCATCAGCCCACAGCATGTCACAGCGATTAGGCGATCACAGCTGAAAGACTAGGGACTGTAGGTACCTCACCTCACTGCAGGATAAGTGGCAGGGAAAAAAAGTCTCTAAATATCCTCACGTACCAGAGCTGATTTCAAAAGCAGTACCAGATGAGGTGCACTGCCATCATATTCTAGTTGCGTTTCTTCCCTTTGGAAAGATCTCTGTTATTTGCAATAAAAACCCCAGTTATTTGAAATAAAAACCTCAGTGTTTCATCCATTACGTGCAGAGCAAGAAGCGAGAGGGCAAGATGATCTGTGACCAATGACAGCAAGCTCCAGTTCCTCAAAATGCCACAGCAGCACCTACATTACTGCTTAGATTATGTAACAAAACACCCAGCCACCACCTTCTTTCTGGCTGCACACAAGTACATGACATGCTAACAACATGTCTCCATCAGCCCGGGACACAGAACGGCTTCCATTATTGCAGCAGCAGTGCAATCCAGTGAAGAGCAGGGCTGAGGGAATAATGCAACAGCACAGAAAACAGATTAATTCCTTATTGTGAAACATGCAGCAGAACACCATGCAACTAAACTAACTCCATTACATTTTCATGCCAGATCATTTTGCCAGAAAAGATAAAGTGGTCACCCTGGACTTGCTGAGGAATTTGAGGATGCCAGCAAGAAGGGGGCATAAGGAGAGGAAAAAAGAGAGAATAAAGTAACATCTTATTTTAAAAAAGAATGATCAGATATTTCATATTATTAACACTTTTTATTGGGGCAAAAATTGACATTTGTTTCTTTTCAAACTGTCTGGGGTCATTTTGGGGCTGTTTCTTCAGTCTTTAGTCCAAGTTTCAAAATTACATCCATAGAACAGAAGCACTTCAGTTTGTCTCTACTCCAAACACAAGCAGCCACCTGGTTCCTTACTTGGCTGGAAATGGCAATGATGGGTAATCAAGTTAACCTGCCAAGATTTACAACCAAAAAACCCACTTAAGGAAGGAAAAGCAGACATTGTCAGAAATACAATAACCTTAGCACATCTGTGATGAGAAACTTTCCCTGAAATAAAAAAGTATGCAAAAACAGCTCCTAAATGGAACCATCATTGAAATGAACTATTTCAGAAAAGGCCAAAGGCACTGACTAGTTCCACTACTGTAGTGGTGGCTAAACATTCATATTCCACTCTAATTTCTGTGTCAAAGACTGTGTAGCAGCCTGACTATTCACATTTGTCTGGTATAATATTTCAAACCAAATATCCCCTCACTTTTTTGCATCCTACAAGAATATTTAGCTTATATAAATCCTGAAGAAACACCAAACCCTGAATCAGTTTACTGGAAACCTGCAGGCCTGCAGTAGACAATACAACCATGTGCCTCTGTGGTCTTGGAAAACCATCAGCTGAAACACTGAAGACCCAACTATTACAGATACCATTTTAAAATTAATCAGTGACTATATATGTACACATACATGTCTATACACACACATACACACAGATATATACAAACACCCTGAAACAGGCTACTGCAAACAGTCAGCTCTCATGATCAGAAGCATGTTACGTTGAGTATCAGGCCCTCAAGCAACAAAGACCAAAGGAGCCCCTGAACACACTCAACTGCTTCAGAGCATATTAATATGTTAAACAATACTAGATGGGCAGGAGCCCTATCAGCCTCAGACACTATCAGTCACATTTTTGCAGGTTCATATAGTGCACAACTTACGAGGTAAGCCATGAATGCCCAAAATATCACTGTCTAAAGTTAATTTAACTACTTCTCATTGCAGTGTACAGGTCAAATGAACATGAGAAAACTAAAATAATAGCTCATCCTTGGGTATATAAATGTTACAAGAAGAAAAAAACTGAAACAAAAAAACAAACAATAAACCTATTACTTTTACAATAGAATGAATGGAAAACATTTTTACTACATATTCCCTGTAACAAACTTCAGTCTTTCCCCAGAACACTGCATTTGAAAGAGAAGGGAAAAGAAGAATCACTCAGTGATGGAAATACCTCTATAGCTTTGCCAAAGAAACCTGACAAATCTGAAAAGCATCTTGTGTTCTACTAAGCATTTCACTCAGCACTCATCTAATAAATTGGGACTGTATATTGTACTGCAGTAAATTGCAACTGGTAATTGCTTTAAACTGGAGGCTTTATATTCTAAAAGGATGTATCAGATTCTGTACAGCATAAATATGGTTTATAATACTGGAGAACTTTATGACCAGTTGAAGTGGGAATAGCTAAAGGTACTGACAAGGGTTCAGCCCTTTGATGCTTTGGATGTTAGATCTTTTAAGCTTTTCAGAAGAAATATGCCTAAACAATTTAAATGTCTATTATATTGTAGTGTGGAAAAATGCACCTGCAATCAGAATGTGCTCATTCAGTACAGGGAGTGGCATCTTCAGAAAACTAGAAGGCTGCATACACTTTTAAGAGAGATTCACCTCTGACCTTTAGGATGCATGCACACACTAAGAGCACAACTGCAGAGAGCAAATTAGAATCGAGGAGGTTGTAAAAATGCGTATCTCCCAAACTTGTTTGGAATAGGATTTTGAAGTACCTGTGAAAGCAAACTCCTTGGTTCCACAAGGAAAAGAGGAGTTTTCCATAAGCGATGAAAATACCACTCTCATGATTTCTGACAGTGCTGATGCTACCATATCAAGGTGATGTTAACCCTTCTGGGTGTCAGAGCTAGCAAATTCTTTATTTAAAAACATTTAACGATGTTTGAGGATTTTTTCTTTTTGTTTTTACATGGATGCCATAGCCAAGGCTCCATTTTCAATAAAAGGAGTTTGCATACCTGGAGAGTTTAATTTCGAGCACCAGACTTCTGACAGACTCCTGCCTTCAGACAGCTGCCCAATACTTTTAGTCCAGCATGTTTCCAAATAAAGTGGGATATCTTTCCTTCCTAGTCTACCTCCCCTTCCAAAAAATGACACTTGCAGGAGCTATCTGAAGATAATTCATATTATCAACCAGAATTAAAGACAACTACATAAGGAGCAGCAAATTTTATCATTCTGTCACACTGCACTAGATCAGCATTTCATTCACACAACTGTAAGCCCCCAGCAATTTGTGTTGAATACAAGTTGCTTTCAGACTTTGCATCCTTCGTTGGTTCCTAATCAAAGTTAAGCATTGCTTTAAACTGAGAATTTTTCTTCTCCCAGGGAGCTTTTCCTCTATGAAGTCTTCTGATAAGTCCTTAAAAATGAATGCTCTGTGAAAGACACTATAAATAAAGGCAGAGTATAGACTACTTGTGAACTAAAGGATGTGAAAGAAATTAATTTTTAAAGAACTGGATGCCAGAATGAATACATTTATTTATACCACAGAGCACCAAAGTTCCAACATCAATAGCTGAGTCATTAGGCCATATTTAAGTGTAAAAGATAAAGACATCCTTTGTGGACATTTATTGGCAGCAGTGGCTCCTACTCATATTAGAAGTTCACCAGATGACATTAACTAGGTCCAATTAAAAGAAATCAGTTTTAATTCTAACAAAGAGCCTCTAACCCAGACAAGAGACAGACTATGATGCAAGGCTCTTTTCAATCAAAAGGAAAACAAGAAGCTTGACAGTTTCGTAATTTTTTTAGATTTAGATAAACTTTCTATCACGGGTCTTTTTTTTTTTTTCATGTTACATTTCCTCTACGTTCTCTCAGGCGAAGAGCGGGCACACACGTCTTCCAGTTTGCAAGCGGCTCTCCAGCCTCGGGAGGAATTTTGTCCCTCGCCCGGCAAATTACAGAGAGGTAACCCCGTCAACGCTGAACGCGCTACTCCTGCTGGAGGTTACCAGTATTAGAAAAGTTTCCCGTTAACACGGCATGACCCATCAGTTCTTGTGCCCCGCGCACTTTCTGTCCAGGCGAGGAGTTGCTAAGTATTTCCCGCGAGCAAGCGGGACCGCGCGCCGGCTGGCGCTTGAGGACAGCGAGGTCACAATGCTGAGCACCGACCGCCAGGCCAGGAAGGGCATCCCCGTGTTAAAACATCTCCCAGCGCGGGGGCCCCTGCTCCCATCAGGGGAATGCCCCGCGCACAAGGGCCACAACGCTGCCTCCACCGCACCCGCACGACGCGGTGGACTGAGCACGGGAAGAACCCTCGCAGCTGGGCCGGAGGCGCCACTTCGCTGCCAGCCCTTGCGAGGGGATTCGGGTCCCGCTGGCCCATTGAGGCTGTCAGAACGGATGGATGCCTCAGCAGCGCTCGCCCGCCTGCACCCCCGCCGCCGCTCCCGTCCTCGCCGCCCCCGGGCACGCAGGGGCCGTGCTACTCACCACCGCGTGCTATCGTGGTAGTGCTGCAGCACCGAGTACCCAAAGAAGGAGCCATTTGGACCCCGGAAAACCACGGGGCGACCCACGTCCACGTTGTAGCAGTACACCAAAGCCGGCCACAGCAGCGACCACAGCATTCGCGCTCCGCGCCATCCCGCCGCCGGCATCCTGCGAGCCCCGAGGCAGCCGATAAGCGCCGAGTCTCGGCCCGCTCAGCCCGCGCCGGCTCCGCTCTCGAGTGCAAGCTGCCGGCTCAGCTCGGCTTGGCCCGGCCCGGCCCGGCCCCGCCGCGCCCTCCGCCTTGCCCACCCCGCGCCCCCTGTCGGCCCTGTGCGGGACCTGCCGGCCGCTCCCGGCCCCGCCGGCTCCGAAACGCGTCGTCCTCGGCCGGGCCACCCGGCTCCTCCCACCACCACACTCGTGCGCGGACGCGGGGCCCCACCCGCACTCCACAGCGCCCCTCCCTTCCACCAAACTTCCAGCAGTGACTTTCTCTCATTTTTCCATCTACTGCCGTTGTCGCACATCGCCGCCCCACTTCCGGGGTCGGCATCTGGAGGAAGAAGGCAATCACAAAGCTGCGGGCAGAAAGAGATCTTGGAGGAATCAGTCCTGCGTCCCGTCATTAGTTTTAGGCTACCAGCCGTGCTTGAATTTGGCACGTGGAGAGAAACCCTTCACGGTCATGTGACAGAAGACCTGATTTGCATCATGCTAAAACGCACAGGCCATTTTCTAGGGAAAAGGGGAAGCCATGAGGAGACACAGTCTTTTTTCAGGGCAATGGGAATGAAAATACTTTAGAGAAAAAAATCAGACCTATGTTTTCTGGTGTAAGTACTTCAGGTCTGAAAAAGAAGTGGCAACCTTCGTGGCCAAGTAAAAGCTGAAAATAATTGCTTCTAATACTTTAACAGTTTGACTGAGAGCAAAAATAAAAGGCGTGCAAGGGCAAAGGCAAGAAGACAACCTACTCCATAGAATAAGACAAAAGTGCTCATCACCCTGAAGGGGGAAGGGAGTTACATGCTAGAAAACCCTGGGCCCACAAAACCCATCTTTTATTAAAGAAAAAAGCAATACATTTTAGTGCTCAGGATCCATGAGAGATCAAGTTCAGATTCTTCTTGAGGATCAAGCCCAGAACCTCAGAAAATAAATACTCTCTCACAGGTAATTGTGACTTTCATTTGTTGTTAGGTTGGCTCTGGCTGTTTAATTCCACGTACAACCCCCATCCATGAGGAGGTGCACCAGAAGAAGCAGAACAAATCCTGGGAAACACAAGAACAGGTGCTAGGAACCCTGATACAACAGGAGCTGCTGCTTCTGGCAGGTCATTAGAGATCAGCAAGCAAGCCCAGTACTTCTTGCATATGCACACAATGGTTCATGGGATATTTTTTTTGTGATGACCAGAATGTCTTCAGGGAAGACTCCTGGTTGGTGGGGCTGTTGGAAAGCTGGCATGGGAAAACACTCTAGGAGGTTGAATCTTCTTCCAGAGAAGGAAATTCTTGGTTAAAGTGTAATCATTTTCTGCAAAGGACTTGCACCAGGGCTTGTGTTCAGCAAGGATAAAGTGGTTCTCTCAAAAGCATAGCATGTTTCTGCAAGAGAGCATCCTCATCAGGAAAGATTGATCACAATCATTGCCTTTGAACATCACCCTCAGAGCAAGTGCTCTGATGTCACATGTATATATTGCTGTTTAGAAATTGCTATTATTGATGTTGACTGTGATGCCAGAAAGTGGACATCAGCATAGCAATATTCCAGGGACAGATTAAGTGGAAAACCAAGAACTACTGAATTTGGTGGTATAAAAGAAGACAACACAGGTACCCCAAAATACCAAGCAGTGGAAGGACTTAGGAAACATGAGGTGAGAAGGCTGCTTTAACAGCTTATGTACACACCACATATGAAACATTGCGAAACTTTTTCCTTTCCAAGCCTTCTTAACAGCTTGGTTGGCGCCCACCTTCATGGGGCCTCCAAGGTCGTCTGTGAAAAAGTTGTCTTTTCTGGGAGTTAACTGCTCTGGAAGGCTAGAGAGAGAGAGAAATCCAAGTTTAAGTTTCCCAGCTACCAAAAGTCTCTTCAACAAAACTTGTTAAATCAGCCTATCTCCTCCCCGTCTCTAGTGCAAGGTCCACTCTATCCCTCTACAGGTGGTGAAAAAAAGATCAGTAGAACAGAGGATGTTTCCAGTCATCAAGATGTTTTATATTGGCTGTGTAAAGCCTAGTGGTATAATTATTTAGTGTTCCTGTTCAAGGTGGCTTCTCTTCTTGATCTAAGCACGGCCAGGGTTATGAAAAAGTCAAAATTTTCCAGTCTTAAAGTTAAGTGGCACAGTGCTCAATATCAAATAAAAAGACACTTTATCAGTAACTTCATCCTTTAGTGTATTATCAAACAATTTGCTCATTAGAGCATCAAGTGAAAACACCAGGGCATTTACATCGTTAGGGAGATTTATAACGTTTAATAAAAATATTTTCACAGAGATTTTATAACTGCAATCAATATGGATAAAAGTAATTTGATTTAGGCAGAAAGTCAATATGCCATGATTAAGTAAATTCCACAAATGACATTCAATCCCATTAGCACTACAAAACCAAATCTATGCCTTTTGAAGCAAGAAAGTGATAGGACTTCTCAATTAATTACCTGGGCACTGAGCAATGCTCAGGCACCTCTCCAACATTGTAGAGTGCTCTCAGGAGGACTTATTTCAGCTAGAAGTGATACATATGAAACTGTGTTAGTCCGCAAAAATTTCAGTTCTTCATTCTTGGGAAGGAAGATTATCCATGGAAAGGCCAAGAACATGGTACTTCCATCCTTTTCTTTCTTTTGCTGCACATCCAAATACTGAAGTCATCTCACAACATTGTCAGTCTATAAAGAAACAGAAACTGCCTGTCTCAATGGCATACGTTTAGCTGATAAAAGTCTGGCATGCAATTTATGAAATCAATGGGAAGCACCCGACTGCAGCAACAAGGATAATAATAACGTACAGTTAAATGAATTAAGGGCTGAGAACACAGAATAATATATTAAATCATATGCAAATCTTTTCTGAAAGAACCATTCAAACCATGAATACCTATTATCTGTACTTCTGTATGCTGGTTCTTGCTGCATGAACCTTGATGTTTGCATCATCTAGGTCCTGAATTCTGTAACCTTTCCCTCCTAGCGCACTGAATAAAACATACCTATCTCAAAAGTCATCTGAGTTCTGAGCGTTCATCACTGAGTAATTTGGCACCCCAGAATGGGACAGCGCTGATTTCCACGGACGGTGGTCGGAGGGGAACCCCCAGGGTGCCTACCAAGGCTTTTCTCAAGGGGGGTTTCCCCATCCCCTCCTTCCCCCACGGGAATCAGACAAGAACCTTGGGGTGGTGGGTTAGGTATGTACAGAGGTAGGGCTAGGCAATAAGGCATGGTTAGGCATATTGTGCATGCCGGGAGTGAAGGCTTGGCCATTGGGTGTTGACACAGGGAGTTGGTTTGGGAGCACTCAGTATTGGTGGATTGCGACCCGGTTTCTGCTGGAAACAGGGTGAGTTGCCAGTGTGCATGTGCGTGTGCGTGTGCGTGTGAGTGACATACACAGGCCCAGAGGGGCCTTGGAGAGGCCATGGGGGAGCAGGGTGGCTGTGTGGGGGAAGAATAGTGCAAGTCCGTTGGCATGGGACGAAGGGTAGACAGGTTTATTGGGCGGGCCCGTGGGCTGGGCTGTGTGACGGCCGTGGGCCGTGCTGTGTGTGTGACTGACGGGACATAAGTGTTTCTACTCCCGTCACGGAGGATACAGTGGGGCTGTGTCAAGTTGCCTTCGCTTCTGTGTGAGAGTTAGTTCGAGTTAGAACTAATACCCCTCTTTTCCCCTCCTCGGGTTCGGAGGGGTTTGTCGCTTGAGCGGAGGGTAGTGATCTGGCTGTGAGTGGCCGTGGTTGAGGCTGCAGTGGTAGCCTGATTCATTCCTGAGTAACAGGAGCCCTGCTTCGGGGCTTGTTTGGCCAGCCCTGTATAGGCACTTGTGCCGCCGCAGGTTTCTGGTTGCGGTTTCTCTTTCCCCTTCCCATTTTTTTCCTTTTTCTTTTCCTGGCTCAGCCCTTAGTGCATGCGCAACCGCTCTGTATAGGAGCTCCCAGTGTGTTGCTAGGCAACGGGACGGACGCCACCACTTTGCCCAGGGACGTTTCTGGCGTGTTGCGAGCAACACGCCGTTTTGCCAGATTCCGCCTTTCCAGCTTGGTTGCTGCATCACATCGCCCGTGCTGGGCAAGACCGCGTCTTCGCTCGTCTGTACCTGCCCAGGATCGCTGGGGCGGCAAGCAGGCTGGATTGGCTGTGTGGGCTGTGTGAAAAAGGAGAGGCCCTGCCACCTAGTGGTCGAACCGTAGCAGTATTCAATAGGGTTGAGGGGGAATCTGCTGGGAATGCTGAGGATCCAGGTTGGGACCCGAATACGAGTTGGGGAAAGACACGGTTAGACAGGTATTGGGACTATATAATCGAGGCAATGGAGAAGGCGATACCCCGGGCTATAAATTAGGCAGCCCTTTATAGGGCTAAATGAGGACTCATTTAGGCAGGGGCTAAATGACTCCCCCTCTGACTTTTTAGAGAAGCTGTGAGACACCATGAGATGAATGACTCCCATGAACCCACGCTTCAGAGGAAGGGACAGAGCAGTTGGTTTCCTTGTTTATAGGTCTTTCAGCTGAGGATATTAGGAGAAAACTCCAAAAGATGATGGACTTGCTGGAGGGGTAGGACTTAAGAGTGGCTGTTGAATGAGGCATGGAAGGTATTTAGGAACAGGAAGGAAGAAGATAGGAAAAAGGATAAGAAGACGCTAGTGGCTGCGATACACAAGGCTAAGGAGGAGGAGGAGGCTAAGAAAGGGAAACCCCAGAAACCCTTGAAGCAAAATCAATGTGCGTGGTGTCAGAAGTTTGGCCACTGGAAGAGAGACTGCCCTGAAAGAAAAAACGGAAAAGAGAGAGCCCAGGTCCAGGCCCCCGTGGGAGAAGACAATGGACTAGAATTGGGGGGCCCTTTCCTAGCAGACCCACTGGTTACATTGAAGCTCAGGAAACAACAACGGGAGGCGGAGTTTCTGGTAGACACGGGGGCCCCCTTTTCAGTTTTGAATGAGGCACTGACAGCTATAAAAAATTTGTAACGGTAAAGGGTGCTACGGGCCTGTCTGAGAGGGCTTACTTTCTTAAGCCATTAAGCTTCAAGTTGGGAAAGCAATTGGGCACACATAAATTCTTATATATGCCAAACTCACTGAAACCTCTTTTGGGGAGGGATCTGTTAGACTACCTGATGCAGAAATAAAATTTAAACAGTTTAAACATTTCGAGTTGGGAGATGAGCAATTGATTGAGATTTTGAGTTTGGCTCTCATAGAAGTTCCTCTGGAAATGGGGATCCCAGAAGACAGATATATAATCAGGTATACCGTGGGATATGGGCATTGGGAATCCCGAGGAAGGCAAAGAATGCTGTACCAGTGGTGGTGAAGGTTAAGCCAGGTGCCCGAAGGGTTAGGGTTAAGCAGTACCACTTAAAGCTAGCAGACTGGGAAGGGATTCAACCGACTATCCAGTATGGGTTATTAACAGAACGTGAATCTGAATTTAATACGCCAATTCTGCCAGTTAAGAAGCCGGATGGGAGTTATAGGTTGGTGCAGGATTTAAGGGAAATAAATATCACTGAGGATTTATATCCCGTAGAGGTCAACCCATATACTCTGTTGACTAAGTTAGTGATCAAAGTGTCATGGTTTACCATCTAGGACCTGAAGAATGCCTTCTTCTGTATTCCCTTGAGTCCTGACAGCCAAATGTTGTTTGCCTTTGAGTGGGAATTGGGGACAGGGCAGAAGACACAGCTCACTTTGACTGTGCTGCCGCAAGGGTTCAAGAATAGTCCCACCCTCTTTGGAGGCCAACTGGCCAGGGATTTGGAACAGTGGGAACGACCGCCTGGAAAGGGCACAATCTTGCAGTATGTACACAATCTGCTGATTGCCATGGAAACTAAAGAACTGTGTATAACATGGACTGTGACTCTTTTGAATTTTCTAGGACTGAGTGGATATCGGGTCTCCTTGCAGAAGGCCCAGATAGCATGGCAACAGGTAACATACCTGGGATGTGAACTTGCTGCCGGATGGAGGACTCTGGGGGCAACCAGGAAAGAACCCATCTGCCAGACCCCTAAACCACAGACGGCTAAAGAGCTTAGAATGTTTCTTGGAATGAGTGGATGGTGTCGTCTCTGGATAAATAACTATGGACTCATAGTAAGACCACTTTATGAACTGCTGAAACCAGGTACAAAAGATCTAACCTAGAACGGGGAGGCAGACAGAGATTTCCACCAACTGAAGCAGGAGTTGATGGCACTGGCATTGGGGTTGCAAGACATTGCCAAGCCATTCCGGCTGTATTCCCCTGAGAAACAAGGCATAGCTCTGGGGGTCTTGGCCCAAACCTGGGCTCTTACAGAAGAGCGGTGGCCTACTTTTCCAAACAGCTTGATGAGGTGGCTCGAGGATGGCCAGACTGCCTAAAGGCTGTGGCAGCAGTCATGCTTAACATTCAAGAAGCAAGAAAATTCATGCAAGGACAGAAGATCACAGTATTGGTCTCCCACAATGTGTCAGCATTGTTAGAGGCCAAGGGAGGGTACTGGTTAATGCCACAAAGGTTCCTTAAGTACCAGGCAGTCCTGGTGGAACAGGACGATGTGAAAATTGCAGTCACTAACCTTGTCAACCCAGCATCTTTCCTCAGTGGGTCTTCTGGAGAACCTGTGGTCCATGATTGCATGGAAACAATTGAAGCAGTTTATTCCAGCAGGTCAGATCTAAAAGAGAAGCCACTAGAGGATGCTGAGGACACGTGGTACACAGACAGAAGCAGTTTCATCCAACAAGGTGAACATAAAGCAGGGTACGCCACTACCACCATAGACAAAGTCATTGAGGCTAAAGCTCTTTCCCCCAATACCTCGGCTCAGAAGGCGGAGATTGTGGCCCTGACCAGGGTACGGGAATTGGCAAAAGGCATGGACTCCAAGTACGCATTTGGAGTAGTGCATGCCCATGGGGCGACATAGAAAGAAAGAGGACTTTTAACTACACAAGGGAAAGGTATAAAGCATGCTGGAGAAATCCTCAGATTGTTAGAAGCGGTCCAGCTACCAGAGAAAGTGGCAATCATGCATTGTAAGGCTCATCAGAAGGGAACAACTGAGCAAGAAATTGGGAATGCTAAGGCTGATCAGGAGGCAAGGAAGGCTGCAAAGGAGGGCATCATTGAGGTCCAATCCCTGATCCTAGACGGTAAACTGCAAATTGATCAGACAGAGATTCCAAAATATTCAAAAGAAGATCAAAAGCTAATAGGGGATCTAGGAATAAAAATGGAGGTAGTTAAATGGGCAAAAACATAAGACGGTAAGCTTGTGGTCCCCTCAGTTCTATTATGGGCGCTGGTTATGAAAGAACATCAGAAAATCCACTGGAGAGTGGAAGCCCTGTAGAGGTACCTCAATAAATGGGTAGTAGCACAAAATTTATATACCACCATTAAACAGGTGATCCGGCAGTGCAAGGTCTGTTTGCAAAATAACTCCCGGGTTAATCAGAAAATAGCGTTGGGACAGATAGGGAGATGAAACCACCCTGGTCAGCATTGGCAAATTGATTTCGCACAACTGCCAAGGAAAGGGGGGTATAGGTACCTGTTGGTGTTGAGTGATACCTTCACAGGGTAGCCCGAATCACTTCCCTAGTCCTGCCGGTCACACCATTGCTAACAGAGGCGAAGATGCCATTCACCTTCTTGGCTACTAGAGCAAATGTTCAGCTAGCTATGGGCCAGCATCCCCAGATCCTTTTCCAGTGGATCACTTTCCAGCTACTGTTGCACTGAAATAACAGTATCACAGTATCAACAAGGTTGGAAGAGACCTTAAAGATCATCAAGTCCAACCTATAATCTAACAGCCCATCATCCAAGCCATGGTACCAAGTGCCTCATCCAGCCTACTCTTGAACACCTCCAGGGTCAGCAACTCCACCACCTCCCTGGGCAGCCCATTCCAATGGCAGATCACCCTTTTTGTGAAAAATTTCTTCCTAATATCAAGTCTAAACTTCCACTGATGGAGCCTGAGACTGTGCCC
>VXBA01003619.1:186930-231280 GCA_013399895.1 Serilophus lunatus | reverse complement strand
CCCCCCCCATCCCGCTCTGGAATCACTTTATATGAAAATACAGTTAGCAGATTTTGAGACAATCAAATTAGTCATCAAAATAATGTAGTTGTGGGAACAGCTCTTTGGTCTTAGAGGTTATGCTGAAACTTTTATCTCTTGGCTGGTAGATTGTTCAGCCCTCAAGGTTGTCATTTTCCAGTCTGATACTGAAATTCTTTGTTTTGGTACTGGTTCTTATTGTAATACTATTGTACTTTAATAGCATACTCCCAGATACCCTGATAATTCCTCATTCCCCAGAACATCTTGAACTATTCATCTCCATTGTTTCTTTATAGTTCTGTATCCACAGCCATCATCTTCAACTTTACTAATAATTTGCAAGTACCCTGTGTTTTTAACCTGTAGTTAGTGAAGTTTGAAATGAAGTTTGAAAGGGCTTTTTTTCAGAGTGAGGAGTGGGTTGAATTTCCTTTTTTACTATTCTATTAGTAATTCAGTCTAGTAATTACTCTCTTGAATTAAAAGTCTTCCAAGGATCTTCATAATGTAGTCTTTCATGTAGCTTAATTTCTGAACTCCTTAATCCAAGGTTGTCCTAGAGTACTTTTCACATAAAGACTAATTTATTTATTAACTATGAAATAGCATTGAGGCCTGGATTGGTTTTTGTTCCATACTGTTTGAAGCAGATCACTTCCACACCTTTAGGAATATCTGTGTATATTATTAATAGATTGTTTTGTCCTTCTAAGCTATATCTTCTGGAGTAGCGTAAGTTATCCTGTTTAGCTTGTAAGGACTTTGGAAAATTCAGGTTTTTGAAGCAGAGGTTTCAGAGATAGGATCAAAAAAGGAACACGAAGTATGATTTGACAGGTACAGTTTATCTTTGTAATGTACTTTTGGCAGATAAACAGAATGGTTAGTGTAAGATCATACAGCAGCCTTAGGTTTTTTGGAGGTAGTTGAATGTCAGTCAGCAATTTCAGGCTGACCCACAGAGGAAGGCAGAAGACTTCTCTCTACTCGTTGCCTCATATTTCTTACTTAATTTACGCTTCCTCAAACAGTATGTGTTATTACAGATACCACATTTCAAGTGTGATGGAACTGCAGAGTTTTCGACTAAACCAATCAGATCTAAAATTTGATTTTGGACTAGAATTTCCCTTTAGAATAGATACAGCAGCCATTGAGATGGAAACAGAAGGCATTATTTTACAGAAAGAGGCTTTAAAAAAGTGACAAAAAAGAGAAATTATACAAACTAAAGCTTGCATATTTGTGGGTAAACGTAAATACTTCATGTTGATCATGCCTATTTTAAAAAAGAGACAACACTAGGAAACGGAGCCTTGAAGTGGGAGGAAATTAAAGCTTTGTGATGCAGCTTAAACAAAATTGCTTTATGATGTGTTAATTAAAATAACATGAGCTAATAAAAATTTATAATTCATTTTTACTCTTATAGGCTGTTCAGATGCATACAATGTTATTTGCTCATTGATTCAAACTCTCTTGTAGTTAAGTATAAAAGATGAAATTGAGGATGAGGAAGCAACTATTGAGGATTATGTGGATGAAAAGATGAGTGACTGGGATGTACCTTCAGTTCATAAAATGTATTCAATTGCTGAGTTGTGTCTGAATGACAAGAAAAACAGAAGGCCAGACATTAAGATGGTATGTAGTCTTTCAGATAAGTCTTGTTTTGAGTGAGTGTGTGTGTCTGCACCTGTGGGTACAGTATCACTCGCTAACATTTCTCTCTGTTCTCTTGCAGGTCCAACAGCATCTCCAAGACATAAAAACTTGATACGTATTTCTTGTGATACACAGCTGTTTTTGTAATGCAGTAGACACCAGTAGCAAATATTTAATTAGCAATTAGTGCAACATTATCAGCTTTTCTGCTTTCCAGAACTCAATGGATGCATGTAAGGTTGTGCTGTTGGCCCGCTCTCTTTCTGTTAACTGAGCAGCTCTTTCACAAGACCCTTAACATGAGAACTTTTTCTGTGTTAACAAATTGCAGTGCTGGTACATCACCTTCTCCAGAGCTTTTCAGATACATTTCTGTATTACAATCTATTTGATTAATTTCCAAGTATCAAGTATGTCTGCTGTAAAGGCATATGACTGTAACAGGGCAGAATATTCTTTCTGCAAATTGCTTTCTTGATCAGGTGCACTAGACCTATTTCTATTGAAGACAAAACCATTTAATAGCTATAACTGGAACTTAAGGATGTCTTTTTGAGAAAAAACAATAGCATTACCGATTTAAAATAAACTTCTATTTAGCATTTTTAACTTGAGCGTTCATATTAGCATGAATGGTCTGGTAATATTAGTGAACATGACTTTTTCAAAAAGTTTTTTCAGCATTAGTTTCAGTCAAATGCTGCAAGACATCTTCTATGTTCTTTTTTGCTTTCAAGGGTTCCCGAGCAAAAAAATTATCTTGCAGTGTAAATGTATTTGCACTTGCAAATCTTTCTTAGAGTGAACTCTATGATGACAAATAATTCAATTTTTATTCACAGAAAGACTCTTAGCTACTTTGAATAGTTTAGGAGAGGATGGTGTTAGTATATTAGCAGAGAATTCCATATAGATTATAAATACAGATGATTTTTTTTGTTAATGGAGTCAGAATAATGCTGTTAAGACCAATTCTACATTTTCCTTAGACAAGTAATTAAGCTATTTTTAATATGCATATGTGTATATATATAAAATATTAAAATGCACTTCTAAAAATGTGGTTTGGAAAGCTTTTTAAAATAGAAGCATTGTCAGATCAAAGCAGACTAAAAATGGCATTAAAGTGACTAGTAAGATTCCAGATACTTTGGACTAAGTATATCTTCTGTTTAGAAGTGTTTTCATTATTTTATATAAACCCATTTTGCACCTCATGAACTGTCTTGACAGCTCGGACATAGGAAAATAGTTTGGCCTACAATTAAATTTGAAATCCCATGGTTATTTATGATGTGACTGCATTCAGGGATATATATCACTTTGTAGAAAGCATGCGATTTCTGACATATACATATCATTAGATTTGTGGCTATTATTATCTCATTTTGTACTGCCTTTTCAAAAGGATAATTTCATGTAGAAAAAGGGGGTTCAACCTAAATGTCTTCTAGCTTTATTGAGTATAAAATATAAAAAGCTGTTAACATAAAGAAAAACTCTGTAATATCACTGCAGATGATTCTTTCTGCTATTAAAACTTTGAGCCTCGGAAATAAATCATAATTTCTGTTTCTTGTATTTCTGTTAATAACATTATGCTAACCTCACTGTATGGAATACAGCTGTACAGCTCTGAACCAGGGGTTGTAGAGAAAAAAGCTGTTATAAAACTAAAACATAACATTTGCTGAAGCCATACTTCAGTTTTAAGCATCTCCAGCTGTTCTGTGAAGGTTTCTTATTAGATCACATCTGCTTTTACTATTCCCTGGAGCTGGAATACATGTCATGTTGTCCTAAAGTGTGCTTGCTGTATTAACTCCCCAGTCAGTTCTGTTCACCTATAGTGTGGTAGAACACTTTTGCTCATGCACCAATTGTGCTTGTAGCTAAGATTTTCAAGAATATCGTGAGTTCCTGTTCTGTCATACTAGGCATGACTATTTGCAATGCTGCTCTCAGCAGAAAGGTTTTGGCAGTAGTTTTCCATCCTTCACTGAAAATGAAGCTTGTCAGCTACCATGTCATAGAACTAACAAGTTTTGAGCTTGTTTGATAGTATTCTAGCGAGGAATGAAAAGGTGAGGTGTTAATCAGTTAAAGCTAGCTAACTTATGTGGCACCTATTTTTTTTTTTTTTAAACACACAGGGGTCAAGAAGGAACTTCCCTTTCCCACCCCAGGTTCTGAGGTCATCATACAGTAAAGACAGCCCCTATAGGCACTAACAGGGGGCTAAGTTTCATTTCTTCCCTGCAAAATTGTTGAACTACCCTAGAATCCATACTTTGTTATGTTAATTACTCTAATAAAGTTTTCTAGGACACAAATCAATAACTTGAGTTACTCAAGATATTTGTGAGTAATGGGATGATCCAGTTCCGGAGAACTGGAGGTAGAGAAATCCAGTATAATCCAGTTGGTGAGTGAAGAGAGCTCCACAGAGGAGATGTTCTTAGGACAGAGATAGGGCTACTATGGCTGGCCTACAGCCTGTCTTAGTGGGGAAGGGGCCATGGACAGTATCAGAGGATTGCTATCCTTGGTGACAGTGTCAACCTTTTGCACATTAAGGATCTAGAGAATGGTAACATAAAACCTGTATCGTCCCTGGAAGCATGTATGAATGAAAAACAGCAACACTGATTTATTTCAATGCCAAGTAAGACTTTAGGAAACAACAGCAAGATGAAAGCAAATGGCTAATGATGCAAAGAAAATTGTCTTTTTAAAAAAACTTCACAGGAGAGGCAACAGTTCTCCCCTTAGTTACATTAGGAAGTAACAGAATAGCTGTTGTGAGCCAGACCAAAGGTCTCTGTGTAGCCCTGGGACCAGAACGTGAGCCTTTAGCAGCTGCTGAGGAACAAAAGCAAGGACAGGATAGTATGTTGAGATACTGCACTGGGATATGATGGCTTTGTACAATTTGTAGCTCATTAACTTTGAAAAGGAAGTGAAGTTAGTTATTAAGACTATGCTAAATTTTCTTTGATCAGTTTGTCCAGCTGCCTTTTGAGCCAACACACCTTTTACCAGACATCGTATTTCATATTATTGAAATGAGAAGTGTCTCATCTTTACATTTGGGTGGGCCAGCTGAGAGTTTATTTACCACCCACTGATCAAAAGGCAACTCAAGCTGCTTCTGATAATCCTGGTCACATAAAGGCATAGTCTATTCCCTCCTCTTATTTCATACCTATTCCACATACAGCTCTGGTTCTCTACAGCATTTTGCATAAAAATTATTCTCTGAAATCCTAGTTCAGCACTTCTTTAAATTTCCTTTTCTCAATTGCAAAATTGCTGTATCACAGATTTCCCCACGGGGATGTGTTCACAGGACAGTTAAAAGCCAAACCACTAGATGTTATTTTCAACTTGAACTTTCAGGATAATAGGAGGTCTTCAAGCAAATTCTTTTTATTTTAGAAAAAAAAATGGGACAACATAATTTAAGTGCTTTCATTACAGTAGCTCATGCTGAGCAAGTAACAAAAGAGGGAACTGTTAAATCACCACTCAACTACTTCAGCATTTTAAAAGGATGGAAGTTTTTGAAGAGGCTTATTATTGAAAGCATAAAAACCTCAAATGATGAAGATATTTGGATGCTGCTATGGATCCCTCCGTGCTGCTTCCATAAGGCAACAAAAAAAGTATCTGTTTCTAACATAGTGATTTTTCTCCAATAGCAGCAATTCTCTTTCTGTTCACCACCTGTTCTTACACCTTGCAATTGTTTTCTAGTCTCATGGGCATGGCCTATTACAACGTTCTGATTTTAAAATGTAGATCTTTGTTAACAAACCCCAGGAAATGATACAGACAACACCAAGCTAAAGCATCAATCTTTATTTATAAAGTAAATTACAAAATAGATAAGGTAAACTTAGTTAATTTTAGCATCTGAAGGTGGTTTTCACTGAATACAGACACCATAAATCAAGAGTCCTTTATCAATCCGTTTAAACAATAGAGCAATTCTTACCTTAATTAGCTTAACCTTTGATAGGAGTTGTTTTAAAAAGACCAAAATCTCCCTAAGTTTGCAACATAAACATTTAAAAAATACCTGTTGTATTAATTAACTGTTTAATAGCTTGTGAGTTAACTGCAAGCAGCTGCATTGCTTTTGGGCATTCTGAAGGCCAGCAACAATTTAAAATGGACACTTTTAATTATTTTATGATCAGATACAGTTAAAGGAATAACATTGATTAATGTCCATATTTTGTGCTGGCTCTGAACATTTGTTAATAGTACTGGAGGCAATTATGCAGATGGAAATGTGACAGATCCTAGAAAAAGATCAGGTGCTTCTTATTGCTCTGTGAGAATAGGCCTGGAGAGGCAGCTGATAGTGCAAGACTTCGTACAATTCCCTTTTCAGGGAAAGGTGAGGGGGAAACATGGTCAGGACATGACTCTGCTGGTTGGTCAGGGGTTTGTACACCCACATAGAGTATTTTCAAGTAAGGTAACTTAGAATGTCTGGTTTGGCCTGAACTCTAAAGCAGCTCATCATAAACGCCCTTGCATAATCACTTAACCAGCTCTCATCATCCTCCAGATTAAGTTTTCCACCTTCTATCCTCATCTACCTAGGGCAGGATTAGGAAAAAAACCAACAAAAAACCCACAACATGCACGTAACTGTATCAGGTCAAAATATTCATTATTTAAAACATTTAGTATTAAAAAGTTGAATTTCTTTACTGGCTCAAGAAAGTGTAAAGTTGGGTGTGCACTCTTGTTATGGCTGGTACATAGGCAGAAATACTAAAAATGAAGCAAAAACCCCTCTAGCAGTAATTTTTAACTCCCACAATCAAAGGTTTTCCTTAAAACCAAACCAACCCAATCCAAAGTGAATTAGGTGTGCTGCAGATTCAGAGTTCAACTAAAAATACATTTAATTACAGTGTCCAATGAGCTGCACACAGTAACCATATTTAGAAAACAATGACATTTCCCTGACATGTAATACATAGAAGAAACACCTTCAAAGACCAGCTCCTTACCTAGGCAAGAGACAGGAAAAGAGCACAGTGACTAAGGGCAAGCAGGAGATTAGCTGAGGATCAAGAGCTATTGAATTGGACTGATGTAGTGTGTAAGATTAAATGAAAAAAGCTGAAGTGTCAAATTTCTACTGTATATAAAAAAACCACAGTAAAACCAACTATTGCAATCTTCACATTATATAGTGCAATCTCAGATGTCAATAACAAGCTAGAATCTCCAAACAAAATAAGAGCAAAACCAAATTTTATCAGGAACTAGTAGTGTCAAAGCATTATTTCCCTATAAAATTAGGTTAAAATCTATCGCAGACCAGGTAAACACATGATTCAGCTCTATAATGTGTATATCCAGCAGCTATAATAATATGCAGTGAACCAAGACTGGCAACTCCCACTCCCATGTAGCTTTAAAAAAAACTAAAGCAACAAAACTTAAAAACCACAAAGCTCACATACAAGACGCTAAAAAGCAAGTCTTCACTGGAGAACATAATCTATCCGCTAGTATTTGCCGTATCACAAAATTTTAAATATTTAAGGTCATCCAATACTTGATTTCCACATCTAATTCTTCCTTAATCCACTTAGTAAAATAATCTATTTTTCCTCTTCCTATTGGATACGTTACTTGCAGTTCAATCAAGTTTAGACTATTCTGACTAATTTTAGTATTTTGGGGAAGGGAAGCAGGGAGAAAAAAAACCAAAACAAAACAGACAAAATCCTAACCAGGTGCTTGCTGCCAGCAGTTATTCAAGACCTAGTTGGATTTAAATTACAGATTTAATTTACTATTAAAGTTCAAACATTTAGGAGAAGTCATTTTCAGAATACCTTGAAAGTTAAAATTGCAGTTGATACTGCAAACCTCCTAATATCTCAAGGATAACTCACTGTTATGAAGCAAGTCTATTTCAATTTTTACTGAACTTACACTATTTTAGATCTGAGTGCACAGATAATTAGTTATTAGATACTTTAGGCATATTGCCTTGAAATCAGCTCCATAACCTACAGAGTATACTAACTCATGCACTTTTAATCACCTTCTACTTGGTCATTCAGTACCTAATATATAAGGCTTAGGAGTGATACATAAGTCTTGAAAAGCTATGGTGGCTTAACGTCAGATTTCCTTAAAAGATAATTTCGTTAAATTAGGTATTAATTTGAGATGACCAAGCTTTTGTGTAGGAAAATATCCAGCTATTGCTGAACAGTTGCATTAATTAAACAATAACTGATTTTTGTTAATGCTTTCCATTACAAGAAAAAAATTAACAAAATCCAACACAACAACAAAATTCATCACTGCATCCTTATCAAAATCAGAGGAAAACCTTCTATTGTACTAGTGTCCATAAGAGCTACAAGGAAAAATAAAGATTTAATTGGGACAATGCTGTGTAGTCCTTTATTTCTTCTCACTTGGAAAGTCTTACAGGTTTCAATAGGCTACGCATAAGAACATAGCTGCAATTTACCCACAGAATACATGGGCTTCACAGTCTTCTGTCTGCAAAGTTTGTGATTACATGTACAACTATTAAATAATGAATTCTAAACTGAAGGGGTACTAGCTTACTTTTCCTCTTCTAGATTTAAAAGAATTAGTTCTTCTAGATACCATAAAAACATTGTCAGCTAATATAATCATGTAACAACATAAAAAGTGTTGAGATCTGAAAAGAGTAAAAAGAGCCTTTTTTCTCTTAGCATCTATGAGTGGAATGATTTCAGTTCATTACCAAAAGCTAGAATTTTGTTTCTTACTGTAATACTTTAACAAATATAAACAACAGTTTCTAATCACTAGGTGTTTCAGTCTCTGCTGGACCTCTAATCAGTCTTCGTATACCCCTCTTTCCTGCAGGACCTTTTGGTTTAGCAAAGCTCTGTTTGTAAGCATGTTGTTTTGGATGAACCTCTTCATAGAGAAAGTCAGCAGTTAATTCATCACCATTATCAATTTCAATCTGGCAGGAAAAAAACCCAAATATGTATAATATTTGTATTAGTCAAAAAACATTTTGAAATTTTGCTGAAACTAAAGTACTATATTAAAACCATATGTGTAATAATATAGAAAGTCTAGCGTGAAAAGTTCTCCAACTTGTGCCTAATGCCCTAAGAAATCTTGGATATTTTTTCTGAGAATCCTCTTTACTCTTACCAGGACTGTGTGACTTAACTATCTTCCTGAAATATAAGCACAATCACACAGTACATCTGCCCAGAAACTTTCTGTGTCCCAAGATTTAGCACAGTACACCTATTAGCATTAACTAGGAGAACACATTCCATGTAAAACTAGTGCTTGTTTACTTGTTTAAGTATTAACAGATTCTACGAATTGAAATTTTTCACTATAACATACTTTAAACAGTAATTGTAAAAGAAATGTGCATACATATGGTTGTCCCTTGAGAAAGACAGGGAGGAGTACAAACAAGTATATTATTAGCTGGCTACTGCCACTCATCAAGTATTCAAGGCAGGGAAAAGCTCAAATAAGTTTAATGAAAAAAATCAAGGCAAGGGTTCTAATTTTCAAAATTTAGACATATGAACCTGAATGGAAAATAGTGTTCTCAAGCCAAACCCTAGTGTTTAGAATTGCAGGAATTTAGAATTCAGAGAATTGCTTTGGCTCTGCTCTGCTCAGCATTCAACACTTGCCCTGCCAACCGTAACACTTGACAGACTTGAGCAGTTACAGTTTTGCTTTTACCAGTACATGCTTCAGAAATTTCTGTCTACAGGAATTTTCAGGTGTCACATGGTGCATTTATTTTGTTGTATAAAGGAAATTTCTGAGAAATAATTACCTATAAAAACACATAGCAATAATCTACTTAATTCATGTCATCTCAGTAAAAATGGATAGTATTAATACTGCTGTTTTTTAGGTAAACATAATCTCCATAGAAACCAAGTTTCCACAAAATTGTTAAGAAAGTAACTGTAGGTCACAACTGGACCATTTCTGTGGTTTCTGCTTCTCACCTCCAGAGCAATTTTTTGCGTAGCAGTAAAATCTAAAGACTGTGAAAATACAGCTTACTTGCAAATCCTTGTTTGCCTCATCAAGGCCTCCTGAGATAGTTCTAATTCCCAGAAATGCAGCTTAGAATGATTTTGAAAATCTTTACATAACTGTCTTTAAAGGAATTTAGTGTTCAACAAGAGTAACGTGTTGTGGTCCGAATTATGACACACTTTGAGTGAGAAATCATGTTAGTTCTATATAGTACTTCAAAGTACTGTCAGAGACTTCCTTGATGCACAAGGATACATTTGTTAAAGATATCAAAGTGTAGAAATTTTGAAACAGAAAAGCTTCCATGACTTAACTTTGTATCTGGAGCTTCATCAACAATTCTTTCTTCTTAGGGACAATCTTTAGTAGTTACAGAAGTGTTTCATTGTTTAGAGAAGGTGGTGACAGAGACAGTTACAATTTTACATGAAGAAGGGAAGAGAGGGGTAGAGAAAACACCCATACATCCCAATGCACGTACCTTTCTAATTATCTGCATCCACAACTGTGTTTCTACAATTTCTAACAGTGGACTTTTGCAACTGGAGTAGAGCATTCGTTCTCGTATACTACAGGTATACCCTGGCATAGAGTAGATGAAAACTGCAAGGAAAAAAACCCAAACCACAAATCAGACCATAACTACACTCCATCAAAAGCTGTAGCCATAAAATCATTTACAGCAGAGAGCCATTGGAAATCAACTATGCAGTCTGAAAAGGAAAAATGTAACACTATTCTGGATTTTTTGTTTCAGCAAGTGTTTCATTTCAAATGGGGGATAACAGAATGGCTGATATCTCTATGTTTTCACATTTATGGGTGTTCATAGTCAAAAGGGATAGCTCACTACTTTCCAAACACAAGGAGTCTTCTCAAGAAGACAGTTTTGTAACCAAGTAACTCTGAAAAGTATGATCATGCTGACAGATTACTTCTATGACACATCTTTCTCTCTGCCTCAAAATTCCTGAAATATTTGAAACAAGCCAATGAAGGTTCATATTGAGAAATGTTCACATACTTATGGATTCCAAATAGTCTCCTTCATGTGTGTGCTTATATAGGAAAAAGTGGTATCGTGCAGCATCCTTCGGAACTCTTTTTGGCAAGTCCTTCAGTTCAGTATCAAGAGTGTTGGCCAAAATAATAGTTTCATTTTTCATATCAATTTGCTGTTAACAAAGCAAATATGAATATAGTTAATATACAGAAAGCAAACCAGAGAAAAACAGGATGGGAAAAATTTCATTTATCTAATACAGAAGGTTAATTCACTAGTGTACTACAGCAACACATGTTGTTTAATTTGTAATTTATTTTATACTCATTATTAAAAAATAGTTAAAATACTTTATACTTGCCAGCTGTACATAATTGAGTTTCTTATTTTTCAATTTCTCCAAGGCCTGGATAGCTTCCTTAGCAATGGGGAATGCTACTCCTTGCAATGTTTGATGTTTGGTGTCTACACCAACGTCTGCCTGTACCTGGAACAGGTCAACAAGTTAGTTGAGATATAAACAGAAACCTCAGCAAATATTCATTTGGTTTCATACAATGACTGACAATGCACTGCATATGGTTACACAGGGAGCTAGCAGAAGCTATTCCAAGGAAAAAAACCAAAAACAAAAACAAAACCTCATCCCCACATACTACAAGGCATTTTGGATTTGCGGTTTTTTTTAATTTACATGTCTTGTTTGTTTGCTAACCTTGAAGTTTCATATCTCTGAAACAGCTTTGCTTAGCAAAGCAACAACATCATCAGAGGGAGAACTGTTTCAAATGTCAGTGAAGAAGCTCTAACCTAAATTCTGGCATAAAGATACAACAATTCAGGAGGAAAAATCTTGACTTTCATATGCTGTGTTATACTTTTAAACTGACAACATTGCTTAAAATTTTTTTTGTATAGTGAAGAATTTTAGATCAAAACAGACATGTGATTTCTAGGGAGTCAAAATTTTTGGAGAAGGAGAAACTATGTCTTATGAGACAAATTGATCTTGAAAGAAAAGAGCAACTACTCCCCCCCCTGCTTCAGCACACTCTCCCCTATGCCAAAAACAAAGCAAACAAAAAAAAAATCTTAATTTCTTAAGGATTAGACCTTCTGGAAGGTCCAACACAAAGTAAAACAAAAATCCAGGACAAGCTAGAAAAATTGTTCATAATCCAGTTATATTAGTCACGAATTATTTGAGAGAAAAGAACAGTTATTTTAAAGCCGTTTTTCAATAATTTGTGTTTATCTTAATATTGATGCAGTTTCTCTTAAAATGAGCTCTGGCCTCCAATTTTCTCCAGTCTTACTTTATTGTCTAAGTACTAAGTCTAAGTACTAGTCTAAGTCACTATTGTCTAAGTACTTTTGAATATATTAGCTTCTTTTTATAATTTTTCACAAATTCATTTCACATTGGTTATTGAAGAAGCAAAAGTCAGAGAAGTGTACCAAATGGAAATTGTGGGTCTTGGATATATCAACTAGATCTATCAACATGTTCAGCTTTAATTAAAAAGAGATGCTAATGAAATGAAAGAAACTGATAAAAAAACCCAAAGATACTTGTGGCCACACTAAATTATACGCCACATTTTAAAGGAGAACTTGTAAGAACTAGGAAAGAGAAGAAAGCAGATGAAGAGCTTACTTTTGTAAGGTTATAGAAAAAAATACTTGCAAAATATATTTACATAAAAGCCTTATTAGTAAACATAAAATAGGTATCACAAAATAAACTGCAATAAAATACCATACTGTAGAAACCATATTAAAATACAAGTAGGAAAAAAACCGTCCGAACTTAAAAATGAATTGCGAAACGTGAGAGACAGGCAAAGGAAGAGAGTAACCCATTGTAACTCCAGACACAAGAAAATGAACAAAACCTGCTTGTTCATATTGCAATGTGTTTCAGGCCTTTAAAGCAAAACAAAACCACCTAAGTCATTTACGAATATTTAAATTCACACTGTAAGATTTAGTTAGTGATGACTGCTGAGTGGTGAATGAAATGGCAGATGAAATTTCCTGTGAATAAATGTAAAGTAACATACGCAGGAGGAAAAAAACCTCTCTTCTACCTGTATGGTAATGGCATTCAACTAGCTACTACCATTCAGAAGCTAGACCTTGCAGGTCATTCTGAGTATCTCTGAAAATAACTGCAAGCAAAGCGAAAAATAATCCCGAACGCTCCCAACCCACAAATGAAATGTTACGAATTGTTAGAAAAGGAGTAGAGAACAGAACACATCATTACGCACTGTAGGTATCAGTAATATGCCTGCATCTTGAATACCACATGTAGTTCTGGCTTCCCCATCCCTCCATCTCATAAATTATATAGCAGAACTGGAAAAACTGCAGAGAAAAGCAAAAAGATCAGAAGTTTGGAGTGCCTTCTTCTGGTGGAGGAACTACCTAGAAAAGGATTCTTCAACTTGGAGGAGGTATCTAATAAGGAATACAACAGAGGTCCATGGATATGGAATCACAGGACAGTTTGGATTGGAAGGGACCTTTAAAGGCAATCTAGTTCAACCCCTCTTCAGTGAGCAGCAACACAGACCAGGTTGTGTAGTCATAGGGGGCTGGCAATCTTAGCAACTACACAAGACAGGGTTTCCTTCAAGAAGCCATTTAATGAGAACTTACAGCTTTTTATACTTTTTAGAAACTAGCATGTTACATCTTTGTTGGTTCACACAATTTTTTAAACTATTTTATTGGATGAGAAGGAGCATTAGCTGATCTGTCTTTATTCTGAGAAACTTGGACTATTATTTTGATACTGGACAAAGCTGTTGATGAGGAAAGCATGAGAAAGGCTCTGCAAAAACAACACCTGCTTGATAAAAGAAAACCTCTTGTTATTGTGTGAGAAATTTAGGCCACCTTAGTTTGTGCGAAGCTACAGATGTATTTTGAGAAAGTTCTAACCATATTTTGAGAAACTAGGATGTTGTTTACTTTTTGCTTTTCATACAGAAATTTTCCAGGCTGACTTCAAGCTTTACAGAGACAGAATTACTTATGCTAACTTTAAAACTCTTAAAATTAGGCCCAAAAGCCCAGCTTTCAAAAATGTACCACCAAACGGTTGCTCAGAACCCTGTCCAGCCTGACCCTGAATGTTTCCGGGGATGGGGCACCTACTGCATTTTTGGGCAGCCTGTTCCTGTGCCTCACCACACTCATTGTAAAAACTTCTTGCTCATATCCAATCTGAACCTATCCTCTTTTAGTTTAAAACTACTAGCCCTTGTTCTATTGCAACAGGCTTTGCTAAAAAATCTGTCCTCTTCTTTTTTATAAGCCCCCTTTCAGTGCAGAAAAGCCTCAGTAAGATTTCCTTAGAACCTTCTCTCCTCCAGGCTGAACAGCCACAACTCTCTCAGCCTCTTCTCACAGGACAGATGTTTCAGTTCTCTGATGATTTTTGTAGCCCTTCTCTGGACCTTCTCCAACAAGTCCATGCCTTTACTGTGCTGAGAACCCCAGAGATGGGTGCAGTGCTCTAGGCAAGAGCTCGCCAGAGCAGAGTAAAGGGGTAGAATCACTTCCCTTAACCTGCTGGTCATGCTACTTTTGATGCAGCCCAGGACACAGTTGGCTGAGTTACAGCTGTCTTTATCCAAGGGGAGGGGGAAACTGAGTATTGACTTAATGACTGTTCTTTGCCTTCCCCACGCAACCTGTAGGGCTATCAGAATAAACTAATAGATAGCGATCAGTGGTTCTTTACATAGTATTTTGCCAAGCTGTGGAATATGCTGCCATTGGATCTGTGGCCAGAAAAGCTTTATGTGGATTTAGAGAAATGACAAGATTAGATGATGAGCGAAAAATCCACTAAGACCAATAATATAGTAACACATCATCTTTTGTGCAGGAAGACCCCACCTGCAAATGTTGAGGCAACAAAGAATATTCCAGGTGATTATCATGGCCTTCTTGCCCTGCTCTTACAGCCTACAAAGACTTCTGCTCTTGTTCACTCAAGGACTTGACAGCAAGTCCTTTGATCTGATCAAGTAAAATATTTCTTAGGATAATTATGAAAGAAAAGACATATGGAAAACTTTTTAAAATCAGAAAGCTTTTAGTTTTCTAAGTCTAATTACAGGCTTTGTAATGGTGGAAACAATAAAGATAAAAAGGACATAAATTAATGTATTATGTTTCAAACAAAGCCAAAATGACAGCAATCTACAGTTTATATGTCTCTGAAAAGCACAACTATTGCTGTAAAGTTTCATAATAACATGAAGTTTTAGTCTGCACGAATCAGCTATTACCACATTTTATGTAGCATATAAGAGATAATACTAATACCAGAAGTGATCACCAATCCCACGGAAGTTTTACAGACATTAATATTTTTTTTAAAAAGCTGATCAAGTGAAATGCAGGGTTTGATGATGATGAATGCATTTCTACATTTAATTATTAAAATCAGACATGAAAAATAACACAGGATACCAGTGGGAAAAAAAGCATGTAAATAACAAAGCTACAGCAAAAGCACAGTGGAGTGAAAACATAAAAGAAGATACACAGCTGCATTTAACATAATGGTTTCCCAGTATTCAGTTGCAGAAATAAATGATACTTCAAATACATGTACCACAGCTGTAAAATATAAGTTTAAACAACAAATAAGATCAGCACACGACCAATTTTAATATACAACTGAACACAAACAGTGATCAAGTTACAAAAATGTAAAAAAAATAATTCTCTGATACTCTTCAGTTACTAGCTAGCCGGTAATCATCTAATTATTTGGTTAAAGGCACTTGTTACAGGTTTTTTTCTAAAAAGAGTTTGTAGCATAGGCAAATTAGTCCAACCCACTATCTACTTGGTTTGGATTTCTATTTTTTTTTTTTTTGGAATTCTCTTCACTTCCTCTCAGCCTTAAAGACAAGTGCACTGGTGCCGGAAGCTAGGTACCTTTCCTGTAGGAACAAGGCTGCTGAAATACTCCTGGCAATCATTCACTGCAATAGTTGCTATTTTGTGTTTTCTGTACAATTTCTGCCAGCATTGGAAATGTATGTGGGCAATCACAGAATGGTTAAGCTTGGAAGATATCTCCAGAGGTTATCTTGTCCAACCACTCTGCTCAATCAGGGCAGCCTAGAGCCAGCTGTTCAGTTCTCTGTCCAAACAGCTTTTGAGTATCTTCAAGATTGAGATTCTGCAACCTTACAGAGCAACCTGTGCTAGTGCTCAGTCGTCCTTCACAAAGAAGCACATCCAGTGATATTAAAAGCCAAAGTTGCAAAAATTAAGCTCTGCAGTTGCCAAGCCTCTGATTCAGACACTAGGCCTTTCAAACTCAGCAAGATTGTGCCACTTCAACTCAAGCCATCGTCATCCTGCCATTTCAGCTCCTTGAGAAATAAATTTATATTCTCATCCATTCACACTTCCTAAAATTTTCCAATTTTTGTTCTGCCTCTCTTAACTCTAGAAAAACATTTCCCTACAATACATTTGGAACTCTGTACGCTGTTTCCCTCCCATGCTTGAAGACATTTGAGGTACCTCGTTAATCTTAATTTGTCGAAGTTCCTCTTCTGCTGCAGTCAAAGGTGCAGGGGAGGATTGTGATATCAAGTATTTTTTATATCCATTCAGTGACACGTCATCCTGAAAGCATAATTCAATACTGATCATTTTTTTGACAATAGTTTTTCTTCAAACACTTTCTAAGCAGTATTAAAAAAAGCAGTTGTTTTCCATACAAGTGTAGGTGCATTCGCAAATTCAGCTCACCTTCCTGTACAGGACTCCACTGGGCTGTTCTGGTACCCAGTTTTACCATGGGCAGCATTTTCACAATCAGTCTCCAATTACCTTGCCAATTCAAAAATTAGCATTAATGAAGACTGTGTCCATGAAGCTCTTCAGCCATCTTGGACAAAACCTCACAGAATTGCAACAACTCTAGCGAATAACAAAACATTTTAATAAATAAATAAAATTATTTTCTTATAAAATTTACATGCTCAAACTGGTAGCTTATTGGTAGTGTTCTACCTAAGAAATGGGAGACAGGGAGTAAGTACCTGATACTGCACATAGTTTAGGATGTGACATCACAGAAGCCTTTCACCCTGATAATCACTTTTGTTAATACTCAGTGATAGTTGTGTCCCTCTCCAAAGAGGCTGATACCAGAGCAAATACTGGTTTGATTTTATTACTGAAGTGGCCACTCAGAAAAGGGCAGGACTTCATGCAATCATATAAGCATGATTTCATATTGAAGTTCCGAGGAGACAGGAAAAACTCCTTTTTAGCACTTCCCCTTATGAAAAAGACAGGCTTTGCCAAATAAATTTCCAGTGCCAACATTCCATCATGCCTTGTTTCAGAAGCCCAGAGTTATTGAGGTTAACACACATAAATTAGCAGGTAGGACCATAACCAGGTTCTACCAGGATAACAGAGCTGGTTGCAGCTAAACCATCCTTATGTTTAACAAAATAAAGATGCAGCTGATGATCAAGATTCTGAGCAAAGTTAAAGACTTGAATACATTGAAGAAGCTGTGATTTTCACATGGATGTACATTAAAGGCCAGCTACAACTAAGAAGTTTATAAAACACAGAAACCAATAATTTAGAGACATATAAACTGCAACATAATGAGCTTGGAAAAAGTGAGTCACATCAATGCCGTCGTCTATGTGCCCCATTCTGAAATAACAGGAAGACAAATGTAATGCTCCTTCCTTACAACTGAGACAGAAGCTCAGGGACAGACACAAATTGTAGGGACAGACACAAATTCTACATATTGCATAGGCTACTAATGGTTTGGTGTAGGTGGCTGTGAGGGATTAGTTGACTCAACAAGCAAGAAAAAATTAACATGACCTCTACCAGTAAACCCCCTTAGCAACTCAGTCATCTACTTCCCTAGAATATAGCCTTTCCAGAGAAGTTTGTCTGCACGTTTGTTAATATGTGAAGACTCCATGACAGGTTAATGCTGAACATAACAAAACTATTTACTCTGTGAGTAGCAGAATTATTAGCCTCATGTCCACCACAAAAGCACATCTCTCTTTCACAGCTTTTTTCCCACTACAATATCCTCTATTCTTCCCCAAATCTCCAACTCCTTCCATTCCTTCAGCACCATGTCAACAGTGGCAGTGCTTTGGTTCAGATTTGTTCTGATGAGCTGATTAACAGGTCAGGCAGAAAATAACTGTTGCAATCTTTGCTGAAGGAGGAACAGAGAAATTATATTTGAATCTCTATGTAATCATCAGTTTTCATAAAAACTACAGGAATTCTTTGTCTCTGAGAATTCTAACTGATATTTCTTTTAAAACTAGCAATGGATTAAAAAGTCAAGTCTGTCTGACATCAGCCTGACAAAGTGGCGGACATCACAATCATGTTAAAAACTTATTTCTCACAGAAACTAAGGTAACAAACTAGCCCCATATTTCCCTACATGCACAGCACTGGCAGTTTTTGTAACATTCTTTGGATACTTGTTAGATTTCATACACGTCCTTTACCATAAGCAAACAGTCAACTATTAGTATTTTCATTGAACAAATCAGTAGCTACTAAAATTCTGTTTCTCAGAGTTAAAATGGCATCCATGAGGTTCGTTCTATGGTCAAATTCTAAAGAACTGACAAATTCATATCCTTAGTTTAAGAGAAAAACATTTGTTTCCAAGTGTTAGCAGGTACAGATCACTTTCTAGCCCACTTCTGATTCAGAGCTACATATTCAAAATGGCTTGTTTATACAATACAGTTGGTCTGGAAGCGAGTGTTACAGCTTTTAGAGGACTCAAATGCAAAGAGATTATGAGATGTGCTTATTATTTTTCGATTATACAGTTTTCATAACAATTTGAAGTAAGGACTTCTTACCCTGAAGATACTATACCTAAGTAACTTGTTCAAATGAGATCAAATACACTTTAACATTGGAATAATATTACATACCTTTAAGTCTTTTTGCCTTAATCAAAAAAGAACAGAAACACCCCAAATTCATACCAGTAACATCAGCTGCTATTTTTAGTACTTAAAGTCAGTGTATTGACTTTAAAAAGAAAAACATACCTGTACCGTTCCAAAGACTTCATCCTTAATATGACCACCTCCGAATTCTTTCTTAAGTGTTGCACGGGTTGCTGCATATAACATTTTTTGACGAACCTAGCATATAATTAAAGAGTGGTTTTTTGGTTTGAGTTCTTTTTTTCCTTTGGTGTACACAGAGAATCAAACATGTTGGTGTGCCAAGTCCATTTACTAACATCTATCCTGAACAATTATTTCAAGTGTTGAAACTGCACTATAAAATTGTAAAGCTCTGGATCATGATACTTACATGATACTTTACTTCACAAGGTCATGATACCATGCATTATTATCCAAGTAATTGCAAAACTGAATCGCGTCTTTAGTAAGAGTTGTGGGTTTTTTTAAATGGAAAAAGTCAACATAATCTCTACTAATTTTAAGCGAGAAAATCCACAGTTGTACAGATCTTTTGTCACTGGTCTGGTTCTAATGGATACAATGGAGTGAACTGCAAATAACTCATTATTATTTTTTTTTCAATAGTGACTCCAGATACTTATGGTTCAAGTACAGAGTAGAAAAATTGCTCGCTCCCTATCAACTTGCATCAAACATAGTCACTTATTCCTCTCAACAGTCCCATCTTCCCACCTTATTTCACCATCGTGCCATCCTCTCCATAATACTTCACCTTTTCCACATAATCTTTTCCATGCACTTGAACTTTCAGTGTCAGTTACTATTTCCTAGCTGCTAGTGAAAGCAGCAGAAATGTTGGAATAGCTTTACTTTCTGTCTTCCCTTATGTCACATTCCCAGAACCTGTATCCTAGTTTCTCCTAGAAATCCTTAACTCCAGCCTCAATTCCCTCCCATGCTCTCAATCTACTGACTAAGAAGCAGTGTGTTCTGTGGCATGCCACAGATCCGTGAGTGCCAGCTGGGCAGCCAGCAAGCCAAACAGAATAAACAGCTTGAGCTCACACTATAATCCTTCTCTCTATGAGAACACTGATTAAGATTTCTTTCCTATATCCTTCCATGAATTTTTACAAAATACTGACAGTAGAACAGACAAACAAGGCAAAAAATTTGTACTGTGCCCTCTAGTCAGGTTAATACATTGGATCAGCTGCGCTCCATCTAGACCTAATGATTTGCACTTCCATCAGCTGCAAGAAATATTTTCCTAATTTTCTTTTGGATATGCTGAGGGAAGGTTGGGGAATGCTTCATTCCTCAAATCCTTTTCCTTCATATCTAGGAATCAGATCAAATGGCACTGTTGAAAATCATCAGCAGTGAAGCCCCTGATGACTGTTACTTACAGGAGAGTGATCAGGTGACCATGCAATGAAGATCCATTCATATCCTTGAGCATTCTGAGAATCTAATCTGTATAATATGTAACACGGTTGCTTGTCTTCAAGAAGGGGAAGGACAAAGCAATCATAATCCTTTTCCCATGATCCAGCTGGCCGTCTAGAGGATCCCACAACAAGCTGCTCTATAATCAATAACAAAGCTACAGGTTAGCAACAATACAGTTAATAGTTTTTCAAAATTAACAATCATAATAAGCAGTTAATTGGACACAATCTTTCATAATTATGTCCACAAGAATGAAGGTCAAGAACAGTCAGTGTGAAAGCAGGTGAATTCCTATTAAAGCTGCGTGTGTTCAAATCCTAACTCAGTTTAACCCAAGTACAAATAGTCAAGCAGTAATATGCTGGTTATCATCAAGTTCTTTGATCTGAAGTGATTACTACTGATGTTAGTTTTTTTAGTATAACATACAAAGAGAGGAAATAAGAACTATCTTCTGCCAGTTAGTTTATCTTTAAATTGGAATACTTAAGTAGAAATAAGACGAGAGCAACCTTCCAAATTTCAAATTATTTAATTTATTGAGGGTCTTGCTCTAACATGTTAGTGTTCGTACTCATTGTAAGGAGTCAATAACTCAGTTATACAGTGAAAAGGGTTTAGAATGAATGTGCTTGCATTAATCACTTTAACTTGACTATGTAAGTAGATAAACCTCTTTCTAATACAGCTTCATAGCTATGGTCTTTAAATGACTGAAGTTGTTTATTACATATAATTGGCTTAAGTCTATATAGAATACTTCAAATGCTATTTAATTATGTGAACAGCTGTAGCAATAAGATTTTTCTCTTATTTATACAACACATCTCAGCTTCCAAAGTATACTATCTTACAAAATATTTATCAGCTTCCCAATGAATACTAGCCCACACAATTGAAATAGAAATACCTTGTTTAAAAGGGATCTTACAACAGTTTGAGGACCATCATACTAGCTAGTATACAAATTATCCTCTCAGTCTAGAACTTAACTTCTAAAACTCCAAACAAAAGTGCAATGTACAAATGCCTCCATAGCAAAGCTTTGAGCAAGGCACCCTACCCCAGTAACTCATGGAACATGAACAGCTCAGGGCAAAGGTGTTTGGCCCTTCCATAAATTAGATGCAGGATACCTAAAGCTGTCCACCTAAACCTGAGTTTTCCAAATGTATTTGCCAATTCTGAGCTGTTTGTGGATTTACACCTACTTGGATTTAAGATACAGAGGAACTCTATTGCCCAGCAGCAAACCTCTTCTCTTATTAACTCAGATTAGCAGAACTCTATTTGCCTATTACCTGTTGACTAAGGGCAAGGACTAAGGACTATTATCTGTTGCTGAAAGCTCCTGCAGATAGATGAGGCAACTATCCTTCCTGCAGTATTCGGGGAGTTTTACAGGTTTCTTTTCAAACTGCGGAAAATAGTACCAAAGACTGGATTTTGCTTCTGTACAGAGATGAAATACACATGTATATAAAATATGTAAATGTGTATACATGCACACAAAAATGAAAAAATACAGAAAAAGTTTTCCATTTGTATTTTTTAGGCTTCATTTCATATTATAAAGTAGCACATACACAGAAGCATATTGTTTAACCTTGTTTAATGGGGGAAAAAACCTCAGTGGTATGTCAGCATTTACTGCCTTATGCTACTGACACTTTACCACAGAGTCCTGCCTATAATATTACTATTGCCACTTCCTTAAGGAAAACTGTATTTAAATGTCAGAAGACTTTCTAAAAAAAGCAAACACAAAGAAGGTAACAGTAGGTTATTTTCCTAACAATAAAAGTAGGTATGTGTATGTACATACTTGTACCTTTCTCCAGCTAACTGGTATTTCAGTGTACTGTAAATGAATGAAGCCTACAACTAAAGTGGACAACTGACACACTTGAAAATACGGATAAACCATGAAATGTCTTATATGGCCAAACTGTATTGCCATTAAAGAAAAAAAAAAGTAGCTATACATTCCATCTTTCAATGTTTGCAGCCTTGATCCCTTGCCAAGAAGTTCAAAGATCAAATTCAAGTTCTGACAGCAATTATATGATTTTCTATTTATACATATACATGAGATTTAAGGAACAGTTTTAACTTTGAAAACTTACGTACGGTGACAGATTTTTTAACATATTTTCTATGTAGTCAGATTACTATTTAAACATCTGCTTTAATAGGACTTTCTACATGCAGTTGATCCCAGCATGAAAGGCAGATAAAATTTATAGTTCATCTAAGGTGACTAGCTGTTGTGTATGACTAGCTCTGTCTAATGAAAGCAACCAGACTGCCAAAACACCACACAGGTGTTTTCTTTCTTTAGTAAGAGATAACAATAAGCTCATTTATATTATCCAAATGAAATATACAGCAGTTCTTGGTAAAATATGAAATGACATTTGGGAGAAAAATTCAAATGCAAAAATACACTAGCATTGTAGTGAAAAGCTGAGCATCACCAAAACTTACATTTTACCTTCTGAAAGACCTTAGTAATGTTAAGTTTGGCAGTTTTGTTCTTTTAACAATTGTACATATAAGTCATTAAAACAACTAGGAAAGTATCTAAAAGAATCAGAAAAAAAATTGTTAAAATTTGACTAACCATTGTCAATGACAATTTTTAAAAGCCTGTATTGTCCATTTCTGGCTCCAACAAAGATGTCTTTAACACTTCCACTGGCTGAAAAACAGAAAATAAAAGTAATCAAATTAACACATTTCACTTCCCTAGGACAAAGAATATTCATGAGGGTAAGAACAACAGTGGAAAAACTACAACTGGCCCTTTGCTACAAAGTTGGACTGGAAAAGCAACACGGGAGTGATGCTCCTGCTATGCTGCCTACTGTTTCAGCCACCAGCATGCCACAGAAAGATGAAAGGCAACATTACAAAACAGCCCTGCTTTCTAGCATACCATATGATTTTCAACATTGTGAAAATTAAAGGTGACATCATATCATCAATCTCAGGTTTCAGAGTTAACACAGCAACACAATAAAAACATGACACATCTCAAATTACAAAAGCTTCATGAAGTCTGCAGGCTTAATACAAAATTTCAGACAGAAACTTTACACCTGCCAGGAAAATGTTAGAGCTTGTCTGGCAGAAGTGAGAGTCTTTTCTGAGAACACCTCTCTGATGAGTACCAGTGAAAGCTGCCACTCATTGCTCATCTTTCAAACCACCTTATTTCTTTCTATGCTTCATAACATTGTTCAAGCCTCAACCTAATGCAACAGGATAGCTTTGTAACGAATTCACAAAGAAGTAACTAAAATATTTTTAAATGTCTGTAATCACATTGACACTACACTGCCAACATAACAGACTTACTCCCCCAAGCACACTGAAGAACTGTGCTTGAGTTGCATGAAGACCATTCTTATCTCAACTGCTCTGCTAAATAATCCAAATGCAAATCAGTTTAATTATACCAGGGACAGGGGGCTGGACAGGATTTACTGAAGAACATTTATTCCAAGTTGGTCCTTTAAGTAATCCCACAGCATAGAGCATAGCACGCCAGCAAAACAAACATCAAACCAGGAAACAAATAAAATGGATTATTTATAGTCAGGTTAAGGCCAAGTGAACAGATGGTATCCAGCAACAATACTGGCCGTACTCATAACATTTTACATTTATGTCCATCCAAGTGATTTTAAGCCCATTCTCAAGAGTCCAAAATGGCATGGGAGGGAAAGATGATGTTAAACAAACTGAACTGCATCAGTTTACCAATTCAACCCCAGTTTTGTCCCAGTTTGTACATTCCCACTAACCAGTGCAGACCCCCACAGTAATTTGCTGCCGGCTTTTCTAATCATCTTTGCTGATCCTCACTATTCCATTGAGCAAGCAAACATTGCATCACTTGCTAGACCTAGTCCCCAAGAACTTTTTTTGTACTCTTCTTGTCTATTATCTTTTTGTTCCTTATTCTCTCATTTCAACTCTGCACACCAAAACAAGACCAAAATACAGCAGTCCCTGCACCAATTTCAGAACTGTGACAGCTCTTCAAAGAACATTTTGAAACACTTTTGAAATCATCTCACCATAAAGTTATCTATGGAGTTTTCAAATACACAACAGAATGCTATCATTTCCTACTTAAACTTTTTCCATGGGAGAGGCCTACAGATTCAAATATTGGGTTTATTTCACAAATATTTTACAGGGAATATTAGATGATTATTATTTAGAAGATTGTGAACATACTCTGTTGTATTTCCCCACAGTTTAATGCATTCTGTGACATCCTACACTATTTATCTGCACTGGCTTGTTTGAACGTCCAGTCCTTTAGCAACTGCCTCAAACGTATCATTGTGCCCATGACTTCATTTCTGTGTCCAGAAAAGAGCAGCCTATGCTGCCAAATCTTGTAATTGTTTATGAGTGACAGTAGCCTGTTTGTAGCTAAAGCCAGCAATGGCACAAGTAGAGCTATTCCTCTTCCAAACTGCAGAAGCTGATTTCTTTGCTGCAAACAGGGCTCCTGATTAGTGCCTACTGAGGCAAGACCCATGCAGGAATGCTGCTGAGTTCTCTACAACTCTTCTTAGAGGACAAATGACTCTCAAACACGAAGAAGAGCAGCAGAAGAGGCTTAGCCCTCATTTTTCTTATGACGAGCAACGGAATACTCTACTGCTCCTCCCTCCAGCATTGCCAGGAGAAAAACGGAATGAAGAGCCACTAACTAATAGGTTTCTCCCGACTGGAAAATAAAAGCTATTCCAGATGCACCTCTAGCCTGAGAAGGTGGAAGAACTTAAAACAAGAAGCTGCAAAAAAGACCAAACATTGGCACGAAGAGGAAAGAAGCAAAAGGGAGCAGCTCATGTGCAGCCAACAGACAAAAAAGGGCGTAGAAGAGCAGTGAAGAGGTGTCATAGCTGGGACAAAAGTCACCTTTAACAATAAATACGGGAGAGCAGGCAAAGTACATGCAACTAGTCATTGAACACTCAGATTGCAGAAATCGAGACAGTAAAACCCGACCCTTCCATAATCCTGCAGTATAATCCCTTCTTAGCAATTCTGTGATTTGGGGGGACCGCTAATACTGCGAAACAATAGGCTGTCTTCTAACTGCTCCTCGCTTACTCCAAGGCCTGGAAACACGGGGAGAAAAGGCTCCCACGCACTTTTCCCCTTTGTGGCCTCCAGTAATGGGCTCCGCGGCTCTTGCTTTTCCTCGGGACTCCCTAAGAGACCCAGCAGCGACCCTCGGCATTTCCCGCGCAGTCCAACCCATCCCCAACCCGCTGCGGCGAACCCCGAGCAGGCGACATCCCCCGGCTCTGCGCCGCGCCCGCCGCGGGAAAACCCGCACTGGGGCAAGTTCCCGGAGCCCAGGGTGGCCCTGCCCGCCACTCACGGGGCTCTGCAGCCAAGACTTTCCTCGGGCGGACTTGCCTCCCTGCCGCTCCGGGGCGGACAGGGGCAGTTCGCCGTGCGGATTAACCCTGCAAGCTTCGCCTGTCTGGGGATGCAGCTCTGCGTTCGACCCCGAGGAACGGGGCCGAAACAGCAGCAGTTCTCCCCGCCCGCTCGCCTCTACCTCCCCCTGCCCCGCCATCCCGCGGCTCAAAGGACGGGCTCCTCCGGTAGCAAACAAAGGGCGCAGCAGTGGGTACAATCGCGCCGGGAACGGCCCGTTAACCGACCGCCACGGCCGCCTCTCCCCGCGCCGCGCCCCGACCCGCGGGGAAAGGAGCTCCACCCGCCTCCCGCCCGGCTGGCAGCGGGACAGGAGTCGGGGCCGGCTGTCATGAGGAGCAGTGGGCACCGCGGAGTGGAGGTGGCGGCGAGAGCTGCGCCGGTACCTTGGATGCCGGTCTGGTGGGACATGTCGCACCGCCGCGCCTGGGACACCGCAGATGCCGCCGCCTCCCGCTCGCCCGGCACGGCACGACACGGCCCGGCCCGGCCCGGCCGCGCGCACGTGACGCGCCGCCGCCANNNNCCCGCCCCGCCCCTCACCCGCTCCCCCTGCAGCTCCTCTCGGTGCTGCGGGACGGGGTCCTGGCGCAGCCCCCTGCTCACCCGCTCCCTTCCCTTTCCCTCTCCTCTCTCTTTTCTGTCGGACTCTTCACCTGCCCTCCCGGAGCCTGTGGGGCGACCTGCCGTGGCATCGCCGGCGCAGCGCCTGCGGTCACCCTGCCTGGCGGGAAGGGACTTGTGCCCCTCCCGCGTCCGAGTTGCTTCTTGGCCGAAGTACTGAAAAATAACTGAGATGAATTTGATCGATCTGTAGGAGTCTGTGGTGGAGACCTCTCGCTCTGCTTGGGGCAGCGGGGAAGGAGCCATCAGGTGTGACAGGAGGCTGCCTGCGTGTACCGTAAATTCTGCATTGATCAGTCCCTGACAAAGAGCCAGCAGGTCAGCGGACAGAGCCCAGACTCACGGCTCGCTCACCTCAAGTCCTTGCCCCTGACAAGGCAGCCTTTCTCTGTTGGTTTTGCAGTATTTGGTACATGGTGGCACTGCAACAAACAATCAAGATTTCTTCGCTTTCAGTGTAGTTGAGCCACTCTTCTGCCTAGGCAGGGCTTGGATGCAGGCAGAGAAAGTGTGCATCTGCTTCTCAGGGCCCTATCCACAGCCAAAGGCTTTTGGGCCTTTTCAACTTGTGTTGATACAGTTTCCCTCTGTTTCTTTTAAAGTTTCCAGTGAAGCAGAGCCCTGTGTCATGAATTTAAGCAGGCTCTGAAGAGGCATTTGCTTTTGCAGGGTCTTTCGCAGACATATCTGTCTACAGGTTGAGAAGCAGCATCCTGCTGTCAACAAAAAAGATGATGGCTAGATCTTCTTTAAAAATTGCTTGAGTGTCATGTAGTCAGCATTTTTAATCTGTGGTGTGGTCTGGACCAGACTCCACAGGAGAAATGTGCATGCTGTAGGCACTTAATGCTGATGATTCCTTCATATTCCTGGGACTCAGCAGGTTTTATTGAGGGCTATTCAACCTGAGAACATAAGCGCTGTAACAGGGCATACCAAATTTCCAGCCCAATGGATCAGGCAAGAGTTGAAGAGTAAAGAAAATACATAGTAATCCTTCCTTGGTTCACCTTTCCAGCCTCTAGAGTGCTGCAGCTCAGGAATTTCTGAAGTCAACTGTGTTGACAAATGTGAGTGCCTGCACTTTGTCAGATCCCCAGTTTAAAGAACATGAGGGATTTAGTGTCCTATTTGGGAAATGTGAAATAGCACTCCGTTATGCAAACTGTGCCATGTAGTGCTAGTCTGGCAAATACAAAGTCACTATGGAGACAGCATCAGCTAATGGGCTGGGGCTAACCACTGTTTGGGGTAAAAGAGGAGCTGCAGTTTCTTTCTTTTAGCAAAGAGGCTGAAAGAAACAGGGAAAAACCTAAAAATGAGACACATCCTACCATCACAGAGGTCAGCTCTAGTTGCTCTATTGTAAACCTCCTGTAGCACAGGGATTATTTAAAAAACTGAAAGCGACTCTTGAAGAAGAGATTTGTCAAGAGGAAGGAAGTATTAGAGATCCAACCAGAGTGACAACAAAAGGTGTTGTTCTATCATAATTACTTTAAATTACTTCAGACCACGCCTGTCACTGGTTCTGAGTTCTTAGTTTCTTACTGTTTTGGTGTTAGTGCTGTAAAGGATGGAGTTGCTGAAAATTTACAAGGGAAAAAGAACTTCTCATAGATGATAGATAGATAGATAGATAGATAGATAGATAGATAGATAGATAGATAGATAGATAGATAGATAGATAGATAGATAGATAGATAGATAGATAGATATCCTGAAAAAGATCAGTTCCTTGTCCCAGTTAGTCTTGTGTTCCCAGGAGCACTACTGGAAGATCATATAGACTGGGGAATGAAATGCTGGAAAGCAGTGCTGTGGACCTGAGGGTCCTGATCAACAACAAGTTGAATATGAGTCAGGAGGGCCAAGCGTGTCCTGGAGGGCATCAGGCAAAGCAGCACCAGCCAGCCAAGGGAGGGGATTGTCCCACTCTGCTCTGCACTGCTGTGGCCTCATCTTGAATATTGTGTGCAAGTTTGGTCATTGCAATATAAGAAGGACATAAAGCTGTTAGAGAGTGTCCAAAGGAGGGCAACAAAGATAGTGAAGGGCCCTGAAGGGAAGCTGTATGAGGAGCATCTGAGGTCACTTGGTCTGTTCAGCCTGAAGAAGAGGTGACTGAGGGGAGACCTCATTGCAGTTACAACTTCCTCCTGAGGGGAAGATGAGGGGCAGGCACTGATCTCTTCTCTGTGGTGACCAGTGACAGGACTTGAAGGAATGGCCTGAAGTTGTGTCAGGGGAGGTTTAGGTTGGATATTAGGAAAAGGTCCTTCATGTAGAGAATGGTTGGGCACTGGAACAGGCTCCCCAGGGAAGTGGTCATGGCACCAAGCCTGACAGAGTTCAAGAGACATTTGGATGATACTCAGGCACATGGTGTGACTCTTGGGGATGGTCCTGTGCAGGGCAAGGAGTCACCATATTCAGATCACCTTGATTATCTGAGGTCATATCCAACAATTCCCACCAATCTGAAGGCTCTAAAGTGCAGAAGTGGGATCTTAACCTCATTTTTATATGAAAGAAGGCTGATACACATTGGCATTTTATAGCACCTTTTTGGAAAAAAGGCAAACAGAAAGTCTAAACTATTTTCTTTAATATTTTATTATCATAAATATTTTCCTATATTACAATAATGTTTTCTATAAATATTTCCTAAGTATTTCCTGTATTAGTGTTTGATTTTTGAGAAAAAAGATAAGTTGCATGGAAATTACCACAAACAAGTAAGGATTTTATGCCTAATGAAGTTTTCTAAACTTTTGAATTTTAATGTTCTTCAGAGTCCTACTAAAATATTTTTGATCATTAAGCTCCTATCCAAATCATAAAGTGTCAGAATTAACATAGGGAAGTAGATATGTCTGTAGATATCTATCCTGATGTTCTTCACAACTTCATCTTAGATTATCTTTTACCCCATCAACATGTTCTTTAAAAACAGCCATATTTTAAATAATTAAAGTAGTAGAGAGTCCATCAGCAAGATGAATTTGTTTCCTTACAGAGTAAAAATGAGTATCAACTACCTCCTTCAGAAATAAGTCAAGACTTCATTTCTTCAACTCTCTTTACATCTAGTAATCTCCATTCCAATGCACCCATAGACAGCTAAACAAAGGTTAGAAATTAGAAAATCATACGTAAAAAATTAGAAAATTAGAAATCATATGTAAAGGAATATATCAGGAATAGTGTGGCCAGCAGGACTAGGGAAGTCATTTTTTCCCTGTATTCAGCACTGGTTAGGCTGCACCTCAAGTCCTGTGTCCAGTTCTGGGCCCTTCAGTTTAGGAAAGATGTTGAGATGTTCGAATGTGTCCAGAGGAGGGCAATGAGGATGGTGAGGGGACTGAACACAAGCCCTACAAGGAATAACTCAGGGAGCTGGGGTTGTTTAGCCTGGAGAAGGTTGAAGTGAGACCTCATGACTCTCTTCAACTCCCTGAAAGGAGGTTGTAGTCAGGTAGCGGTTGGTCTCTTCTCCCAAGCAACTAGTGACAGAACAAGAGGACACAGTCTTAAGATGCATCAGGGGAGGTTTAGATTGGACATTAGGAAAAATTCTTCATAGAAAGAATGATTGGCCATTGGAATGGGCTGCCCAAGGAGGTGGTGGAGTCACTTCCTTGGAAGTGTTTAAAAAAATAATGGATGTGGCATTTAGTGCCATGGCTTAATTGATGAGATGAGTTAGGGTTAGGGTCAGGTAATAGATTGAATTTGATGATCTCAAAGGTCTTTTCCAACCTAGCTAATTCTGTGATTCTGTAGTGAAAGATAATGCAGGTACCCCCAAAATGCCAGGCAGTGGAAGGACTTAGGAAAAATGTATTTTTTAAAGGTGAGAATACTGGTTTAACAGTGTTTACACAAGGCATGAAAGAATGCAAAAACCTTGTCCTCTCTGTTATGGTTTAGTTAGTGTAGTGGCGAGGGAGTATGTCTTTTAAAACTTTTTTTTGTTTTCCTGAGAGAGGGGAACAGGCGAAATGGCTGGATCCCATCTCAGACCCCTTTGTGGCCTGGCAGGGTTGGTGGTGGGGATGATGCCACAACCCACGGAGCACAGTGGGTGGGATGGTTGTGCTCCCACCCATTTTCTCCACGGCCCACACCTGGCCCCCCCACCGAGTATGGGGGGCAGCAAGCTGTCATGCGACCACCCTGGCCTGACCTGGCCTGGCATCCACCACTGTGATGGAGCTGGGCTGAGGTCAAGAGTGGTGCTGCCATGCTGGAGTTCCCTGGCCACTCCGTGCCGCCATGGTGGACACGATACAGCCCCAGGTGCACGTGGGGCTTCCCCAGCCGCTGCAGTGTGGGGCACTGGCAGCGCAGGCAGAGTGGGGCTGGGAGCACTGCTGCCACAACCCAGCCTGTGGCTCCTGACCTGGCCTGGCCCGAGCTAGGCCAGGGCCTGGGCCAGGAGCAGTGACAGGTCAGTGCTGCCGCTACCCTGAGTATGGTGCAACCCCACTGGACGTGGCCAAGCACGCTGAGGGTTGGAGCGTGCACGAAGCCTCCTCCTGCTGCAGCGTGCAGGAGCAGGCAGCGCCCATGCGAGGGAGGCGGCAGCGGGCATGGCGGCTGCTCCAGCCACTCCCGTAGTCGGTGCTGCCGGTGCCTCCAAGCCCCCAGGTCTCTGCGGCAGTGGTAGGGAGGCACATGGCGGCAGCAGCCCCTCCTCAGCAGCTGGCTGAGTGCTGCCTCCCAAGAGTTGCTGCCACATTGCCTCGTGGTGAAGTCACGGAGAGGGGGTGGCATCCAGCACTACCGTCCAATGGAGAAGCGGTGCACCCTGGAAAGGTGCCACGAGAAAAGCCGAGAACAACCACCCTATAAAAGGGCTTGAAAGTTCTGCCGTTTTCGGCTCCCTCACAGTGCTGGTAGAGGCACGGCTCCCCTTTTTGGCTCCCTCACAGTGCTGCAGAGGCATGGCTTGCTCTCCCTCATCTCCCTTAGCACGGGCAGCACCACGGTGTCGTTGTGGCACTCCTTCAGTGCAGGCAGCAGCACTGCGAGTCCGGAGCTCAGGCATTGCCAGCAAGGAACCACCTGGTGGCAACACAAGTGTGGTATCTCTTCCCCTTGGGTCCCCCGCGATTCCTTTTCACTGTTGTTTTTTCCAGCAGCACCAGAGTAGGACCAGCACCATCCACAGGACAGCCTTCCTTTCTTCCCCTTGCTCCATAGCCCAGCAGCCGGCCCAGAGCAGCATAGTTTGTTATTTTCTTTTCACGGTTATTATTGTTGGGTCATTGTTTTGTAACTGGTTTATGCTTATAGTGGGTTATACACCTCGTATAGCCCATAGTCAATAAACTGTTGTTGTCTTTCTATTAAGTCTCTCGTTGTTGGTAACCCCTCCTGGTGTCCAAACTAGGACACTCTCCAAGCCTTCTTAACAGCATGCCACCTCCCACTCGCAGAAACTCTAAGGTTGTCTGTGAAACAGTTATCTTTTTCAGGGAGTAAACTGTTCTAAAAGGTTGGAAAGGGAAAGAAATCCTAGCCTAAGCTTCCCAGCTACCAAAGGTCTCTTGAACAAAAAGAGAAGTCCTTACATCAGCCTACCTCTTCACCATCTCTTGCACAAGGTCTTCTCATCCCCTACATCATACCGCTCCTAGAATCAGATTTGCTTGTAACTTTGAGAATATGTGAAAGGTGTCCCTAGCAAATGGACTTTATTTCTGAGCGTGGCAGTGTTATCTTCTTGTAAACCTCAGTATATGTAGGTCTAATGAACCAACACTCTAAGTTCAAATCAAATAAAAAGGTATTGCTAATAGACTGAGCTAATAGTCTGCTATTAAAAATTACTGTTATAAGAATCCATCACTCTTACCAGTAGAGCAAGTGGTTTTCAGTACAGCACAGACAGGTCTCACTTTATGTTTATTAGTAAGTCTTTATAGCAGTATGAAGATATCTCTTCATTTCTTTATGCTCTGAGGCATTTCTGTTTCTTTCTCATAAACAAGCAAATAAACCGTCTGAACTCCTATCTCTTAATATCAGTAATCTGAAGGGCTTTTCTTTCTGTCTGCTTAAACAGCTGACACAGTAGGCAATTTCTGTGTGTGGCCAGAAACGTGCTAGATAGACAGCTATTTTAAATTGAATTGCAATGTAGTTGATAGCCAAGATTGTGACACTGGAATTCTCCTAGCCACTGTGATAGATGGAAACAGATCTGCAGCAATAGGTTTTGCTATCCAAAAAGTTGTAGACAATTGATTTTTATCATGTTTTGATATTCTTTGATCATAAGATGCAAATGTCCTGTGAAATAAACTGAACAAAGCACAGTTAGTGGGACTTCCCAAGTTTCTTGCATCTTGCTGTTCTGTTAGGTACTCCCAGGCAACAATTTTTTTTTTAAGTGTCTATTTCTGTTTCTAGTCCTTATGCAGATCTGGTAAATCTGTAGACAGACACTAGACACAGCACCTCTGCATTCTCTATGCATGTCATAACAGATAATATCGTAGTCAAATTGTTTCACGCTCTCAGTGACTTTAAAATGACAAAATTTCTCAAATGTTGCTAGTTCTACTTTCCCTAATAATAGTATGAACTCACAGGTAAATACATCTGCAAAATTACGGTGCAAAATGATTGATTTGTGATTCAGTCATCCTTTCTGCTACTCTTCAGATTTTCTGTTCCACCTTCATGGTGTGTTCTTTGAATGCATTTCTGAAGTGCATTAAACACTAAGACTGGTATCTCTGTGGTTCTCTATTCTGCCTTTTTTCTCTAGTGAGGAAAGTTGTTTTCGTTATTTAAGACCTATGTTTGCTTGTTAATTATTGATGACTTGTTCCAAGAAGTTTTCTTGTGTGTAAAGTGCACAACAGCTTTTTAGGAATCTTCTTACATAATGTTCAAGGTGATTCTCAGGTCAGGAAAGGAAGAAAAACTTTTTTAAAGACCTTGACAGCTCCCTCCAGCCTCTGAAAGCTACTTATAATTCACAATTTAAATTTTAAGCTATCAGGACTAAACTAGTGTATGTCTACCTTCTTCCCAGACCATCATACATCTGACCATAAATACCAAGATTTTAAATTTGATTGGAATTTAGGGGAAGACTGCACAGGAAACAAAAGCAGGACCTAATGTACTTCAGTAGGGCAAGTGGCTAGAGATTCACTAATTGTAGCAAGATAGATTACATTGCTGTAGCTCAGATTGAAGATGATAGCAAGGTAGTAACTGAAGCCATATTACTGTTTTCATTCAACAGGAATGAAGCTTATCTTCTTGCCATCAAAAAGAAGCTTCACTTAAATAACACATTAAAAATGGAGATCTTATATTGGAAAAAAACTCCAAGGCAAACATGAGATACTGTTTGCATTCATGTAAAACTTTTCTCTGCATCTCAATCTAGAAAATTTTTTTCTAATATCTAGTTATTTTTTAAGAGACTGAGCATGTTTCATGTCTTTCAGCACCCTCTTCTTGTATGTTTTCATGTCAGTTAGGATGAATCTACCTTCCATTCCACTGGATTTGCTAGCTGTTTCTTGATGGCAATGTGCTTAGGACAATTTCAGTTCCATTGGATGATCATACTGACAGCCCAGCACATGGTGCCTGTAGCAGGACCCCTTTTAGAAAGCTAGTGAGTCCTGGCAGTGAGCCACCAAATGCAATACTGTCTAGATTTAGAGTATATCTTACCCGCAAAAATTGTTAATTACCTCCTGCAGGAGTGGCTTGCCTGGCCAGTAATCACATCTGAACATAGAGCAGTATTTGAAGTTGTGCTGATCTAATCTCACAGATTTTCTCACTCAAATATTCCTTTTATTACAAACATTTAAAAATAATACGAAGGCAGATTGGGTGAAAATGCATACTACAAAAATTAAACACTATACTTCTGTTTTTTCTAGCATTACATGGAAGATATCTTGATCCTACTGAAATCATTAAGAATTCTCTCAATGACATTGGAGCAGACAGGATTGTACTAGTAGGGAGTATGTAAACTGCTTTTAATGGCAGATGATCTAGAATGATAAACTGGTGCAGCACTAGCATGGATCCAGTAATTTTCACAGTGAATTCAAAAGAGAGATGCTGGGCAACATTCCCTTCATACCCATTTCGAGTTTCTTTGAATATTTACTTTAGATGAGTGCATTGAGTCATCATAAAATAGTACCAGACCAAATACCGTCACTATGCTGATAATCTGCAATTTTTTATCTTGTTTTCCATTAGTACAGAGACAGCAGTTCCTCTCTTGATGAGGTACAATTAGTACAAACTAATATCAGATGAACTCTGGCCAAGGCATTATTTGCACTTTGTACCCAAGACACAAAGTCCTAAGTCACTTCCTGTCTTAATCAAAGTGTTGCTGAGCCTCTGGGCCCTCTGAGACCATTTACCTTGTATCCTAGGAGTATCAATATTTTAAAATTTTGGTCATTTGTTGTATATTTCCTTTGATATTTTGCTTATCCTTTCTCCATGGCATGTATGGCTGTGAGGTAATAGACTATATAATAATAGAATATTTGGGGTTGGGAGGTACCTTTAAGGTCATCTAGTCCAACCTCCTGCAATAAGCAGAGATATCTTCAACTAGATTAGGTTGCTTAGAGCCCCATCCAACCTGACCTTGAATGTTGTCAGGAATGGGGCATCTACTGCCTCTCTGGATAACCTGTTCCACAGTTGCAGCACCCTCATTGTAAAAAATGTCTTCCTTACATTCACTGCTAGTTTCTTTTAGTTTAAAACCATTATCACTTTTCCTATCACTACACGTCTTAAAAGGATCACAGAATCACAGAATCACTAGGTTGGAAGAGACCTCCAAGATCATCTAGTCCAACCTCCTGCAATAAGCAGAGATATCTTCAACTAGATTAGGTTGCTTAGAGCCCCATCCAACCTGACCTTGAATGTTGTCAGGAATGGGGCATCTACTGCCTCTCTGGATAACCTGTTCCACAGTTGCAGCACCCTCATTGTAAAAAATGTCTTCCTTACATTCACTGCTAGTTTCTTTTAGTTTAAAACCATTATCACTTTTCCTATCACTACACGTCTTAAAAGGATCACAGAATCACAGAATCACTAGGTTGGAAGAGACCTCCAAGATCATCTAGTCCAACCCTTACCCTAGAACCTCAACTAGACTAGACTATGTCACCAAGTGCCACGTCCAGCCTTTTTTTAAACACATCCAGGGATGGTGACTCCACCACTTCCCCGGGCAGTCCATTCCACAACTTTATTACTCTTTCTGTGAAAAACTTCTTCCTAATATCTAACCTATACCTCCCTTGACGCAGCTTGAGGCTGTGTCCTCTCGTTCTATCAGTTGCTGCCCGGTGGAAGAGACCAACCCCCACCTGACTACAACCTCCTTTCAGGAAGTTGTAGAGAGCGATAAGGTCACCTCTGAGCCTCTTTTTCTCCAGGCTAAACAGTTCTAACTCCCTCAATTGTTCCTCATAGGGCTTATGCTCCATACCCTCCACCAGCCTCGTTGCTCTCCTCTGGACACACTCAATCATCTCCACGTCCTTCCTAAACTGAGGGGCCCAGAACTGGACACAGCACTCCAGGTGCGGTCTCACCAGTGCCGAGTACAGAGGCAGAATAACCTCCCTGCTCCTGCTGGCCACACCGTTCCTAATGCAGGCCAGGATGTTCTCATCTTTCTTATAAGCACTCTTCCATTATTAAAAGGCTGCAAGGAACAGTCTTCTCCACAGCATCGGCGTCTCATCCTTTACTCATAAGAGAGATGTCTATCTCTCTGATTATTTTTATGGCTCTTCTTTGGACCTGCTCCAACAGTTCCATGCCTTTTCTGTGCTGAGGACTCCAAAGACAGATTCAATGCTTCAGGTGGAGTCTCACCAGAGCTGAGGGGTGAACCACCTCCCTTGACATGTTGTCCATGCTTCTTTTCATGTATCTCAGAGTACAGTTTGTTTTCTGGGATACAAGCACATATTGGTGTTTCAGGACCATTTTTTTCATTGACCAGTACCCCCAAATTCCTCTCAGGAGCGCTGCTCTCAATCTGCTCATCAGCCTTTATTGATGCCAGAGATTACCCCAACCCAGGTGAAGGACTTTTCACTTGAACTTGTTGAACCTTATGAATTTGACATAAGCTCAGTTCTTGAGTTTGTCCCTGAGGATGGCATCCCATCCTTTCAGACAAGTCAACCACACCACTTAGCTTGGTGTTGTCTGCAAACTTGCTGAGTGTGCACTTGATCTCACTGTTTAGGTCACTGATGAAGAACTAAACAGTACTAGTCCTAATACAGACCCCTGAGGACACCACTCGTCACTGATCTCCATCCTGACATTAAGACATTGACCACTACTATCTGGATAACACTACACAACCAATTCCTTATCTATTAAGTATTGGGTTAATTTTAATGGCTCCTTACATGTTTCTCATTGCTGTTTTATGGTGTTTTCCAAAGAAATTAAGAAAAGGTTCAAACTGCTGTTAGATAATTCTACTTTTTGATCTAGGCATCATGAGAACATATGACCTTCTGAGAGATGTCAGTGGGTGAAAGAATGGGAAGACCTTAAACAAAGGATTCCTCCTACTCATGAGGTCCTACTTGCTGGAGAGGAATTCAGTCAGACAAGCTTTTCTCCTGTGTCACACACAAGTGACACTGAGGTTCTACTCATAAATTACTTTTAAATAATAGTAGCAAGAAAACATGGGAAGTTTTATTCCAAAAGGGCTTATGAGACCAGTTTGTGGAAAGCATTCTGAGATGTGACAGAATAAAACTCTAACATAGATCCTTACTCTGCAATGCTTACTAAATAGACAGAAATGTGGAAGAAGGCTAGGAGAAAGACTTGTAGTGAAAACTGAAATAGTGGCATTATTCCCTTCTAGCATTTAAGACTGCTCTGTTAGTGCTCAGCTTCTTGCACTTAGTTCCCAGAAAAGTAAGACCATCACAGACATAAGCTGTGTCTCAGTGCAAGGTGAAGGTCTCCAAGACTACATTTTAGTTCCAAAAGTTTCCATAATGCACTCGTTGATCTTAGATATGGAAGGAAATGCAATAAACAAACAAAGGACATTTTGACTGCACTGTACATTCTCACTTGTTCTCTTGGACATTTGTTCAAAGTGCCTGTCTGTTCTCAATAGATTTCCAGCTACTAAATAAATTATTACTTTTATCATTGTAATTTTTTTGGCATAACTATGCTTTTCCACAGTGTATCAGCGTGAGATAAAAATAACAGACATTTGCCACAGCCTATCCATTGGCCATTGGAAAAAAATGTCTATTTGCATAATAGATACTGCATATCCCTATAAATGAAGAGAAGGAGCTTTAAAGAAAGGTCACAAAACTTGGTCTTCTCATCACTTGTTCAAAACTAAAAAACTGACAGCAAAGTCTCATCTCTCTAGGCATAGTGGAATATATATGATTTTTTTACTGATTATCTTCAGATTGTTATTAGATTTCTCATGTTTAATATTTGTATGTTTGATTATTTTAAGTAAGATTATAGTTCTGGTTCACCAAGTGCTACCATTTGGGTAGTCACACTAAAGATATCAGCAAGTGTAGATCACTTGTATTCCTGGGGTTTGATCCACTACTTGGAAAAACCATGCTTTGCACAAGTTAGCTGTATGTGTCTGCTTCACAACATCAGATTTTCTCCTCTTTTGTAGTAGTGCAGTGACTGGTTTGCCATAGCCTCTGTCAAGACACTCAATGCAGCAGCCGGTGCTTCATAGGATGCCCTGCCCTGGCTGCATTTCCGTTCCCTCAGTTCAGTCAATTGCATATGACAGTGTATGATCAGTCTTTCTATTCTAATAGATTATATATAGTTTCAGGTATATGGATATTTGAAAAGAAAGTAATTTAATTGTTTGAGTTACCGCACTATGTTTGAGTTTAACAGCATATTTCTGCCAGGATGTAAAAATGCAAAATTTTTATGTCATGTCACACGTACTTTTGTTCTAACATAAATAATAACAAGACTCAGTGAACTCATATGACAACACAGTAAAGCCTTCAAACTCTTTTTTTCAACAGAGGCAATGTATTGTTTTTATACTGCAGTTATACAAAATACAGTTGTTCACTGCAGTTTAGAAGAGGAACATGAGATATACTGTGTTGAAAACATGACTCCTTTTGTCCTGTGTTTTTATTTATGATTGAGAAATCATCCCTCATTTCTTTTAATCAAAATTTTCTTTCAAACTGAATAAATCTCTAAGTATTTAGAATTGAATAAATCTCCAGGCTGAACCACTCCATCTGTCTCAGCCTATCTTTACCGTAGAGGTGTTCCAGACCTCTCATCGTCTTCCTCGCTCTCTTCTGGATTCATTCCCATAGGTCCATGTCCTTCTTATGCTGGGAACCCCAGAGGTGGATGCAGTACCCCAGGTAGAGTCTTATGATAGTGGAGCTGGGGAGGGAAATCACCACCCTTGACCTGGTGGCCACAGTGCTTCTGATGCAGCCCAGGATGCATTTGGTCTTATGGGCTGCAAGCGCACATTGTGAGGTCATGTTGAGCTTCTTGTCCACCAGCATGTAAGTCTTTCTTCCTAGAGCTTCTCTCAGTGAATTTTCTGCCCTGCCTGTGCCCATGCTTGGGATTGCCCTGACCCAGGTACAGGGCCTTGTGCTTGACCTTGTTGAACTTCATGAGGTTCTCACAGGCCTACATCTTAAGCCTGCTCAGGTCCCCCTGGATGGCATCCCTTTCTTTCAGTGTGTCAACCACAATACACAGATTGGTGTAATTGGCAAAATTGATGAGGGTGCACTGAATCCTGTGTAGCCAACAGAAATGTTAAACAGTGCCTATCCCACCACCCACCCCTGAGAGGTCCCTTATCACTGGAGTTCACTTGAACATCAAGCCATTGACCACAACATTTTGAGTGCCACTATCCAGCCAATTCCTTATCCACTGAGTGGTCCATTCATCAAGAGTTCATTAGAGCACATTTTCTTTCATGAAAGACCTTCTGTTGCCACTTACTAATTTTTTTCTGACCTTTTGTCTTCCAGCCTAGTTCCATTTTTCTGGTCTTCTTTTACCATTGCAACCAACTTGGACAGTATGGTTAAACAGTATCTGTGGAAGACTGAACTCACATTCCACTTTTTCTTAATTTGTGTTTTCTCTCTAATTCTGTACATAGAACTATCAGAGTAGCTGGAAGCTGATTATTCCTTTCTTTTTTTTGCCTAGTGCAGAAGTCACATGTAGTTGTTCAATTAGCTGAAAGGAACCATATGGACAGCAGGTGCACTTAAAAGGTATTTAATTAATGGTGTAAATTCACATCAATCGGCAGTTCTTTAGTGATTTCATCTGTTTGGTATGTATTACCTGTCTTTTTGAAATAAATATGGACTATTTGAAGTAGAATCATGATTACTTGGATTAAACTTGTTCTGGATGAACAGAAGTAAGTACTTTATTCAAGCGTAAGGTTTATCATTGGACTTCCACTTCAAAACTGTCAGTACAGCTTCTGCTTTAACCTTGGTAAGGCCTATATCATTTGACTCTAGGACTCTGTTTGACAGTATGCTAAAGGTCATGTGTAGTTCTGGTTCTGCTACTGCTTTTTTGTTCCAAGTTCCATCGGTGTTAAAAAATTAGATATATGTACTGAATTCTGCTCAAAACTTTACTTCTGTGATTTAACCTGTCAACCATGATGAAACCATCTCCTAACTTCCTCTTAGTAAACTAAAACTTGCTTGACAAGGATCAAAATGTACATATCCCAAGATTCCACTAACAATTTTAGCTAGACCATAATTTATATTTGCTAAAATCTATATCCAAGAGCTTCATTCACTTTTTTCTGCCTTAATGTGTGTGTGTGTGTACATGTGTGTGTTTGCTGTCCCTTTCACTTCTTCCAACACTAACTTAATTCTAGTTCTATGAAATTTTCTCAGCATTTCAGCAGTTGTTGGGAAACAAACCTAATGATTTACATTACTGTCTATCATGTCTTTCATTTATTTTTCTAGTAACTCTTTAACCTGCCATTTAAAAATAAATGTTTAAGTTTAGTTGCTGCTGTTTACTATCCTTTCATATTATTGATTTAATGGAAATTATTTCATGTTACACAATGTGAAAACACTATTACTGTTTATGTTTTCCAAATGCACAATAGAAATATTTCTGCTCTTCCACATTCTTTTACAGAATTCTATTTTTCACATCTAGTAGTAAAGCAGTACTAGTATTTGAAATATCATTGTCTCTGATTAACTTAGCAGTCTTACTTTCCATGGGATATATGTATTTGCTTTTTCTTTCTTCTAAGTTCTTAGACTGTTTAACTCTTCAGTTATTTACTAACTATTGTCAGCTTTTGTGGGCTTTCCCCTCTCTCCCCCACTTTGTGTTTTATTGTGCTGCTTTCTGTTCTTTCAGATGGTAAGAAATGAGTTGGGGATGCAGATAAAGAAAAGGTCTGAAGTGGTATAGCAGAGACATGTTTCCAAAACCTTGACTATGGAATTTCAAAGGGGGGAGTCTTTTATTCAAAGGATATTTGTGCAGGTGTACCGGATCTGGCCCATTATTTAGACTTCCTTCATACCAGCAAAATTGTGCTGTGTTTTGGGTTTGTGGCTAAAATACTGTTGAAAACATGCCAATGTTTGGGCTATTGCACAGCAGTGCTTGCACAGGATCAGGGCTCTCTTTCCCGCTCTGCCCACACTCCCACACCACCAAGTAGGCAAGAATTTGGGAGAGGACAGAGCCAGGACAACTGATCCCATATAACGTGTGTCATGCCCACCAATAAAACTGGATAAAGGAGAAGGGTGAGATACGGGTTGGTTGGAGAGCTGCTTGTCAGAGACTGACGGTCTGTCTGCTTGTGGGCCATGGTGAGTTGTTGCCTTAGTATATGTTTTTTAAATCCTTATTTATTACATTTTATAATTCTCACTTTCCTTCTTTTTCTCTTCACTTATTAAGCCATCTTTATCTTACTCACTGTTTTTCTCTCTTTTTCTCCTATTCTCTCCCCTGTCCTAGTAAGGGAGAAGGCAGGGGAAGTCAATTAGCAGCTGTGTGGGTGCTTACCTGCTAGATGTAGTCCACCCACAAACAACAGCATAGAAGAAAAATACATTAGGAGCACAATCCCTGAGTAATGGGGCTTTGAGATTTGAGAGAATGAGGCTACTTTTTCCAAGCAGCAAGCCAGGAAAAAGGCATTTGTGCAACCACAGATGAAAGGAGTGGGAGGACAGGCTGAGAGTGCTGGCACTGTTTAACCTTGAGAAGAGGAGGCTTAAGGGAGAGGATCTTACTGATGTGTCTAAAAGCCTCATAGGAGGAGTAAAGATGAAGCCAGACTCTTTTCAGTATTGTCCAGTGAGAGAACAAGAGGCAATGGGCACAAATTGAAGTACAGGAAGTTCCATGTAATTTATGAAGAAAACTTTTTATTGTGAAGATGGTTGAACATTGGAACAAGTTGCCCAGAGGGGTTGTGGAGTCTACAACCTTGACTGATGACACAACCATGCTCTGAGAAGAAAGCTGGACTAAAAGATCTCCAGGTGTCCCTTCCAGCCTCAGCTATGTCATGATTTTGTGAAATTTCATGGGTGTTAAGTGACCAACAATGGGTCAAGCAGCCAAGCACATAGTCAGCATATATAAATATATAATATATATATATATGTATGTACATGTATATATTTTAAATAGAATGATTACACGGGTCTTTTTAGTTTGTACCTGCAACTTTTTCATTGACAAAATTAGCACTTTTGCTTTCACATAGAAAAGCAAAGAAACCTTTCTCTTAGTACAGAATCGTTATTTTGGAACATACTGTAGCTTGGTGCATGTTCCTGCACTAGACAGAGTCATCTGAGGCAGCAGAATTTTGTAAGAGAACTTTCCAGTTCCAGACTAATGTGCAGAAAGCTGATTCCTCATATTTGAGTATAAAATGACTCTACAGAAATTGATACTGTAGTATCAATTAGTAGCATCAAGATACGGTTAGTTCAATACCCACAGCTCGGGTGGAAACTGGATGCAAAATACTAGCCTTTACACAAATGCTTTTTTGTAGTAGGAGTGCTGATAGAATAGTTTCATTCACAAGTATCAAAACTAACATTTCAAGATGACTCATTGTCCTGATTCAGCTTTTAGGTTCAACACTCTGGATTTACTGGCGGCTTTTTCATTTGCTGACAATTTTGTAGGTAAGAGTTTGTATATACTCTGTTGCTGGCAGTCCCTGGCTTTCAGTGAGTGGGCCAGATGAGTCTTGTCTACTCGAGATTATTTGTTAATTGCTGTTATTGATGTATTTCATCAACAAAATCTTGATTTCTTGATTAAAAAGAAGAAATGGGAGTGGTTCAGCTTTTTTATATATGAGTGAAACATTGCACTTTAAAAAAAGAAATTAATTTCCACTAAGATGGAAAATGTAACATGAAATTTGGGGGCAGTATATGGTACACTTACGCTTTTTGTTATGTTAATCAAAAAATAGATGATTTTAATTTGATTGACCTAGTGACTTCAGAAACTTTCCTACTGATTTACTGTCTAAACGGATACTCTGTAGTTGTAGCATGGGTTTTGATCTGAGCCGAAGAGAATTTTTTGTGTGTGTGGGTGGATGAAGAGTGTGATCTCTTTTGTGGTGGGTGCTGCCTCCTCTGTGGATTCTCATTTGTTGAACAGAAGGAGATTGAGTGCTGGAAGTGTGGCAGTACACACAGAACTGTTGCATGAACAGGCAGTGCTGTATGCTGTATTTCTGTACTCTCACATTGCACATGATGATTTTTCATCTCTGAATATTTAAATTTTCTTTTTACTGTAAAGATACTTTGGGGTGTGTTAGTGTGAAATACTGAATATTGTATCTTTCTATGTAAAATTGAGGGTCTCATAGGTTATTCCACCGAGGAAAATAATGTGATTATGTTAGATACCTTCAATAGCAGTTTTTTACAAAAATACGTAAAACTGTGTTGCCAGAAGCATAGAAGGGATTTGTAAGTCTTCATCTGCTCCTTGTTCTGGTTGTGCTGGTCTTTTGCAACATGACTCTCCTAAAGAACCTTCCACATTTCTCAGTGGATCTCAGCCACATTTCTCTCTACCTTGGCCTGAAGCAGCCAGATGTTTGATGGTATATTTCAGATACCTGCTCCAATGGAGTTACCTGACTTTTCCCAACAGCATATTGAGGCTGTGTCTAGCAACTTTAAATTAGTTTTATCTATCTTCAACAATGGCTAGAATGCCTTAAGATCCAGTTATAATGCAATGCTAAGAGCATCCTGTAAACGTTTTCCTGGGATGTCAGCAATACCAGCACACTGACACTAGGGACCATATCCCACATAAAAAGGCTTTGGTTGACAATTCGGCTGAAGTGCAATGTCAACAACTCTGCTAGGCTGCACAAAGGCGTTTTGCTTGACACAGTGACCATACGGACTGTGTGTGCACACTGGAGATTGCCCGTGGCCGCAGCATAGCATCCTCCCAAGTAAGCAAATTGGATATAGACCTCCTCCCCCTCCCAAACATAAAGGTTTTCCTAACTCGTCCTGAGTGATCTGGCTGTTATTGCCAGTCGTGTGCTTTTGCTTTGGGTAATGCATCTCCAGATTTTGACAGTCTGTTTCCCGTGTTTGTGATTTTCTACAGCTAATTTCCTGAAGTCTGACCGGTGGGAATTGAGTGTTGCTCGGGTTTCGTTCACCTCCCGCGGCTGGATAAGCCCCCAGGCTACCATTTTCCAGGGCGAAGACACCCGCGGGTACACCGCGCACGTTTCGGGTCCTTGCTGGCAGGCTCCGGGGGAGGGGCCGGCACGGACGGGCACGGGCGCCGGGGGCGTCGGGCCCCTGCCGCAGCGGCGCCGCCCGCTGCCGCCGCGGCTGCGGCACTGCTGGGGCCGCTCGTCCGCGCCCGGGAG
>VXBA01003619.1:6119-186773 GCA_013399895.1 Serilophus lunatus | reverse complement strand
GGCGCTGCGGGGGCCCGTGGCGCTGTGCCCCCGGGGGCGGCGGCGGCCGCAGCTGTGCGGGGTAAGGTGGCCGCGGGTCCCCGGGTGTGCGCCAGAGCAGGGGGAAATGGGCCGATTTAACAGGTTGCGATGGGCGTGTGGTGTGCGGCGCTCTTGGCACCCGCGTTTTTGGCGTTGAGGGCGGGAGGGAGGAAATAGCGAGCAGGATTTTTATTACCGATTTAGGACTGCTGCTATTCCTAATATTGGCTTCTGCTGCCATGAAACGCTCCCTTAGGAAGCCGCGTCTTCAGCTAGGTGTCTTAATAACTCTCGGGTATTCGGCAGCGGTCAAAAATACCAGGACATACAGTTGTTTACCTCCAGCCCCATTCGGGCTTTAAGGTGGTTCGTATACATAAGGAAATACCGAAACTTTTCTTACCGGTAACAGGAAGAAAGGTGAACTAGCTTTGGTCATCCGTATGGCTCTAACGGCAGTTTAATCTCCCCGGAGTGGTATTTTCTTAGGCAATGATCCTTGCTTTAAGTAACTTTTTTCATAAAGTTTTTGAATGACTGACACTTCTTTGTGTCAACTTTTTAACTCTCTAATGTGGTATTTTTTTCTTTTACATATGTAAATTATGCATAATGGGATATTAATCCTTTTTATTTTTTACTAAATGCGTTGCTTGAATCTGCTGAGAGGTTCTTTTAGCTTTTTCATTTAATAGGTGCGGGGTTCCTTGTAATTTTACCAATATAAACTGGATTATAGAGTTGAATAATTTTGAAGGGACTAAGGAGACCTTGAAATTTGTGCCATTTCTCAGTTTTCATACTTGGAAGTCCGAGAAAAGATGAGTAATAGATTGGAGGGTGTTTAGGTCTTTTTCTGCAATTTGTGAGGCTTGTTTGTTTGTTTTTGTTTTTTTCCTGCAAGGCATATGACATTTGCAAAAATTTGTCACTTTATCCTTCAAGAATTGTGCTGTAATAAACAGCCAATATTACTGGATACATTTTTTTCTTCCTACAGTCTGTGTCCCTTGAATAATTGTGGTGTTCCACCACACAAAGGCCTTGTATCTTTGTGCATACAAAGTGGTTCGAGAGGATGAAACAATTAATTGGTTATGAATTGGTTATGAAAAGAAATCAAATGGCAAACAACCGAAACATTAACTATGCTCAGTTGCCTTTTTCCATAGCAGTACTTCATAAATAAGCAGGTTTAAAAACAGAATTTTTGTATTCATACAGAGCAGTCTGTGCTCAGGGCACTCTTATTTTCTGGTTTTGAAAATATGCTTAACTATAGGTGTACTCCCTGGGAATTCAGTGAAAAGATTTATATAGGCTTGGCTGACATGCAAGAATTAATTGTAGCAACTTTTCCAACATGTTATTCCCTCATATAAAGACAAGTTTCTGGTGTTTCTTTTAAGCTTCCAGTAGAAGAACTCACTGGACTTATGGGCTGGTTCCATCCTTCTCCTATGAGGAGGAAGATTCAATTTAGGCTTAGCACGGATCTTTGTGAAATCTGTGTTGTATTTTTTGAATGTATCTGAAAAGCCACTCTGAGTTTCTTGTAGCCTACTATGTTCTTTCATCCATTTCATTCTTTTCGTGCCCTGTTATGGAAGGGGCATGAAAGTGACAGTGTATTTGAGACTAAAAATCCTGTGCTATACTGTATATATGTTTGTTTGTTGTTTTTATGTTGGAGTGGACAGAAATTTCAGTTTTTTTCTACTTGGATCTAATTTTATCTTTTGATTGAAACTTTCATTGCCAGTCAAGTCTAAGGTGTTAAAAATTACTGATGACAAGGTTGCAGTGATTTGATTTTTGTAATGTACAGATCTCTCCTAAGTTCTGAGAATTCTGGATATATATAACATTGTGCATTTTTGTCTTTACATACAGGCAAAACCCGGTTCTGCAGTATCTGAGGATGGATAAAGACTTCCGATACTACTTCCAGCACCCGTGGTCTCGCTTAATTGTGGCTTACTTAGTGATCTTCTTTAACTTCTTAATATTTGCTGAGGACCCAGTATCTCACAGTCAGACAGAAGCCAATGTTATTGTTGTCGGTAATTGTTTCTCCTTTGTTACAAATAAATACCCCGAAGGAGGAGGCTGGAGATTTTTGAAGGTGTTTCTGTGGCTGCTTGCTATTCTCACGGGACTGATAGCTGGGAAATTTCTCTTCCATCAGCGCCTGTTTGGTAAGTTACATGGTACACCTGCTGACTTCCTGGTAATGGCTTTCGGACTTTTCCTTTTAGCTTTATACTCATGGCAATTTTGTAAGCTTTGCTATTAAACACTTCTACTGTTTAGAACTCTGTAGAACTCAATACATCAAAGCTTACATCGTCATGGAAATTAATGCCGTGTCTACTTATGTGAGCATAATTCTCAATGATTTCAGTCAAAAAAGGATAAAAATAGTGAAAGCTGATGTTTTAAATACTTGAGAGGTCAGTAGTTCTCAGTTTTTCCATTTTACAAAAATACTCCTTTGCACCTTCAGATAAATTTCTAAATCTTATTATATAGCTCTCTCAGCAATTTGAAGAAAAGAGCATTGTTCCTACACTACATGGTTTGTGAAAAGTCACGTAAGTGGAAGCAGGGGTTGTTGTTAGTATTAGCAGAACTGTGCTGAAAGCTCCCATGTGAAAATGAGAATTCTAGAGGAGCAGACCTGTCTCTGTCTTAGTGCAAAAGTGAGTCAGTAAAATGGAAAGGCAGGAAATGGAGGAAAACATGACAGTAAATGCTTTCTTACACAAGATGTGATTTATCTGAGGAACATGCTGCACATGGACTGGCTGAAAGGAATGGAATTTCCCTGGGTTAAATTCTGAGACAGAACCTAGATGTAAATATATAGAGATACCGAAATGTCTACCATTATCTGAACTCTCATGTAGAGAATGTTGCATCTGAAGGCTCATAGTTATCTCTGTATTTTGGAGATAACTAGAAGTCATGGAAAAGATTTCATCACTCCTGCCAGTTGCACTGTTCTTTGAAACATCTCATTATGAGTGTGTCAATGCTGGTCTAGATGGACAAATCCCATATTCTCATACTGGTAGGACTGTAGAATGGATGGTTACTGGAACACCTCGAAACACATGAGCAATAGGCCATTTCCTTAGTCTGTCATATTCTATTAAGATTGAGGGAGAGCCACTATTGTTTCAATAAATCAAATGTAAGGCTCTTATATCAAGGAATGAACAAGCAAAAAGCCACATCAAGGGAGATCTTTTAATACAGACTTCTGTTGAGGCATTTATTCTGAAAAATAAATAAGCATCGTGATGGCTATTTTAGAATAGTGTAATGGTAAATGTAAAATGTCCCCCTGAAGAGGACATTTTACCTGGAACAAGCACTGTCTCAATAATATTTTTGATTCTGGCTTCCACAGTTGAGGAATGATTTTGTTGAATTGAAGATTAAGTAAAGAAACTAATGATAAAATTGGAAAATTAGCACTATAATGAGAGGACTGAGAGGATAAAGGGAAGATTAGAGAGTGACTTGTTCAAATTCCATTTGAAGGACAGAACTTTCAGTTCAGCAAATGTATTGCGTAGTCCAGTGCTTGGAAGTGGCAAATAGCAAGCACTTTTTTTTTTTTCTGTCTGACAGGCTAGACAATCAGTGGAAGAAGTTATGGGATGTAACTTCATCATGATTTGAATTTTTCTTTTTGAGAATCATTTGTCTGACTACAGAGTAATTATATCTAGGTAGGTTAGTATGATAATTCCTTCTGGATTTGTAAGTGTACATCATAGAGTAGGATGTAGCTAAACATAAATTTTTAAGTCACTTGAATCAGTATTACTGTCAAAATGAGGAAAGTCTGCCCAATTTTCTGTGTCCACTGCTTTGTGCATTTCTGCAGTTGTTCAGTGAAACAAGATAGGGAACTTGCCCACATTAGCAGTATCCATCTCTTATTTCTGTAAGTCACATACCCGACCTTTCTGATGTTTATGACAGCATTAAGATGGGTCAGCATTGAGAGGAAACTAACAGGCAGGAGATTCCTAACCCTGAAGGTAATGCTGGTTTATGAATATTTGTGGTTATGGTCTAGGCAACCAATATGGGTGAAGGTATGATCTGATTTGAGGCTAGTTGCTACGCGTTGAGTTTCATGGCAATTTGAGCCAATGTAGATCTGTCACAGCCCCACCCTCCTAACCCCAGCCACATCATTTTGGTTCCTCCCTCCATCCAGCACTGCTGTTAATGCGATGGAGCAGCAAGCTGGCTCAGGCAGTCAATCTCATGGAAAAGCAGTTGCTTCTGCTGTCATCTACAGCAGTTCCTTGAACTGATGTGATTGCTTTAGTGCCAGTTCTGATGAAATGGCCAAGGAGTGTGCAGCCAAGATAGCCAGGGGCCATGGCAGCCATAATTTGTGTTGGCTCCAGTGCTGTGGGATTGCACCCACACACGGTGTCAGTGGAAATATGCTGTGGCTTGTGATACACTGAGAAGATGGCAGTCAGTGTGACTGAAGAGCTGACTGTATTGCTGACTGATGTGGCCATGCTAGCTGTAAACTAGCTAGTGTGAACAACAATTGCTTTGATGTTGATTTACAGCTTCAGTGTAGCTCTGTGTCTCCACAAGCTACTATTTTAATATCTTCATTGCCTAGAAATCCCTCCTTTTGTTGAGATCATCACTCAGTATTTCCTCTGGATTTTCTGTCATCAAGCACTTAATGAATTCACCCTTTTATTATTTTTAATTTTCCTAGTATATCTGTTTAGTATCTGCTACTTCTGTAATTTTTTCTATTTTATTTTTTTTAAAATGTATAATTTCTTGGGGCCATTCTAGGTTTTAATCCTTGTTCATTTATTTAGTTTTTTCTCTTCTAAATTCTATTTGTAGAGGAAATTGTGGCTATTTTTTTCTTGTGGCCTATGTATAACTTCCTGCAGTCAGGAAACAAAATGCCACCAGTCAATCTTCCCATGTCAGATCTTGGCTCACAGTGTAGGCTGCAAATTGAAATTGAAAAGGATTAGTCTGCATATCTCACTTCAGATGAAGAGGAGTAGAAAGGGTTTTTTTCTCTATGCCCTTCTTGCTCTTTTGTCCCTTGTCTTCTGTATTTCTTGCTTCTGAATTTGCTTATGAACTAGAGAAGTGGAATAGCTAGAACTGTGTCATAATAGAGTTTACCATCTGTGACCGGAACTGTGTGAGAGCCATGACTGTAAGAATAAAAGACTGGACTATAAGAATAAAAGAAATCAGTTCAAGCATGTTATATGTCTAGAAGTGGAAGGAGAGGAGTGCTGGAAGCATTGTTTAGGCTTCATCACTGAGTTTACAGAAGTAAACACAGGGATTAGCTGAGTTGATGAGAAGTAGGGATCTCGACTAGAGGACATAGTGGGATTTTTTTTCTTGATAATATTAATTGCAACCTTTTAATAGTAACCTCAGGGAATCCTTCAAGACACTGCTCCTGACTTAAAACAAGATTAGAAAAGAATTACATTTCATGCTCTTCAGTCAAGAAATAGCTTACTTCAATTGATAAATATCTCCCTTGATAAATATTTCCAAGGAAAACAGGCCTTATCTAGTACATTCTTTATATCTTTTTGGCATGTAGTCAGAGCAAGTGGAATTTTAACCTTGTCTTTTGGCTCTTATCCACTATATAATTTTGATTTGTCACTAAACATATCTTCTCTTCGGTTAGGTATTGTGTTTTTCCATGTTTTTTATTTTGAAAGGGAAAATGAAAGGTCATAGATGAATATTGGAAGTTTGGGGAAATAAAAAATAAAGATATATACCCCTGAGGTTTTTTTGTTCTGTGTGAGAGAGTTACTTGACGCAGGGGAAAGCAGTAATTTCTTTATGCTCACGTAGAGATTTCTTGATTAATTTTCTGCTTTATTAAAAGCAGAAAGAACTTACTAATGGACTCTTTTGATAACACTATGCATTCAGAAAATGCATTCAAACCCTGAATTAACAGAAATCCCCGAATAAGCTTTTGCATATTTTTCATATTGCTCTGAGGCACTGTATGGAAAATAGCATGGTGTTTGGTGTGTAGAAAGTGTAGGTTTTAATCTGTACCTGCTCGTCATCACCTACAGTTCTACACTACAACTTCAGGCTCAGATTCTGAGTTCAGTGGGAGGTATTTTGGCATAAAATTCAGGCTGTGCGCTTTGCATCATTGTATATAAACAAAACCAATCATGTAAATCTAAAATAATCTTTCATTTTAATAGACTTTTTTAGTATGCATAAATGGGCAGTAAAGCTGGAAAAATAATCTCTTAATTTTTTCAGACCAGCATCTTTACTTTGACTATTTTCTGCATGTAGTAATTCTTAGCTTATGCTGCATATTAGATTCATTGGTTTTTAAAAACTTACTACTGAACATGCATGCCCATTTTTCTGATCCTAAGTGATTCTAAAGATGTGTTAAAATCTGATCAAAAGCCTGATTACAGAAACTATATTTCATTTGATTGCTAATGAATGTGCTTAGATTTCTATTTGTAAGTTCCTTTCTAAATGATGTGGATAGAAACTAAATACCTAATGTGTTATAAAAAATGACACAAGATATATAGAACTAAAGCTGTATTTCTTAAAATGAAGGAATCATAATCCAGCAAACAAATTAGATCTGTTGAACAAATGTTGAATTTAATGGGTTGCTCTCTTGTAAATGTTCACAGTATGCAGTTTGTTTGAAATTAAATGATAATCTGAATTTTACAGGCACTGGGGTAAATAGATTAAACACTCATTACAGGAAATACACTGAGCTGTGGGTATACACCAATTCTGCAGATTTTAAAATGGACAGTAGTGCCATGCTGGGAGCAATTTCACGATAGACAGTTTCAAACAAAACACCCACTGAGGACCTGTTGTCTGAAAACATTATTCTTTTTGTCAAGCATCTTACCTAGAAGGCTGTAAAAAATAGTGCAAACCTCTCAAAACCAGAATCTTCAGTATATGCTGAAATTCAGTGTATCAACTGAAGCAATGAATGTATGCAGATTGCAAGAGGAAATTAGACAGACTGGGATTTATTCAGGATGATAGTGCACAACATAGGAAATGTGAATCTGCTAGGTGGGTAACAGGATAAATTCATGCAATAGTACATATGTTATTAATTAGTATCCCAATATGTTAGGGGTTATGTTGGTGTAATCTGGGCAGTCGTATTGCTGCTGGTGTCGGCATGTCACTTTCATAGTGGTTCTTACGCAATAGCTCATGGACCAAATGCGATCCGCTTTGCAAAAGAACCTTCCTGTAGATGTGATGAGATTTTTGCATGGTTGTTTCCAGCCAGATTGTTTCCTGTTCTTGTTTGATAGTAGTGATAAGAACAGTTGTACCACCATCTGTAAAAACAAGTAAGGGGTGTGTGGCAATACTTCCAAGAAAGTCTAACCTAACTGATAGAAAATATTCTTTTCTGTTGTCAGCTCTGTCTGACATTACAGTAAGAGCTGTCACTTAATACCCAGAAACTTTGTTCCTGCCTTTTCTTTTCCATTGATGACTTCAGCCTAACCACTAATGTGATGGCTGGTAAAAAATACTGTCTTCAAGAGTCTGTTCAGTATTTCAATAACAATGATCAAGTTAATACTGCTGAAGGTATTCATGGTCTACTGTGATCGCTTCACAGTCCATTCACCTCTTTTGTTTCCAGTAAAATGTTGAAGCAATACAATAAAATTATTTTGGTCCTACAAAATATGTGCCAAGGGGCCAGTCTAACAGTTTGCTAATAATAACGCACAAATGACTGTGAGCAAGCATTTTGAGAGCCAGAATCCTCAACACAAAAAAACCTAAAAGAAGCTCACAGCCAGCCACTGAGTGAGTGCAGGCTCATCATATTCGAGCTCTGGTAAGTTGCCAGTAATTAAAATACCAGTTTATTTTAAACTTTACATCATTCATGAGACAGACCACAAGTGACCTTTCAAATATAAATGAAAAACATTGAAATGACTTCCTAATTTCTTCTTTTACTCTTTTATTTGAGAAGAGCCATAACATCCCACTGCTTCCTCTCTTCATGCTCAATATGAAGACTGCTGTTGTCTGCACTTAGACTTAGTTGTGGAATTAATCTTTGGGTAGTAAATTATAGAGTTTAATTAGAGAGATACAAGCAGTAGCTACAAAAAGATTATTCTTTCTTTAGTGAAAGTTTTGATTCTACTGGAGGTGCATATCCCATTTCTCAGCAGCAGCATGAGAGTGTGAGAAGAGCTACGTGTGTCTGATTTTCCATAATGGGAAAGCTCTAGATAATATTTAGCATCCAGTGACTGAAAACTAAAAATAAGTTTTCTTACCTCATATTGATGTGCCAAATCTGTGTTTTGATCTTTTTGACATGACTTCTGGATTTTTTTTTTCTGTTTCAGACAGGGAATGATTTTGGAATGATGCCTGCCACTTACAGGAATATGTCTCATTCCCCAATTTCCAGAAATAGAAGTAAGCTTATTCTTAGTAGACACAGCATGATGGGCATAGTGCAGGTGCAACCTAGTGCAGGGACAAATTTTTTATATCCTTATTCCATACAATGAGGAGATGGAGAAGTTGTTAGTGAGAAACATCACCTTGCTGTGCACCTGCTGGAGAGCTCTGAGAAGATGATTTCCTTGGTCATGCTGTGTCCTTTCAAAGGTCCCCTTAGGCTGTCAGAGTGGAAAGAAGGTCTTTTTCATACAAGACAACATTTCCCTTTGTGTGATTCTGCTGGGACTCCAAGTCAACCTGTGCACCTGCCTCATAAAGTTATGTTTTGGGTTTTTTTAAATTTCAAAATGAAAAAAACCCTCAAAATCAGAGCCTTGAAAAACTTTGAATGTGTTCTCAGGATTTAAGAACTACTTAGTGGTTTATACATTTCTTGTAGATGTTTTACATATGGCAAAAGTGAAAAGAATTTGTTAATGCACTTGCAAACCTGAGTGACTTTTGAGGATGAGGCATCAGCAATTATTCCCTATGACACAGATAGGGCAGAAACACAGTGTTTCTGAATGTGGTTGCTGAGATACATGAGGCACATACCCTAATTTAAGATGTTGGAAAACAGATTTTTCTGCTTGCTTTCTTTTTTTCACCAGGAGGGGGGGGGGACAGTACCCCTGTCCCCCCTGAGTACTCTTTGCCAGGGGATGGCCGCAGCAGCAAGGACTTTTCTGCTTTGAGGGTTCACACTTTAGTCTCCTAGCGGCAGTGCACGTCTGAGTGGAGGTAGCTGCAGAGCCTTGAATTCATCTTTCATCTGCAACACTGGAGTATAATCTTTCAATGTGACCAACTGCTTAGGGATTTTCAGGCTCACTTACGCATCTGCTAAATAATGTTTTCTATTTCTGGGACACTGATGCAATGTCTGTCTACTAAGGAACACACTTTCATTTAAAACTAAAGCAGAGAAGAAACCAAGAAACTAAATCTATACAAGATTCAGCTAAAATCAGACATGCTAAATAATGAAAATAATAATTAGGGCAGTGAGGGAGTAAAGAGATGAGGCCAGAAGAAGGAAAACATTCCTACAGAGTCACAGCAGCAATAAAGTTTAATTCTGGCTTACTTGAGTAAAAGGCCTAAAAATTGAGAGATCACAGTTGTAATTACAAAATCCCCCAAATATCCTTGCTCTTTTTCTAATCTGTACTCGTAGATGTAAATCACAAAAAATATGGATCATAATTCACACCCGACGGTGTTATGTGCTGGAAGTATAGAAAGGGAAGGAGAAACCGAAAACTAGTATTTTATATGGAACTTCTATGGAGTTCCTGACCTGGGGAATTTGGGGATCAATGCAACATTCAATTTTGCTTCACTTTCATACAGCAAGTACAAAAGTCATTGCAAACAGTTTTCTCCATGCCTACCATTTTGCTTGGTGTTCTCCATGATACATACTGGCATAGATTACTTTGAAGTGATTTGGGTCTTATATCCCACAAGCCTCCTCTCTGTGGCAGCTCAAGGTGGAGTGATTTTTATCTCAACTAGAGGTCACTCCTGTATGAATTATCTAAATTCAGAGGATAAAACAGGAATGCCACTTTCTTGGGGATGTCTACAGATTTTCTTCTCTTAGGCTGCAGATGAAAAAGCAAACTTCTCTTGAGCCTGTGTTTCTGTTTGCTGTGCCAGGGCACATACCAGAGCGAATGCAGGCATCAGTGATCTCTTCAGAGCTAAGAGCTACACTGCATATGTGAAGAGTTTGCCAAGGCAGTGTGTGTGTGTCCAGAGGTTATCAGAGTGCCTTTTCGGGGTATCAAACTAGATTGGAACTTGGTTGAGGTTCATATAAGGCTGTTTATGAAAGATGAATTATTTATCCTTGGATTTCTAGATGCAGCTTGATATCCCAATACTGTTGGCGTGGAATTGGTGTAGATTATATCCTTGTGTTTGTATGGTAGTCTTTGCTTTTATTTTTGCATTGGACTATCTTTCTGCCTTCAGACTTCAGAAGAGGATTCAAATGTATCTCTAGGGGTGCATTCTGCTTCATGTTACTCCAGAAATGAGTTGGGTGGACTTGGCATTGTTACATGTATAGTTGGAATTGATGATCATAAAAGTCTTTTCCAAGCTAAATTCTGTGATTCTGTGAATTCTAACTTTACAAAATGTATGGCTCTTTACAGTGTGTTAGTCCACCACAATTTCCATGCTTCACCTTCCAGCAAAACTGAGTGGAATCCTGCTCAGCTGGGATTTGGATGGATCAGAAAATGAGTGATAACAGATCTGTTATTTTCATGCCGTGATAATGGTTATAGCACGCAAAGTCCTGCTGTTGTATAACAGGGGAAGTTGTTGCAATTACAGTCTGTTTAACCAACTAGCCAGAGCCACAGTTCTTGGAGGAAAATTATCTTTTAGCAGCAATTCATACAGAAATAATTGTCTTTCAACAGAAGAGCACCTTCTAGTGGTATTGAATGAATATGGCAGCTAGTTAAACAGTTGTATAAAAAAGGAGATGTAAATATGCTAGATAAAGAATAGTAATGAATATATCTGTATTCTAGTTTTATGATTAAATTGATAATTAATTTAAAAAGAAAGGAAAAAACCAAGCCTGAGTAGAGAAAGCGTGTATTTGGAAAAATTAAAACATTTTTCATTTACTGTATTCCCTGCTCCTCCCATTTCCCCTGCCAACCTACTGGCTTACTAGCTTTTTATGCACTTACTGTGAAATAGTAACTTTTTGTGTTCTACTTCAAAACCTACCCACCCCTTGGCTTTTTTTAGTAATGAAAATTCGGGTTCATTATACATCTGATTTAGCTCCAGAGGAAATATGCTACGAAACTGTTACTTTGTTTAGTTTCGCTGATTGTTAACACAATTTCTCCAGCCAGTGTATTTCTAGTAAAAATGTATTTCACAGTGTAGTATTTTCCAAGATTACTTTTGCAAATAATGTAGTGTCAAATGATTTAAAATTCAATTTGTCCAAAGTTACTACTAAATAGTAGTGGATTAGTTGATACGGTGACTTCCACTCTTTCAATTTGTATGGAGTAGATAATCTTTTTTGGACATAGTGTACATAATACAAATGAATGATGTGCTATTTCTAGAAAGGCAAATTAAGATTAATACGCAATGCTTAATATTATGTGCATTAGTGGAAGCTACTGTATGAAACATATTTGTGCTTAGATTCTCATGACATTCCACTGAATTTTACAATTGTGTGAAAAAAAAAGTCAAAACCAAAAGTCTGATTTGCAGGTGGTTAAAAGAAGACATAACTGTTCACTTTCTAACTCTATGTTCCTATGTTATCAAAGTAGGAAACTTACCTTTTTTTTTTTTTTTTAAGAATTTTTTCAGCATTTGGGAACTTCAGCCTAAAGCTTAAAGAGGTTTTGCAAACATTTTAACCTGTGAATGCTCATTTCATATAACTTGTTTTGGTGGTACCATTATAAAATAAATTTGTTAAAGTAGCTAGTAATATGGCATCCTCCATCCCATGGTAGGAGGGAAAAGGAGTGAAAAGGCAATGAGGAACCTGGAGCAAAGTGAATGGTGTTGTGTGGTAGTCAGCTGCTTCTCTAACCATGGGCACAATATTCTGCAAAATATTGCAAGTGCCATGCAGTCACTTGTTAGAAGTCTGACTGCCTAACCCTAAGACTGTTTCAAGTCCAGCAGAATAGTAATCAGCTTGCCTGTGTAATACTTATGTAGCTTGCAGCACATACTAGTTCTGATATAGGATTTGATTAACTGATTGTACCCCATTTGTGGTGCTCAGACAAATGTTGATCTGGATGCATACGCAGACACTAGTTGAGAAGTATATTGCTTATGAAACACCATGCCTGGGAAGGTTCGGGTCCAAGTATTACCCTTGTATTTCATTGTAGGCTAGAGAATGTCTTTTTAATCATTAGAATATGCTTCCTCTTGATCCCACAAAACCAATTTTCCACTTGTGTTCTGCACTGGAAATGCAGACACACTCAATAACTCCTGGGATCTGTGTTTGTTCAATGTGAGGTCTAGCCACAGTGTCCATGACAAACAGCACAGTTGCAAATATTTATTGAAGACAAAAATAAAACAAATCCTATGCTTAATATGTTAAATACTACTATGTTTCTTTTATCTGCTATGGAATTTGGATTCCAGTGAATTCAAAGACGGAAAATGTAGTTTCTGTAGGCACTACATATGAGATGATAAAACATTTTGGCTCTGAAATTAAAAAGTAAGGAAGATCATGAAATCACTTTTATAGGTCTGGCAGTTATAAAAAACGCCAAGTTTTTTAAAAATGCTAAAAATTCTTAAAGAATACAGAGTACAGAAATATAATTAATACTTACATGCCCTCTAGCCACCTTTTATTATGCAGTGAGAACATCTACAGAGAATTTTTTTTTCACATTAACTTTGTAACCTGTGATAGATTCTCATAGAATTAAAAAACCTACACCTCATGAACAAATGCGCTGGCATTTTCTACTGCTAACACAAGGTTTTCCATTACTTCCCCACTAAAAAATGTTCTAAAACATTACAGGAAATCAATATCTACTTTTACAGATTTCCTTTGATCTGCATCAGCACAATTGCCTAAATGTGAAATAATGACATCAGTAATAGTAAAGTCTATAATTAAAATTAAATGCTAAATCTGTATAATGGAAATTGACAGATGCAGACAGTGGGTAAGTCTGCCTACACACTGTAATTCTGGCATAGCTTTAAATCTTCCCACATTATCTGCATTTTACAACTCTTTCAAAACAGTAACCTGACGTATCGCTTCTAGGTAAGAGTAATAACATTAATGTTAAGCAAAGAGTGAGATATGGTGCTTTCATGAACTCCCTTGCAATGTTTGATAGGCACACGACACTGACCATCTGACTGTTCTTGGTTGCCTTTGGGTAATCCATTAAGAAAGCAGCAAAAGTCCAACCCACTGTCCTTGCTTTGGTATTAGAAGATGAGTGTGCATTCTTTTGAACATTTCTATCCTTTTCTTCTTTGAGAAATAGCAAGAAATCTTTAAAGGTTATGTGGCATTTCTAAAATGGCTGAGTGCTATACATTTCACCTGCGATCTCAAGTTCAGATCAAGCCCTTGAGACCACCAAAATCAGGTAAGACAGACTGCAGAAGAAAGTGAATGGGAAGACATCTGGCTACTGATGCCAGTCTTCTGACTGGTATTGCCTTAACTGGTGGGAAACCAGAGATCAGAAGTTCCCATTGTCCTAGCACTTGATGTACTATGCAAGGGCATCAGTTTTCTAGCTGGGTCAGTAGCTGAGACCTTGCCTGTTAAATTTTGTGACATTAGGCTGCATTTTACCTTAGACTGCAAAAGCTGAGAACTGCAGTGCTCCCTGATTAAAATTCACCGTTCGCAGCTGGAGGAAGCACCATCCATGCTGAGTCATGTGAAGTGGAAGGGACTGAACTGGTAAGTGCTAAGTTGGGAGAAGTCCTGAAGAGAGGGCTTGAGAGAGCTATGGGTTTGGTATATCCCTTCATAAGGCCAGCACGTCCTGTCAGCTCTGACTGCGGACTCTAAGCAGAGTGCAGGGAGATTTGGCCTCTCAGAGTCTTGAAACTTTGTCTAAGGCAGTAGCAGAGAAGCTACATTTCTTTACATGACAAATAGTAGACTTAGCCATATTACCTGCCTCTGCTGTGGTCCCTCCAGCTGTACAATCAGCCTAGGCATATTTTTCTTCTGCCTAAAGAGGTTCCATTTCCACAGGTGAAAGCAGTGTACAAAGGTGAAGTATTTTAATAGTTTTGTGGTATTGTTTGTTACAGCTTTTTGCCAAGTGAGATATTTCTGAGGCATGGAAAAAACCCCTTTGGTATCAGAATATATTCACTTATGTATATTGAAGATAAACCCAAACTTTCAGGATCATTTGAACATTTTTATTTAAGTTAAGAAGTGAACATTAAAGGTAGTTTCTCTGTGAGGTGAAAGTGTTATAAAGACAGTAGAGAACATAAAGATTGCTTTCCTTAGAAGCTTTGGGACATTTGTAGGAAAATTTATTCTTCAACTTAGAGATTTTTGTTTTAACAATTTTTTCCTTACAAAACAATGCTGAATTTATAGTAGTAAAAGAGAAAGTTGTTGCTCTGACAACGGCTGAGCACGTACATAAAAGGTCAAATCTTTCAGGCCATGGTCTAGCTTGCCCTCTAGTATGTTACAGAGATGTTAGTGTATCTAGATAATGTACATGAAAGCTAGATCTTGCAGTCAGTTTTGTAGGCTAATATGCTATTACAACCTTCAGTAATGTGTTCAAACTCATGATAGTTAGGCATTTAACTGGATACCCTGTCCTCAGATTTAATCCAAACAAAGACCTGTATGAAACCAGTATTGCAACATACTTGTCATGGTAGATGATGTTGACTTTGGCTCTTAGCTGTTTAGTTTATTGTTCACTTATTGTAGCAAAATGGAATAAAGTTATTTAATTTTATTTGTTTATGTCCTTCTATCGGATAACATTATAATAAAATATTTTAGGAGCATGTATTTCAAAGTAAAAATATAACCAAGTAAATATGAACAGATGCCTTTAACTCTTACTTAGAAAACTTGATTTCAGTCAGTTCAGGCTATCTGAACAAAAGTTCTTTAAAAATGTATGTTTAATTTATTATATAATCATTTGTAAACAGGAAAACACGTGTCTAGAACCCTTGTCAGCTACAAGGCTCTATTCACAGCTGACTCATAATAAACAGGACTAGCTGAGGGGAAAAGAAGGAAGGATTTTTCAAGAGGGAAGGATTTTTCTGCTTCCCAGAGGTGTGAAGTTCTCTTTTGTAGCTCAAGACTGCACTGAGTTTTTGTATTTAATTTTGTGTCTAGAAAAGCGTATTTTGATTCTACATTGACTTTTGCTAAGCCAAAACACAGATATTAAATTGCTGAAAAGCAATACTGAGGTGGAGAAAGGAGAATTAAATAGTGTCTCTATCCCTTTAAAGATAGATTGAAAGATAAAAGTGGCAAGTATTTAATTTTGTAAATAGCTTCTGGTTTAAAAGCTTGGGCGCAATCCGGTGAGAGCAATACACTCACTCAGCCCAGAGCTTCACACTGATCTCTCCTGTTCTATCCTTTTCATGCTGAGAACATATTTGTCACTAAATGGCACTGCCATTGTTTCTTTGCCAATCTGAGATTTAAGTGTATACTATAGTAGGTAATTGTCCATAGATGCCCATTCATGACTTAAAAAGCTCAGTTTCTTATGGAAGCCAATGCAGTGTTAACGACCTTCTCATGTTTCCAATAGACAATTCATGTATTAAAAAAAAGTGAATATTTTTCTTTGAAAATAAGAGAAATTGAAAGATTAAGAAATTATCCAGGGAAAAAGTAGCACTTAGAATATGAACATAAAATTTTTCTGTGGGATTTTGTGGGTGTGCTAGTATATCCAAACACTTGTAAAATATTTCAGATTATCAGGATGAGGTTCTTAATTTCATGTCACAGTTAAAAAAAAAAGCCAAAAAGTTTTTCTATATTTTATATATATGTATGTATTTAGTCAATACAATTGAAACATAGAACAAGAGGGATTCGGTACCCATGTAGAATTATTTTCAAATAGAGACATGCAAGTACAAAATTATATTAAATCTATGGAAATTAAAGAATTAAGACACTGTACCCAGTATATTAAAATATACTTTGTCAGCAGTACCTTTTGAAAGTAAAGTTAATGTGCTCACTGATACATAGGCTTTTGTAATTAACAAGGCGATATGTGGAACTTGGCAAGAAAACAAGTCAGCAGGTGGCTGATTATTGGAACATGATTATTTTGCCCATAATATATGATGAAAGAACACATATTTAATGACTCTTGAAGGTGGATATTCTGATGACTAACTGTTGTGCAGGCTAAATGATTAAAATGCATTGTAGTCTAATTACCTAGTACTATCCTGAAACTGTGATGCTAAGACCCCAAAAGAATAGAAGTGTTCCTGTGTAGTAGCATCTCTTGCCCTTGTTGCAGCTCAACTGCCTTTGTATTTCAGAACTCTTCTAGTGCACACTTCTCCCTGTTGAGGGGTTGAGAGTTCACGGCAGAACAGGTGCTCCCCTGAAGCAGAACACTAACAGCAAACAGCTGTAGTTGCCTAGGATTTGGTGGACACCCCTATCAGATGGGAACCCCTGCTGCCTGAGGGAAGACTTAACAAAGGTCTTTAATTCGAGCCTGTTTACTTCATGAGCAGAATCACTGTGGCTCTGACTACCCGCAGAGGCTTTATTGTATTATTTAGTTTTTGTTTGTTTGTTTTTGGAAATGTGCTGCACTTTACTGGACTAATGATGTTCCACTGGTAGTGGAACTCTAATGTGAGCAGCACTAAAATGAAATACTTCTAGAAAGCCTTTCTGCAAATATTTGAGGAGTCCAGCTGTAAGCATCATGATAGTTATTAATTGCACAATCCAATCACAGCAGCCCTTACAAACAGACGAAAAAAATAATTAACAGAAACTATAAAGAGGCTCCTCAGCACTGTTTGCTCTTAATCTTATACTATTTTGCTCTCCAATAATTAAAGGAGCTACTTAGAACTTTTCTTAATTTTTCATTTCATGTTACATGTACATACAGATGAAGTGCTATTTTACAATAAATTAGGGTATATTTATGACAAGAATATTTTAAATGCCAGTTCTGTAAAGCTGGGAGTTGCTAATATTTCTTTTCACATAAAGTTTTACTTTGCATATCTGTGTATTATTGCTTGTTCAAGAGAGAGCTGTACAATACAGGAGACCAAATTTTAAATGGGTCTGACGACACAAAGCCAAATGAGCAGTTGGAGATGCAAGTCTTTTTAGATTGGTGTTTATGACATTGTTCTTGGGAACAGAGTGATGTTCCTTACCCTTCCTGTCAGACAACAGCAACACTGGCATTTGAGATGACTTTTTATACTTTTAATTCTTTGACAGAATGTCTTATTTGCTACTGTAAAAATTATTGGATCAAGACAGCTGTTGATGCTGCAGATGATCTCTGTGACTTTGTAAATGGCACTTAATGTGCTTATGTTCCCACAGGGTGGTTGACAATTAATTCTGTAAATTAGTACCAACATCATCATAACATGGTAGGGTATGAAAGAAACAGCAAATACAATCATAGTGGATGAAATGAGCAGCAGAGGCCTAACAAGTCTGTTCCTTCTTTGCTGACGTTTGCTGAGTTGTAGTAATGCTTTGAGAGTCAACATATAGCATGTAAAGATGACTGTGGCTGGAATTAAGAGTCTCAATACAATCTTGGAGAGCATGAATGGCACTGGAAATTCTAAAGGTCCTCCGGTGCCATTCAGGTGATGTACGATGTCATTCTGTCTTCTAGCTGCTACTGTGTAGTAGATTTCAGGAATCGATGCAATCACAATGAAGATCCAGACCCCGATGGTACAAAACACAGCTTTTCTTTTATCCCACCATGTTAATGAAGTGATAGGGTGGACAGCACCTATGTATCTGTCCAAACTGATGAGTGTCAGGAAATAGACACTTCCATAGATATTAATACTAAAAAATAGTCCTGTGAGCTGATAAAACGCTTGACTGAAATAGACAGGTAACTTCTGGATATTATAATATACTGAAAAAGGTGCCATGAGTGTCCAGGTAAAGTCACACAGTGCCAAATTAAAGAGAAATATGGTATTCGTAGTCCATGTCTTCATGCAATAGACATAATACCAAAGTGCAAGTATATTGCCTAGAAATCCTGTTAATAAAGTGAAAAGGCAAACCAGAACCAGCAAATAACAGTACCACTCCAACTTAGGATTTCTGTTGCAAATGAGAATAGTGCAGGTACCATTCATCATCTGTTCATGTAGTATGCCTGAAGGGAAAAGAGAGACCAACAACCTTTAAAATAAAAACTGAATTGGATGTATTGAATTTAAAATTCAAAAATTTAAAGTTAAATTTAATACGTTTGAACTTGCAAAAGAATTCAGAGCATAGTATGATATACAACATCTCCTCTATCTGAAAAAACTGTAAACATGTAGGCAACACTTAAAGCCTACTCTACAACACCCACACCAGCAGCTCTTCATAAAGATCCGTGCAAAGCTTTATATACAATGGATGAGAGAAAAAACCCCTCAAGTAAGAGCAACATCCCTTGGCCTCTAACAGATTTGTATCTGTCTTCAGAAAAAGCAGAGGGGACAGAAGGACAGTAATTGCCCATGCTTGTTTCGTCATCACTTTGATTGCCATACTGAGCCTAGAGGCATGGTTAATGTAGGCAGCTGTGCAGTGTGCTGTGACTGAGATCAAGATAACAGCATCCAAACAAATCAGAAGGAAATTCTGCTTGTGGTGAAGGCCACAGCAACTTTTCCATCTAAAACACTACACAAAGTGCCTTTTTTTGGTGTGGGGTTTGTTTTTGCTTGTTTATTTTGGGTTTTTTTCCCCTTTGATTTTCTTTTGTAAATAATTGTCCCAGGCTGAAAACATTGTGCTTATGGTAAGGTTAGAGAGAATTAGTTTTGTCTCACTCTTTATGGCCTGCTTTGTATCAATTCATATTATGGAATATGTGGAATATAGATCGGCACTGTATTTTTCTAAGCAAATGTTTATGTTTGTAAAGTCTTATACTTAATTCCAATGATTTCTTTACTCCTAATGAAAACAAAATAAAAGCTGAAATATTCTATCAGAATGAGCTGTCACCAGTTGCAGTTTGTTATATTTCTAGAAACTTTCCAAATCATGCAGCAGGTGTCAAACTGTAAGGTCTGTCCAAGTAGAAGTTTTGTATGAGGGTCATCCAAATAACTATTTATAGATAAGAGTCCAATACAGTGCTTGATAGGATGACAGGATAAAATTTTCCTCAGTAGAGATCACACTTTGAATGGAAGAAAAGACTTGTTTTGAATGTTACTGATTCCTTGAAAATTTTGAAACATCTTCAACCAGTAAGTTGGTAATAGTGTTTTTTTCTAATATAATGTTTTGCTTTCATGTCAACCTTAATACAATAAGACTTTTCCAAAGTATGTTCACAGACATGGCTCAAAATACAACAAACATGAGCTGCAGTGAAGACCTGCTACGTAAAGACTGTATTACTGTGCCTTGTGAATTTAGAGTCGACTCGGTGACCTGACAAAAAGCTTGTTCAGACTGCTCAGAATTAGGAAGTAAAGTTGTTTCTCTAGAAGCTCAGCAACGAAGGCAGCCAAATGACTTTCCAGGAAATGAATGTAGAAAGCCATCTGTTTTACTGACAGTGTATTTCGCAGGTGGGGAATGTTTGCTCGATAAATGTATTTTGTGAAGTATTGAAGCTCCGGACTTTAACCTAGGGTAGCTATACTTTCCCTTCTCCAAAGCCTTTGTGAATATAAAAAAATTGCATAAACTGTGTAACTTTTTTGTTCAGCTGAATTTTATGAGAGATCCATGTGAATTCTTTAAAATAGCCACCTTAATAGCTGAAACAAATTTAGGTAACCTTTTCTTATGATGTATTCAATTAAAAAGGGTTGGAATACATATAGGAAAGTTATATTTTCCTAAAATCCCCTTCACTAGAGGTCATGTGTTCTTTGAATTTAGTAGTATTTCCTACCTCTCTGCCTTCCTTTTTGCTTACAAAGGAAGGCACTAAACACTCGATTCCAAGTTGTGTTGGCAAAATAAGTAAGTCCAAAGCTGGCTGTGAACAGCATGGCCACAGCTGCATGAGGGAATTATAATGCCAGGTTCCTGAGCTTATCAAGCTCTTGAACAAAGACTATAGGTGGATCTAAATGGAGGGAGGAAAACAGGTGTTTTACCTGTTCTGTTGTAATTTAGGTGGATAAAGTCTGGATGTGTAGCCTTATTAACTGCATTAGAGCAGTTACAGACTTGAACTAACAAATACCCTATCCCCTTCATCAGCTTCAGTTTATTGAGCAGCACTCAACGTTGAACAGTCTGAAGTTAGTTATGTAGCTGGAGGGAAAGGAGCTGCCTAGCTGTGTAACATGCATTTGATGCTCAGAGAGTCTCTGTATATGTGTATGTATGTCTGTGTTTGTGTTGGCGTTCCCATACATCTACCTTAGGATTCATCTTAGAATTTTCTAAAGTATTTTTGCTGTCTCCTGTTAGTTCTTTGTGTTATAGTAGAGCTTAGAGACCTTGAGCAAGATTTGAAGCAGTGTGCTTTGCAATTAATGTGAATGACTTACAGAGTGGACACGAGGAACGTGTGCAGAGATAAAAAGAACCTTGCCCAATATAACTTAATAAACAAGAGAACACAAGTGATTCGACTCCTGTCTTGTTACTACAACAAGATCTGATCTTCTATCAGAAGAATTGAAAGCCTTATACTATCAAGGACCCAGTCTGACTGCATGTGGGAAGACAGTCAGCCTGTCCTGTTCTATCCTGAGGCTACTGAAGCTACCCTTATGTCTAGTAGATCTGCATATGTGCTGTAATAATTTTCAGAAGTGACTGTTTTATTGTCAGACAATGGCAAGTTTTCTGTCTGCTGTCTTATCACCAACAGAGTAACTCCAGCTACAGAATGTGATTAGATTGTCTTCACAGTTCAAATCCAAAATTTTGCATCTGTAGTTAAGGAAAACTTCCTTTTTCTAAACATTACAATGTTTACTGCAAAGTGCATGTATTCTTAAACAACGCCAACCACACACATACACATATGTTAGAGTGGCAGGATGAGCAAGAGCATCATGACATTATACTGTACATATGTTGTTAGTGCTAAGAACAGACATGCCAAACTTTAATGAAAGTAGGATTGGTTTTCAAGGTTAAAAAATACTTCCCATTTATTGAGATTAATTTTTCAGTTGAACAGTTTCATCCATTGATGGAGGTTACCATAAACATTAAATGGACAGAAAAAGCAATCACATGATGAGGGTTCCAAAACTAAAGGAATATATCTGATTTGATGAAGAGCTTGGTATTCTAATATTACACATATGTCTAGGAAAAAGTTGAAGTTTATGGTTTCCATCACTCACAGATAAGACAAGAAAGCATGCTAAGTTCATGAGTAAGAATTCAATGTTTCTCTTGTTTCTGCTTCTGCAGTCCAATGAATCCAACTATCTTATAGGCTGTGGATCCAAAGATGCTGAAAAAGCTTTAGTTTTTTTTAAAAAGTGACCTGTTTGACTCAGATTTTTGTATCTACCTATTGAGTTGTCTCTTCTCCTGGACTGGAAAGAAATATGGTTTAGATCTGTGACTCTCTGACAATATCTACTAACTCTTTCATCATTCTAGGCAAAATCTGCATGCTGTTAGAGAAAGTAAAGCAGATTTCAGATGATGAGCTGATTTACTGCCTGGTTTGTTGCAGGTCCCTAAATCCTGAAGTCTCTACTAGCCTGTGTTCTCCTTGCAACGATGATGTGCTCTCTAAAACCTTGGACTAGAAAGAAAACCTGTTCTCAGTACAGAAATTATATTCTGAGGAAACTTATTGCGGAGCTAAGAAACCTTGTCTTACTGAAAAGAATCTTGGTTTTTGTATATAGTTAATGTAGTTCACAGTTTGTCACTGGTGGTAATTTACAAATTTCTGACCATTCACACACCAAAATGGTTTTGTTATAGGTGCTTTTAAAGAATAACATTTTAGCTCATTTATCAAATTAATAAAGCATGTTACATAGAGTTGTAGGTTTTATTATAAAAAAACCCCTAACATTATTTGTAATTTTTACTTTAACAACTTACATGTTAGGTAATCATCTCATGCATTCCATTTTAATTTCAACTGCATTGATATGAAAGGATATATAATTCAATGTGTATATTAAGTGAAGCATTTAACATATTTTAGTTTCACTGCATTTAGCACATTATACATATCAGTATGGTGGGAACAATCAGTATTATCAGTATTGTATGCAGTTAGTTAAGAAGATTGTGCTAATATCTGATTGCGTTCTTCTCAATGAGTTGATCAGTGTTGTGATTAAGGTGCTATTTCTTGCATTAAAAAAATTATGATCATGTCCTTACTTGAGAGTTAAGGAAGTCCTATGTGGTAGACACAAGCTACAGTAGAAGGAAAGGTGTAAGAATTTGCCTACTGAAGAGAGTATTTATGAAAAATTTTTTTAAAAGTATGAAATTTATACGTATGCTTATGTATTAATCAGTGTGTAATAAATAAATAGGGAAAAAATATTGCTTTGGAGAGTACAGGTACAATGAATATTTATTAAATCTTTTTCTTACCTGTTTTAGAAAGGTTGGGATTATTTGCTTTACCGAAGTCTAGATTCCAAGTTGTGCTTTTCCTCTCCATTAGTCTGGATCTCTTGAAATCACAACTCTATTTTGCAAGTATATAGTTCAGTGTGTGTGTAGTATTCCATATGGAATGGCTGCTGCTCAGAGAGCAGTTATCAAACTGCAAAGGAAATATCTTTTATCATTAAGCCCCTCCTCTCAGTAAGTCAGGATAATATGCTATTGCCATAGCAGCTTCTACTTGATTTTTAGGGAAGGACAGACTTACTGCACATCCTCGCTCTAGCTAAACTTGAGACTGTCATTGTTTCCAGCAGTGGCAGAGGAATACAGGGGTTTGAGGCATGTATCTGTGTGTTTGCACTTTCCCTTTCTTCCCTTTTCTTTACTGCATGAGTCGTTGTTATTGCTTCCCTACTACTGGACTGGTCTGTGGACTTGTGTTGCTCTTGCTCCATCTTAGAGCTTGATTCACCCCCCTGTACCTCTGTATCACTTCTCCCACCTCATGATTCCCACATCATTCCAAATCTCATCCTTGTCAGACTGTGGCCGTTTGGCACAGTCCCAGCAGTGACACAGACTGACTCAGGCTTCAGTTACGTTGCAAAGCAGGAACAACTTTATTGTAAATGCACACGTTTTTATATGTTGCTAAAGTGTCCATGCAACAGATAAGTGAAGTCATTGTATAAAGGGTCTTGTTCACACAACCCTCTTGATTATGTGGTTGGTTGGCACATTACTATCATTAGAAACAATAGAAAATCATTTTTCACTTATAGGTGTCAAAAAACAAAGGAAGGCCTCATTTCAGTGTCTCTTGTAGCATGAGACTTAAGGCCAAAATAGCTTCACTGACACAAAACCTACAAAACTTTTTTTTCCATGTGAAACACATCTACTACACTCACATCAGACAACTCCCATCCTTCAACTCTTACCTGAGAGCTTAAATCCTGCCTAACATTTCAGCCCATAGCTTACATCTGCTCCAGGTCCTCCAGTCTTCCTGCCCCAGACATGCATCTCTAGTCTTCAGGAGCACATGCCATCCTGGGATTTTTCTGTCTGTTTGCCTGAATGAACACTTCAATTTTTTGTACTAATTTCTCCTACTTTATGGCTTCTCCGTGTGTTCAGCCCTAATCAATGCTGAAACTGGACTTGGCAATTCAACAAACAGCTCTTAGAAATCGCCTCCATTTCAGACCATTCCACATCTCAGTCTGCTATATTCTTTTGATACTTTCTGTCCAGCTTTTCATCTTCCCTCTCTTCTCCCTATTTTGACATCTTCTAGCACCTGAATGCACAGAGTTGTGAACAAAAAAAGGAGGTAAAGATTCAGAAAGAGTATGAACAACTGGAATGACGTGTGTGACACTTACCTAGATGAGGAAGAACTAGTGTGGCTAGGCTTTAAGAAAGTGATTGTTAGAAATTCTGGTTAGAACAGCTCAAGGAGCTGTACCAGCTTTGTAGAGGTCCATGAGTAAAACCTGCAGACAATGAATAAACTCTGTAGCTAAAGAGTTTAGAGAAGAAAGGACAAAGTGTGGTAGGGTATTTTTGCAGACTCAAAAGTGGAGAGACTATTATAAAATTCAAAATTACAAATTCAGAAGAGGAAAAGACAGATGAGGGTAGACATGAAGATCTGGAAATTGGAAAGAATGAAATTGTATGGGCAGGTGAAAAGGGTGAAGGGCTACAGGAAACAGAGGTGTGAAACTCCTTAGTTTATGACCATGGAGAAGGACAAAGAGGAAAAGGTAAGAGAAGATGGAGAAGGAAAGCTAGTCATGAAAAATATGTTCCTGGCAAAAGCATCTTAAAAGTTTCACCTGTCACCAAGGGTGAGAATAATCAAAACTTCTTTTCAAGTGACAAGACATACCACTATTCTTCGAAAAAGGTATTCTCTGCAGAATAAATTATAGCACACTATATGATTAAAGTGGTTAGGTCTAAGAAAAACACACAAGATTCTACATATACTTCGATTTCCAGATGAAATTAAGGAAGTGTATCAGTGAATGTACTTCAGATACTTCACACAAGAAAAGCTACCTTAGACATGAAAAGAAAAATTATGTAAAAATCAATAACCCTTTTAGCATTTGAAATTAATTGTAATGGTCCGAAGTTGTGTTTTTTTGGTCGGTTGGTTGGTTTGGGATTTTTGGTTGGTTGTCTGTGTGTGGTAGTTTGGAGGATTTTTTGGTTGGTTGGTTGGTTGCTTTTGTTTTGCTTTTACCCTTTGGACTTCAAGTAATTTGTTATTTTGTGGGAATAATATCTGTTCATGCTGAACTACAGGAGAGTGGTTTGGCTGCATGATGCTAAATCTGCCCTCTGCATACACAGTGGAATAATTGTATATAGGAAGAAATACAGTTTAGTATTTTATTTTGTTGGGTTTTTTTGGTTTTTTGTTTTTTTTAATCAAGTAAACTTGTATTTACTGACTGACTAAAATACACTTTCTTAATGTTTTTACCAGGTCAGTTGCTCCGTCTGAAAATGTTTCGAGAAGACCATGGGTCTTGGATGACAATGTTCTTCAGCACCATACTCTTTCTCTTCATTTTTTCTCACATTTATAATCTGTTCCTCATTATGGCAGGAAATATGAGGTAGGTTCCAGAGTTTATTTTTGTCTCTTTAGCTCTAGAAAATATTTGCCTGGAAACCTTCATTCCTCTTCTTTCTGAATTTGGGTAGAATAGTAATTTAATTGGTTGATTAGCCAAGAGGATGAATTTATCTGTTATAAAAAATGGGGTCCCAGACTAATAATAGCAACTATTAAATCACAGTATGTGTATAATGAGTATCATATCTTCTTGTTTTATTTTTAATTTAAAATTATAGCTAAACAAATTGGATTTGAAGTTATGGCTGAGTAGTATACAAATATAAGCATTACTACTGTGCAATAGCAGGAAGTTCGGAGTTAAAGATGAAAGAAATTGAAACATCTGTATTTGAGGAATCTCAAAAACATTTAATATAATGCTATTTTGATTATGTACAATACTATTTGCTGATCCAGTTTGTTTAGAATATTCTTAAAAAAAAAAAATTCCCATAAAGTGCTGTGACCGAGCAAAATTGTGGATATCTGGATTTATTTTAAATGGAGCTTTTTTATATTAGTTTTCTGTCCTAAGGCTTGCTTTCTCCCATTATTTCCAAAATTGACACCACATTCATGTGTTGATTTTCCTGAGAAAACCTACACTGTTAGTCATCTAATAGATACAAAATGAGTTCATTGGGCAAAAACAACAATAATGTTGTTTAAGTATGTATGAGCTGAAGAACAGTGCAAATAATGAAATTTCTTGTTCTTAGTAGAATATCAGAGCCATACCAACAATCTGATGATGAGTTATTTAATGGGCCCTGGTGTGGTGTGTTCGACCTTAAGCATGTCAACAAAAATGTGCAGTGCCTAAAGTCCTGTAAACAAAGCGACATAAAGCAAAAAGAGGCAGACTGGGTGTCACTGAATGAACATAAGCACCGACTAGCTGGGATAATCGTGAAATTGTGACATGAAGACGGAATGTGTTAATTTGAGTGAGGCACGTAAAGCAACAGACTCATCAACTGTTTTATGAAATGATCACAGTAATGACATGGTAGATATGAATAAATGCCCAATGACAGGTGGTGTAATTATCCCAGAGATGAGGACCATGGGACCATTGCAGATTTCTGACATCATTATTTGCATAGTCATACTACTATTGGTATTGTGTTAAGATTTATATTTGATATTTTTAATGCTCCATAATCTATAACCAGCTGTTAGACAAAGCATTAATGATTTTAATAACTAGACTTCTCTCTGGAAAGTACATTTCATTTGTTTTTGTCAACATCCCTGCTCCCTGTATCTGTTACAAGTTTCCAATAGCTGCCCTGAAAAGGTCGCCACCAGCATCTACATCCATGGAGATAGGCAAAGCCTAGTACTAAAATAGCTAATGTCAGTCAATGTGCCCTCTTGATTTCTATGGAGTGAAGCCTCTCCTTTCCTTGAACTTATGCCCAAACTCTAGATTTGCTGTGATTGTTTTTGGAAGCTGATCTTGGTGTGTTCAAGGAATCACTTGGCTTTTTTCAAAGTGAACTGAAGACTTATTACAGGTATATTGACTGTCCATTACAGCAAAAAAGGATATGGAAAAACAGTTTCAGTCTCAAACAGCAGAATTTAAATCATCAGTCAAACAGAGCCCTTGCATTAGTCCTCTCAGTGTTGGGGTGGAACAATGTATTCTGCTTTTGAAAAGAGTGTTTCTAGAACAAATGTCGCCAGAGCCAACTGCTTCATGTTGCCATAATAAAGTGTTTCAAGGAATAGATTATTTTTTCCCCAGTAAACGTAATCTTTATGAAAGCTATTTGCTTCATGGTTTGCACTTCTGTGCGAAAGAATACCTGTCTACACCTTTTGCCACAGTGCCTTAATGAAATGACTGACACTAGACAGACTGGTTTCCAGGTCAGAGTCTGCCTGCAGGAAGGTTACAGCCTTTGTAGGGAGAAGCTGACCTTTATGCCTATGAACTCCTATGAAACACAAGCATCCAGGTTACACATCTTTCCAATATAAAGGCTATGAAAACCTTACTATTTGCAAGACTAGTTGAAAAACATTCAGGGTTTTTTTCATGTATGTTTGATCCTTGCCCCAGCTCTGATTCACCTGTCCCTGTGTGCTGGCAGGAGAGGAATTCTAACAAGTTTCTTTATGTCAGATGTTTGGTCTTATCAATGAAAATCCCTTTCTGACCCACTAGTAGAAAAGACATACACCTTGCATCATGGATGGTCACAGGAGAAGTAGTATTCTTTTGCAGACTTGAGAAACCTGTGATTTAAAGCTCTTTCATATAACCATATCTGAGAAAAGGTATATTTTACAGTTGCCAAGATTTTTTTTAAAGTATTTTTAAAGACACTTCACATGTGTCTTAGTGCAGCAAGCCTAAAAAGTGTGAATATATCCCTTAAAAAAGGATACCAGTAGTTTGCAGGGAAGAGCAAAATCTGAATATTGTGTTCAGTTTTGGGTCCCTCACTATTAGAAATATACTGATGTGCTGGAGTGTGTCCAGAGAAGAGCACTGAAGCTGATGAAGTGTCTAGAGAGTAAGTCATATGAGGAGCAGCCTCATGAGCTGGGGTTATTTAGCCTGGAGAAAAGGACAGGGGGGAATCTTATTGCTTTCTACAACTACCTGAGAGATGGGGTTCGGTCTCTTCTCCCAGGTAACAAATGACAGCACGAGAGGAAACTGCCTTCAGATTGCACCAGAATTGGTTTATATTGGATATTAGAGAAAAGTACTTCATAGAAAGGATTGTGGAGCATTGGAACAGGCTTCCCGGCAAAGTGGTGGAATCATCATCTCTGAGGTGTTCAAAAGGCATGTGGCAGTTAGGGATATGGTTTAGTGGTGAATATGATGGTTCTAAATTAACAATTGGACATGATGATGCTGGAGATCTTTTCCAACCTTAATGATTCTGTGATTCTATGAAAAAGTTGCTGGTATTTGAATATATATTATACAGCTGTTTGCTGGGTGAATGTGTGACTATTTGAAATAAAATTTTTTTGACAAATTGGATTGCATCTTTTTAACGTCTCTATTCCTTTTTTCCTGTGATGTTTCCTTTAGGTACTTCACAGTTTATGGCACTGACCCACATTAGGTCACTGCTCTTGTAGTCAGAGCTGAACATCTGGTAACTGTTATCGAAGTACCAGTTTCTTAAAAAGGAGGAACTTGTGGTTTTGTTTGTGACCTTAGGCCATTCAGATTCTTGAACTTAAGCAGTGATTTTGAGCTATGTAAGGCTGTATTTGAAACATAATTGTATATACTTGTGATATAAATACATGTAACATGTAATTGAAACATACAGGTAATATGTATTTGAAACATAAATGAAAGGAGGATACTTATTTTTCTAAAGCAAAAAGTGTCTGGTGGCAAGGCCACGTGGTGGCAGCAAAGGGCGCAGTTTAACAGGCTTAAATCCCCTGGAAGTGTACAGGAATCTTTCCTATCAAACTTTTTCTCTGGATTTTTCTGTACTACAAGAAAATTCAGAGCCCTTAATTTACCATCTCCTTTGTTAAAGTAATTCTGGGTCTTGAACTATCCAGAGGTTGTCCCACGTTTTTCTTATTTATATGTGGAGAATATATTGCCTAAAGGAAATCCATTGGGAGCCTGTGTCAGAAAATAATGTTTCAATAGTTAACACAGTGATGTGTTTTTCATACGACATTCAGATATCAGAGTTGTAACTGCTTGTCTCACAAACCTCAACTGTCTTTTCTTAGATGAAGATACTTTCATTTGACAGAAGGATGTTCAGGTTCATCATTATTCGACACTGCAAAATGTCATTGAAACAATAGGCACAAACCCGTTTTCTCTTTTGCTGCTAATTGGAACATTACTGTAGCAATGATATAAGATGTTTGCATAGTGTTCTTTGAGTGTTGAACGTGTCAGGAGAGGGTTTGGCTTGAATATGTTCTCAAAATTCTTATGGAAGAATTACTTTAGGACAGAGTACATCTTTTTTCGGTGTAGTTTTGTCTTCTCTTACTGCTTATTTTTATCACAGAGAAAGTGTGAAATTAAAATACAGTTTACATTACTTGCAGAAATTCCTTAGGAATAAAAATGTTACTTTATTAATTTTAGTTGCGATTTGAGTGATTTAGTGAATCTGCAGTTGACAAATGCATATAGAAAGGGTTTGCATTTCATTTAACAAGATGAAACAATGGAACAGTTATATATATATTTAAAAGCCACAATAATGGTTTTCTATTAAATACCTTTATCCAGATCCTTTTCCTTTTTCCCTAAGACACAGATTATTGTGTCCCTGGAAATGTTTATTTACTGAAGACTTTATACAACATCTTATTCGGGATTCTGTGCTTTATTTTTTTTGATTGCTCATTAGAGTCAAGGATTAGTCATCATTAGCATAATTTTTAGAGCAAGACTTAGGACAAACAAAACTGTTCTACAGAACTGCAAGGTCCACTGTGGATCTTTATTAGCCTTGCAGGCTACCTTTGTAGCTGTGTCTGTGTAGCTGCATGTTTCATGAGCTTTGTGTTGATACATTGTTTGTATATATTTGGTTTAGTTTTGTATTTATACCATAATAATACTTAATATTTGGCAAAGATGATACTGTTATACTGTGAGCTTCAGAAAGTTCAAGGTTTTGTGAAATGCTGGAAGGAAAGTTTCCAAACCTGTACGCCCTCTATGCCATTCTCAGAGACTAATCCTTTCTCAAATGGTATGTGGAAAACAGGAACTCCCTTAGAATACTTCTAGGTTCTAATCAGCATAGGCTCTGACAAGGTTACACTATGTAAATGTATAGAGGGGCATAAAGTTTAATATGGTTATACAAATTATGATGTAAAATACTGCTCTAAGAATGTGGAAGGCCACAGTCTCTAAGTGGTTTTCAAGTTAGGCTTTTTATTGTAGGTTATTGTCCCAGCTTGGATCCTAAGGCACAGGTGTCTAGTGAGATAATATCAGCAAAAGAAACCATATTTTCCAACTCACTGTGATTGAAAAATGTCTTGAGCCAGGATTAGTGCTTTAAAATTAAAGTAACTGGAAATTCCAAGCTAGTTCAAAGTGTTTCAACCTTTATAGCTAAACTTGCTCCTATTCATACCACCTGCCATATTGCTTTTGTCTTCCGTGAAGTAGACTTGATCAAGCTTTTTGTTCTCCTAAGCTAGGAAATGGCAAAGAATAGAAAATGCTTAGTTTGGATTCAATGACAAGATGATTTTTCTGAAATCCCAAACTGTTTGAAGACTAAGAAACTCATTCCCTAAGCAACACGCTCTGTGCAGAGAGAGGACAAAGGAGATCTTGTACATCACAAAATGGTTGTCATCGAATTGTCATAGATCCTAGGGAGGATGGATGTAGACAGGATACCAAAGAGCTCCCTTGTCCATAAGGACATTCCAGGAGTACCTCATGGTTGTCAGGATCAAAGGCTGCCAAAACTCTTTTAGGTAGCTCAGGAGGAAAGGCCAAACCACAGAGATTCAAGTGATACATCCCAGTTTTGAAAGGAGTTCTTTGTCAAGACATAGGCAGAAAACCCAGATTGGGTCATGTGTGCCACTTGAATTAGTCTCAGGTGCTTGCGTTTAGGTAAAAATTATAGTTGTTAGCACTGTTTTACCAACCCCCTTTTTCTAAGAGCTTTCTTCCTGTTGCCAAAATCAATGACTCTGGTTTTAAGATGGTTGTCACTGATAAGAGATACCAGAGGAAAGAACAGTAAGTGCTGAGCACAGCCAGACCTGTTCGCTAGAAACATCAAATATAAAGGATGCTGGACGCTGTGGTGGGAGAAACATGAGAGAAACACGTCCAGCACCAAAGGGGTCTTGCTCAAGCCCAAGTCAGAGGGTCAAGTACCCCTGTGGCTGTGTCATAGCTGTGTCATGGTGTTGCCATGATGAGACTGATATGACTGTGGGAATGTCTCAGGGCTTTGTAGACTGCTTCTCCTTTCCTCGTTTCAAATAAATATCCTTTCCAGTGCTGGGGATAACTGACTAGTTGATAACAGCACAATGTAGTTAAGCCTTATGCAAGGATTAATTGATGGTGCTGTTACATGTTTTTTATTTGCTTTTTATTCTTAAAACAGAAAACTATGTTTGTTTAAAGTGAAAAAAATCCACAATTTAAAATATCTAAAAGGTCAGTTAATGTTTGTATTAAAAGGAAACTCTAAGTATAGAAGTTCATGAAGAAACTTGTTCATTTTCTGATGGTATAGTAAAGTTAATAATTTTTGGAAGTGTTTCTGTTCACATCAGGGACAGAATAACAAGGCAGATTTCCTCTACCTGTCATTTTGGCACTCACTGATAAATATTTCTTTTTTTTTGAAGGCACAGGTAATGGCCTCAACATTACTTTTTTCATACCACTCTGGGTTGAATTGACAATGGTGCTGTGGGATTGTCTGGTAGGAAAATGGTTTGCTCTGTCAGCCCTCTTGCCAGTTCAGGAACTGTAGCATTAATGCTGCCTAAGTGTCTGGTTTTCTTTGGCCGTGACACACACCCGTTGAGTCTCCTGAAGACTGAAAATTACTTTTCCCTGACCCAGGTGAGGCCCTGTGTCTTTGGGTAACATGTGCATGTAGGAGGCTGTAAGTCCAAATATCTCTCCTGAGGCCTGTTAGCATAGTCTTTTTGGGATGATTTGAGTAGAAGCGTAGTGTCTTATATAGGAAATGAGGCCCTCAGGTCATCTCTTCACACCAAGAACTAGGAAATCTGTAAAGCTGTAATCTGCACTACTAAAAGGTTATTTTCTTTGCCAGGGAAAACTTGAGTTGTGGTTTATTTTCTGAGAGGAACTACTGCCTGCTTCTGTTAGCTGAGGAACTGGTCCATTACTGTCTTTATTTCTCCAGTTTGCTTTTAGCAAGAATAGGAGGACACTGAGGTAAGTACTGTTTTAAAAAATAAATTTAATAATAAACACTTCCATAAAAAGCAGTTTTTTAAAGAAGCAGCTTCCTGAAACTTTTCATCTTTCTTCATTTTGGCTGAAAACCCTGAAGACATCAAGTACCTGGAGCAGAAAAATACAGCCCAGCTGCTACCCTAGTGAGACATTTGCTTGTGCTAAGTACTGCTTATGTATTCTCTCTTTTCTCATCCTAACAGAAATGGGGAGAAGAGAGCCCACCTGTCCCTAGCATCCCTGCCAGGAGCAAAGTAGGTGGTAGCAGCAGATGGGTAAGCAGTCTGTTTTCCAGCCCTGTTAGGCTGCTGGAGGGGAAGGTGCAGTTGTGATGGAGACTGCTGAACAGGAAAGCTATGGCAGGGAAGAGAAAGAATTGGAAAGTGCAGGAAGAAATTTTGCAGGCATTCGCTTTCCCTTGGCAGCAGCAGTAGCAGCAGTTGATGTGATTCAGAGAAATTTGGCCCACATCATGCTTTCAGCTCCCACAGAGTAACACAGGATAATGGTCTCTTGTAGTGGCTTCTGATGGCCCTGGGTGCATGTAATGCCTTGTGTATGAATGTGACTGCTCGTGTGAACAAAATTGAGCACTTGAGGTAGTTCTCGCCAAGATTATGGCCGTAATGCTGGTGGTTAACCTGCACTTGCTAGAGAGGGCAATTTAAAGTCCCTGTTTTCTTCATCATTTAGTAGTACAAGAGAAAATGAAAGAAAATGGGAAACCAGGTTTACTTTCCAAAAAAACATGGCTTGAGTTTTTTTAAGCATTTATGATTGCAGTCCCTGCCTGCATTTGTACAACACATTTTGTTGTCATTTTGAAAAATTACTCCACAGACATTCTTATAGAAAAATCTGAGTTTACCAAGTGATAATGCATGTCTCCCCATAGATTTATACAGTGGTATAACCATCAATCACCCTAAAACTACCACTGTAACAAAACTAAGTACTCAATTGAAGGAATATTTACCTGAATTTTTCATCAGTTGCATTTTTTCTGGGTCGACTTAAAGAGAATCTCTAAGTATGATGTAAATAAAACTGTGCTTTAGTGATGAACCTGCAGGGTTAACGCAATTTATCTTAAGACAGAGTATTACTTGTAGGTGACACCTCTTCATACCTCTACAAATCAGGAAACTAAGAGATGTGCTTGTACATGCTAATTTTTAAATGTTTGATTAAATTTAAAAACTAGAAATGATGTATTTTTAATTAAAATTTTATGATTTTTTTTCACCGAGACTAGTGAGTTCTAACATTTTGGCTGTGAAATGGAAGCTGCAAACAGTTTTTGAGTTTTTAGAAAAAAACCCCACATATACTCTAGTAAAAGAAAAGTTGAAAAAAAAAGTTGATACACATTTTAACCTCCATGGATATAATGGAGAGATTGGAAATATTTCCCAGATAGTAAGGGGCACAAATTAACACAGCAGAGTGATAGTGCATCTCATTCATGTTGCTTGCATTATTTTAATTGATACTTATCTAAGTGAGTAGAAAATGAAACTAGCAGTATTTTCACTATGAAATTAGACTTGAATCCTTAGTTTTCTCTTAGAAATACTCATAGTATGGAGAAACCTTCATCCTAGGCCCTCAACAGGAACAAAAAGACAGGAAATTTGAGGAGAGAGTAGAAATTTTCAAGATTTGATGTATAAAATTTAGTCTACTAATACTGAGGAGCTTAAAGGCTTTCTTGCTTTTATTTTTTTCCAGTTGATTACTCAGATTGCTATTCTTCCTTTCTGTAAGTCTTTTGTCAAATCTTTACTTCTTTAGTTGGAATACCACTGGATGATCCAGGATTTTTCCCTTAGTAATAGCTGCTGCACTCTCTTTTACTGGTTAACAAGAAACAGTGTCTTGGAATGTCTTCAGCCTTTTTCACTGCAATACACCTTTTAAGCCTTTTCCTTACTACACTTATCTACAGGTTTTGAATTGAATGTTTTAATTTGCTATACAATAAAAATGTACAGAATTTTGAGGCAGGAGTTACGTCTATTATTGTATTTTTCTATATTTGTGCCTACACTGTGTATAATGTAGTTTCAGCACCCAAAGGAACTTCCCATTCAAATAAGTAGCCAAAGCCCCATTTACCACAAATTGAAGTAGTTATTTTGAATAAAACATTGAATGCTTGCTGTGAAAAAGTTAACAAGCAGTCTAAAATACTTCAAGAATTCAAAGGTCATTTTGAATAATGTACAAATAACTACTCATAATGGTACCAGATGGCAAAAAAATTTGCTAAATTAATGAAAAGAAAGTTTTATCATTAATGTACCCAAAGCTTTCTCCATGTGATGATTGTTCAATTAAATTTTGTGTTACAGCTAAATAATTAACATGAAAATTTCAATATTATTCAGACAAAATACAGTTATATCCACTGATATATTTACCTTGTCCATTCTGCAGGAATATTCTGTGAAAGAAGTAGACAAGGATTTTAGTGTCTTGGTCAGGTTTGTTTTTGAATTGAGACCTATATATATGTATGTAGAATCAGAGGAACTTTCATACATGGCTATTTCTGAAAAAAAATGAAAAGGCACTTTTTTATTCTATAGACATATACTTTTCTTTAAGTGCATTACTGGGAGTGAATTATTTAAATGTTGGTTTGGTGTTTGGTTTTTTTTTTTTATATATGTTGAACTTTTAATGCAGTACACCAATTTAGGAATGAAAGAACTTGAAAATAGCTGAGTACAACAATGCCAAAGTTGAATGCTGAAGTCATATTTATATAGACATGCGAAAAAATTAATGGAGGTTAGGTCACAAACATTTTCCAATCCAAATCTATTCCATGCAAAGACTTCTTTAAGTATAAGTCAGAAATATTTTGCCACTTACCGAAGCTCACGTAGGAAAGTGTAGACTAGGAATTTATTTTTAGAGACATTTTTACTGTAAAAGAATCAGCATGACTGTGATGGAGAGCACTGCTGGTTGTAAGAGTTGAAACCCAAGTATAATAAAACATTGAAAATGACACAGTTAGAACCTATCTAAATGGAAGCAACCTGTAAAATGAATTGTGATAAAATGGCTTTCAGTGACACATGCCCTGAAAAGTAAAGATGCACAATAGGTTCTGCTTCTTTCAGGTGAGCCATTGTAATACCTTCAATCTATCTAACACATAATGGTAACTGAGAACAAAAATTGATGCTAGGTAGCACCAGCATTTGACATGTACAATTAGTCCTACAGAGATGAATAAATTATAATAGAATCAAAAGGAACTTTCTCTAGCCTTAGAATGCTTGTGAGGCTAAGAAAGAGAACATGCCTTTAGTATTCTGCAGTACCGGGAGGATGACACCCCTGATCTGTATAAAGTACAGTGAGGAAACTTGCAAAGGGCTTTTGTTCTTAGAGGAGAGAAAGCCGGTTCCATGTGAACTGCCTGGGACCTCCCTCTGTGGCAGGTCCACTCTTGAGCAGTGTGAGAGCAAAGGCAGTAACATGCAGCACTAGGTCTGTGACGCCAGATGTCAGTGACCTGCATGTTCTGTGCTTCTTGGGCTTAGTACTGAGGCTTGCAAGCCTGCCTCGGGGACAAAAAAACCCAAAACCAAAACCCGCTCAAAACACCAAAGAAACTTCATATTAGAGACATCAGAAATGTGACGCAAAAACCTGAAATCTTCTAGGGCTGAAAACATTCCACTTCTGCTTTTGCACAGCAACATGTAGCACTTGGGATTTCAAAGACATCTTTTAGTCTTTTTCAGAGTTATATTGTTGATAATTAAACATGGATTTCTCCCATTTACGCACTAGGAGAATTCCATGCTGAAACAGTTACCATGTATACATGCAAAAAGGTGAATGTAAGGTAGGATGGGAAAAAAAAAGAATCCTGCCACTAAGTTGAAACCAAAATTCAATAAGCTGGAGCATAGCACCACCACAATCCATGTACCTAAAATTAGTTCTTGTGACTCAGAAACAATTTTTTTTTAGGTATTTCAGTTTTAGACTTCTTCGAGTAAGAATTGGCTGTCTTCTCCAAGAAGTGGAGACCAAATGCTCCGTTCTCGTATTGGCAGGGTTGAGGAAAACTTTGTTTTTAATCTATTGCTGAAAGCTTCTTCTGTGCAGGAGACGGGCCATACCTCAGGGCATTTCCACACAGTGGACATTGGGATTCAGGTTTTCCCAGTTCTGCTTTGCCTTCTGTTGCTGCTGTATAAATGGAATGAATCACAGGCAGTAAATAAGCAGGGTGCACAAAGTGTCAGAGAGATGTCTTGCTATGAGATTCTGCAGCTATGAACATTGCAAAGAATTGTATGTCCTCCTCTGGTACTACTAGTTCCAGCTGCTTTTCCTTTTTAAAATGAGAACAGAGTGAAAATGGCTGTAAATAAATAAAATAATTTTGTTTACTACAAACTTATGTTCAGGATTTATACATGAAAATTTACAGTAGGCTAGGATAGAGAATTTAAAATGTTGTTAGGACCTTTGTGAATCTTAAGCCTAGGTTTTCTAATTTCACCCCTTCCCCTCATCTTTCCTGGAAAAAGAAAGCTAAGGAAGGAACTTTTTCTCATCCAAAGCACTGCTCAGACTTCAGGCTTACAGAAGAACTGGGGGCAAACTGCTGAAGATGATTCACTGCAGAATAGTTTAAACAGATCATTATTTTGTGAAGATCTGCAACTGCCTGGTGTTTTTTAGAAACAAAAATGACTGTGGTTAAAAAAACTCCTGTATGTAAGTAATTTGTCCATTAAAGGTTAAAAAAACCCCAGGTGCATCTTGCTACAGAGAATGGAGTTGTGAAGGAGTATTCTTGAGTTGATACAAAGCTGGTGGTTCATCCAGGGATTTTTTGTTTCCTGTATGGAAAACTATATTGAAATTCTAAAATCAGAATTAAAGCAGCTAGAGGGCACTGTGGCTAAACATTTCTAATCTGCTTTTTAACAAGACATGATTTACTTGCCAGACATAAATTGTAATTCAGAATTAACAATAGCTTTAAAATTACCCCTCATGTCTTTTGCCATATTTAGAGTGCATCAAAATTACTATAAAAAAAGCATTTGAAAGATATGCTGTTTCTATCTTTCAGGAGCTTTTGAATGAACAGACAGCAATATACAGAACAGAGTATTATTGAAGGCCCACAAAAGAATATATTAACTATAAACTATGGTTCTTTAAAGTGCCATCTGTACATTTTCAGATGCTGAAATCTTCTATCCATTACTCACATTTGCTTAATTGATAAATAATTGTTAAGGCAAGTTGGTATCCGTATGTTGTGCTAGAATCTTTACGTATGTAAATAAGTGATAGATGAGATATTCCTATATATGTCCGAAGTGTGCTTCCCTGATCAGAGATTCAATACATTGTATAAAGCAGTGCTTTGTGAGTTTGCTTGGTCTCCACTCAAAGTGTTCGGGAAACTGAGTAAAACAGAAGTAGTTCTCTGTAACCTGATTGGCTCCTCCATATATAAGCAGGATTTTTTTTCTTCTTTTATCTCTTGAAAATTTCAACAAAGAAAGATTCCAAACCTAAACTTACTGAAAATGGCAAGTTTTGAACAAATAAGGCTGGAGTTAAAGTCAGTTTTTGTTGTACTGATTTCCTCAAGGAATGCCTTAGCCCTCCTGTGACTTCATTTAAACCAGCAGAACAACCTATCGTGAGTTGGTTCTTGTGTGAGCAAAGTACACTGAGTCTGTTCATAGCTAAATTGCTATGAATTGATCAGTCAGGTGCCAGATAATCCACTCTAAATCAGAAGGTAATCTTTGCTGCATAAGTGCTACATGCACAGCTAATGATGTCTCATCCTACCGTCTCACAAACTGAGTTATCGGAGAATCAGAGAGACATGACTCTGTGGTGGTGACCAGGTTCAAGGCTTAGATCTTGCCCTGTATTTATTCAGAGCTTATATAGACGATTTGAACCCCGTGCCCAATCTCATCATTGGGTGGTTTAAACAAAGCTTACACACTCATTGGCTCTGACCATACATGGGCTCAGATGCTTGCTTGGTTGCTGTAGTTGTCAATTATCCCTTTGTTTCTCTGCTGGGGAGGGGGCTTGTGTTTTTCCACTCCTGGAAGCTTCAGGCAGCTTCCAGAGTGTTCTGGCCACATAAGAAGATACACAGGTTTTACGAAACCTGGGGTTTGAATGTGTACAGAAAAGTATACTGAGACACTTTGTGATGAAATTTAAAAGAAGTGATTCATAGTGCTAGGGTTTTTTCCTATATAAAAATGTTGACAATCAAAGGATAGATTACATTATTTTTCATAATTCCAGAGATCTTGGCTTAATAATTCATCAGGATGCAACATGGCTATGTGTAACATTCATTAATGCAAAGTTTACATCTCGTATGTCTGAATGCTTTTATCTTCATAAATCACATAACAGTTAACTGCTGTTACTTAATTATGCCGTCTATTTGATGGAATCATTTATTAATCCCACCTAATTTGATGTGTGCTGGTAACTGCTCACAATTGTGCAGTTCGGCTGGGCTTAGTTTCATGCTGGGTGTTGCAGCTGCAACATATCTCAACTCCTCTCTTTTGTCTCTGATTTATTCAGGAAGATGACAGTCTAAGTAACAACTGAGCCAGTTTTCAGTCTTGAGTTTATTAGCGGCTTGAATGCATGCTCAAGGCAAAGATAAAGTGATTTCTCTCCTTAGGGAGTAAGATTATTCCTTTTCAGGATGCTTATGATTGGGCCTATTCCTGATTTTTTAAATTGGTATTTTCCAGTGTCATTGAAAAAGATGTGTCTGCACGTTTGCAGAAGCAATAAGTACATCCTGTAGAACATCTGAATTTGCACTAGGCTTGCAAACAGTAAATATAAGTATTGAATTTTTGTCACCCTACCAATAACTATTCTACTACTGTGACTATTGCAGAAATTGTACACTTTAAAAAGTGTTAATTGGAACCCACTGTGCTGACTTAAATGATTGCACTAAGTATATTGGATCCATGATTTTTAGGATTTGTTACCGGCTTTATCTTCAGTAGTTTTAATTAAAGTTCTCTGATTTTTATCAATCTGGTTGTTCTTTACTTTCAATGAGAAAACTGTATAATAAACCACTTAAAGGAAATGAAAGGTTATTGAGGTAACCATGAAAGAATCAAATTGACCTGCTCAAATTCTTAGATTGCATGGAAACTACCCAGTTTCTTCTCATTTCTTCCTCTCATTAAAATTCATTCGGAGTCTCAAAATAAAAGAAAATTCTCTGTGTTAATACTTTGTCAATTCTGGAGTATGTTTGAGGCAATTAAACATACAATGGATTCTTTTCCTCTTTTCCCTTCCTCTATCCAACAGGAAACTTGTTTGACTCTCCACTATCTTGTGGTATAAAGATCAAAAGTAGAGTAACTTAAGGATTCAGTACAGTGCATGTTTTAAATAGAAGTCCTCCCAGCAGTTCATTCTGCAAAACACCTGTTTCACAAATGTAATTTTATTTAATCCAAGATGTCCACAAAAAACTGATTTTCCTTTATTATTTAGGGAAAATAATGTGAACCAGGGGAATGATTGCTCTGCAGCAATGTTTTGTGACTGCTTAAACTGTGATTTCATGTACATATAATGAAACCTGAAAACTGCTTTTATTCTGATTATTTGATAATCCTTTAACCCAGCAAGCAGTTTTGGTCCCTGTAATAATTCTCTGTGATGGTTGACAATGTACTTTACATCTAGGAATTATAAGACCAAACATAGAGAAATACCTTCTCTTGCACCTGTTCTTTCTGTGTTTGTGCATCATAGTCAAATAGATGGTTTGAAAGGCAGAATGGATCTGAGTCTGACTGATAAGTCTTTCCCAGGTAAATGAAGACATAGAGATTGATTGTCAGGCAGTATTTTTACTAAAAACATGTTAGATGAGGATAGTGTATATCCAGTTTCCTGTCTTGTATGTAGGTGGCATTTATGTAGGTACAAGTGTCCAGTCACAGAGCTCTCACTGTATTGCAGCCTGTGATTCAGATGAAAACCCTCCCTTAACCCACCCACTTTTAGGGATGAACTTGCTTCTCAGTCCACTGAGCTTTGTCCCTCTATCCAATCTGACTGACTATATATCGGGAGGCATTAAATACCACCTAGTTCTGAACATTACTGAGTTTGATAGAGCAGGGCTCCTTTGATAGAGCAGAAACTCCTGTCCTCTGTTGCTAACATGTTCTAGGACTCAAAGATATACTGAAAGAAAAGGTGTTTGGGGGACCTGGCCCCCTTAGTGTTTTTATTGCTTTAATCAATGCTCATCTAACAGTTGATGAAAACAGGATATACATCACACTGCACAACTGCACAACTTTATGCCTTTCTTCTGGTGTGTGTTTTTATTTGTTTGTTTGTTTTGTTTGTTTGGGGATTTTTGTTTGGGTTTTTTTTTTGTCCTAGAGCTACAGGAAAGAGTTGGGAGATGGGAGAATAATGAATCTTACAGGCTGCATAGATGAGAGCCTTGGAGACAAAGCATAGTAGTTGGCTTCTTGTAACTTGCTTTAATATATGGTAGAACAAATACTGAAGTTAGTGCATTGCAAGTAAAATGTGATCGGTGCCAATCAGTTGACTGTCTTTCAAGAGAACTGTGTGACATGGGAAGGAGATAGCAATGAGATTTGTACAGGAGTGGTAAAAAAGTCAGGGAGGATGTTTGAATCCCCTGTCCTGGCACTCCTCCTGCTAGTAAGTAAATTTGGAGGTAATAGTCACGTTTGGATTAAAATTCTTCCTGTTATGATAGGTTTTTTCACATATAATTGTGCTTCCTTCATCCTTGAGTTTTTCATAGTGTTTGCTAAAGCCTTTTGAAGCTGTTTACAGTTATGGGAGATTACCTTGTTCCCTGCTGAAGGCATTTGTTGTTCAATAGGAGCTCTTTGTTAGTTTTGTTAGTTTTGGGTTACGGTAGACAGTACTTTTTTTTTCTGATTCCTGCATTAATAACTAAAAGTGGGTATTACTAAACTTATTAAAAATTCAGCATTCTGAGAGGTTCCAGATAATCTTAAAACATACTTATTATTAACAGTTCGTTGTTTTTAACATTCAATATTTAGATCTTCTACCAGAAGATCTGCAGTGGACTTACCTAGTGTTCTGCATTGTCATGGAACTGTGTTGCCACGGTGAAACAGGGCAGCCAGGGCTGTTTTGTTTATTCATTCTTGAATGTTACTAATGAAAAATCTGTAAGTAAGTACTGGCAAATAAGAATTTTAAAAAGGCATATAGTTCATTTCTAAATGATGTAGTGGAAACAATACAAAAGATAGACCTTCAGAAGAAGTACAAAAAATTTCATCTCTAGCATCACACTTGACAGGCTGAGAGACTCACAGGTGGAATATACTTTGAAAGAACAATAAATGATGCTAAAATTTCCAAAATTTCCGCAGGGATTCTGTAGAGTTGAGGCATGCGGTTCCTGGATTTTTGTCCATTTTACCAAAAATGCTTTGGAGAGAGAAGGTGCTGCTATAGTTGATAAAGTTTTGTGGTAAATAGTTTGAAAATCAAACTTAAAATCTCAAAACAAACATAAACTTTAGGGCACTTTTGCAGTTATTCCTTGCTAATGCACTGTGGGAAACAGGGAAGCCGTAGATTCAGAAGTTTGATACCCCTCCTGGAGAAGCTGGTAGGACCAGCTGATGTAAATTTTTTAAACAAACATGCTGTAATAAAGATTACTTAAACGAATCCTTCTGCAGGGGGAGGTCATGCCTTCAAACAATCTGTTAAAGTTCTTAAGGTTTAAATGAATATGTGGACTAATAAATCCGATGGTAAGGATTAATTCAGGTAAAAATTACTTGAATTTCCAAGTTTTTCAAGAAGTGTCTTACCAAAGTCTCTTTAGACTCTTAGTCAGGATTAGAGGGAAAGTGTATTCAGAGAAGAACAGCTTGTTAAAAGCCAAAGATATCAAAGGTAAAAACAAATGGCCAGTTTTAAGAATGAAAAAAATATTATTAGGAGTGTATTAAAGGGATCTGTGCTGGTGTCTGCACTGTTTGGTAACTGCAGTAGTGTACTGGAAAGGTGGATAGGGAGAAGAATGGCAAAGGTTTTGATGATAACAAGTTATTCAATACAGCAAAATAGAAAGCTCACTGCAAAGAGATACAGAAGGATTTCACAACACTAAGTAGCTGACGAAAAGGCAGGTGACAAGCTATACCTTCTCAGGAAACAGGCCTTGGAGTTACTACAGTTGTATAAAAACAGTCAGTGCAAAGGTGAGCAGAGGGCAAGGAAAAGAATATAAAGAATTACTAGGAAAAAGGCAGAGAACAAGGAACTGAGTTTAGAAAAAGACATAAAAATCATTGGGCCACTGTTCATACCAGCAATGCTCCTGCATCTTGAATAATGTACACATTTCTGTTGCCACTTCAGAAAATAATATGAGCTCAAGAAGGCATAAAGAAGGGCAACAAGGATGATCAAAGGAAGACCTTCCATGTAAAAAGCTGTTACGTAGACTAAAGTCTATTGAAAGTTCTATAAAATCAGGGAGAATTAACTAAAGAACCATTTTCACTGTCTATCCGACTGTAAAAGTTAGATTATATCAAATAATATCACAAACACATTGGAACTCATTGCTATGGAAAATAGCAGATGTCTGAATAGATACAAAAGCGATTCATAAACTCATGGAACAAAAGTATATTGGAGTTTTACATGCAATGATATCATCTTTTTCTGAGAAAGTCCTTGAGCCTGAGGTTGCTGACAGCTGGATGGAGAGGTATCGCCCGTAGGGTTTCTCTGTTCTAATGCTTTCCTTGGTCATCTGACAGAGGTGAAATAATGGGATAGATCAGGCAAAGTAGAGCCGTGATTATATCCTATTGTTCTGATTGTGTGTGTCTAATCATAGCAGAAGAAATATTTCAAAAAGTGTCATGTTCACATTAAGCTGGAAGAACATTACAGATCATATCCTGAAATAGAAGATAATGCAGGTACCCACAAAATGCCAGACAGTGGAAGGACTTGGGAAAAATTTATTTTTCAAAGATGAGAACTAAATGATGTGTGTAGGCCAGGCACGAAAGGATGCAAACACTTTTCTTCTCCAAGTCTTAACACCGTGTCTTCCTCTCCAGCTCCAGAGTTATCTTTTCAGGGAGTTAACTGCTTTGCCAGGCTGAAGAGGGAAAGAAACCCAAGCTTAAGTCTCCCAGCTAGCAAAGGTCTTTTGAACAAAAAGAGAAATAAATCCTTAAATCAGCCTATCTCCTCACCATCTCTTGCACAAGGCCCACTTAACCCCCCTATACATCCCCAGTATGCCCTTTCTACCATTCTCTGAACAGAAAATTCATGTTTTTTGAGGTTTCCTCTAAGTAATCTTGTGAAAGATAGAAATTATCTTCCAGATACCTGAACTGCTGATAAGGTCATGAGTGATGACCTTAGAAATCTGGAAATGCTTTGGCACCGAAAGGAAGCTTAGCAAGAAAGTGGGGAAAAAACTGAATTTTCTTTGTTGGCTGAAGTATGTAGACTTAAAAATAGGAAGATTGGTTGGAAATGCTGACCTGTGTTTATCTACCCATCTGAGATTCTAGCTTTGTGTCTAATTCTATTTGGGATTCTGTTTCTGTGCTATTTCATTTGAAATAGTAGCTTTTGATTCAGTATAAAGCTTTTCATGGTACTGTAGAGATAACATTGTAAATTTCTAGGGGTACACTGTATGTTCTAGTTCTGTCCCAATCCCCCTGTTTGTTAACAAATCTATACTAAAGACAAGTTGTGTGTTTCATTCTGTTGGTCTCCACTCACTTATACAGCACCTAACAGACACTGGACTGAATATATTCCATCAAATGTTTTCCCTACAGTCCTAAAATAGTTAAATAAGCCATCAGTACCCTGGCCCTGAAGAGTGGCATCTTGTTATAAATATCCAAAGAAGGAAACATTTGAAAGCTTGGCAGGTTAAATCAACTCCTCTCAGTTTCTCTGACAAGCACACATACACATGCACATATGTCATGGAACATGTTAAACATTCAAACCCTTAAATTAGTACGGTATCTGTCCTTGTATTTGCAATTTGCATACTGTTTATCACACGTGTACACATATTATCATTTCCTTTTTCAAAATCATGTAGGTAACACATTTTTATTGCATGTTTACTAGTATAATTTTGGTTTTGTTGTCAGACTGCTAAATGACAGTGAAGTGTCTGCAGTATGCATAAAGCAGCATCTTGTAATAGACTGCAGCTCCCATGTGAGAATTGAAGATGAATACATTTAAAGTTGCAGCTGTATACCCTGAAAAATTGTCAGCAATAATTTGATTGTGATATGTGCATATATTTCTTTTTTTACCTGCCTGTATGCATGTCAATATAAATCTTCCATGAAGATCAGTGACAGTATTTTGGCCTCCAGTTAGTGGCCCACCCTTTTACTTATCTAAAGAATATTAGTTCACAGAAAGAATATCAACAATTCTTCTCCTTTGGTAGAACATGTAGAAAACTTGATGGCAGTATTTCAGCATCACTAGTAACATGTACCTGTATTTTCACAAGCACATGCCTAAGTCTCAAAGATTACCTGTGCTGGAAAAGGTTGCAGGACAATAGATTAAATTTTAACTACATCTGTATATTATAAACACAGAGGATTAATAAAATATTACAGCAGTGCTGATGAAATGAATGTATTCTTGATTTTTGTTCACTTACACCAGAATGTCAGGAAGCTTTTTGTCTGAAACTATTCTTAAAAAACTGGCAGGTTTAAGAACTGGGATGTATGGAGGGCATCTTTCTTTGCCATCTTAAATTCTTCTGGTTTATGTAGTGTATAATTTGTAGGCTTTTGTAATCAGGGTATTTACGGAGTTAATAATTTCAACAGTTAAACATTTCTATCTTATTTCTGCTTTGTGTTGTTTAACTTAATCTTTCCACCATTTAATAATGTTACTCACTTTTTGGCTGGATTAAAGAGCTCTCTACTATCAATAATCTGCCATGTAAGTTCTTGTGTAGTGTAATCAAGTCCCCTCTTAAACTTTGCTTTGGTCAGATAGATGCAAATTCTTAAATCTAATTCTAAAATCTTCAATCTTAAATCTGTAATTTTAAGGCAGGATTTACAGCCTTCTGATTATGTAGTGGTTCTTGTATAAGTATTTTTCCTTTTTTTCCCCTGGTGTGTTCCTTCAGAGCATCAGAAGCCAAAACAGCACTCTGAAAATACACATGATGTACAAAAATATCTCCATACTGTGGAGGAATACCATCATTGCAATCTTGATAGGTATCCCTCTTCTTACATTCCCAGGGATGTTGCTATCCATTAGCTGTAGTACTGCATTGGGACCCTGTGTTTTGTAGCTGTAATGATGCTTATAGGGTGATTTCCCAGATGGTATCCCTCTTGTTTTACATATTAGGATTATTTTATTAAATACTAAAATGTTATTTGAATGAACACAATATAATAAATGATCCAGATGATATGATTGTGCTTATGATTTTCAGTATATCTCTGTGTCATTTGCAATTTTATTAACAATAAATTTAGAGAGTTTTAAGGTCAATGACAACTGATGTTGTAGGACCCTGGGACAGTATGTACAGGATTGAATCTTACAGTGTGCAATAATTCACTGTCTATTTTTTTAGATATCGTTTGTGAAAAATTGATTTGATTTTGCATTCAGACATGATGATTTGGAACGGTTGTATTCTGTTGCTGCTACACATGTTGTATGTGTTTGAAAGATGACTTCTAATTGATGGGGCTCTTAAATCAGAATTTTTGAGATGACTCACCTGCATGAGTATTTTGAGAATACTTACCTACTTGAAGCCTATCCTATGCTGAAGTGGCCCTTTCTGGGTTCTTAGTGATAATCCATGGAGTGAAATAGTGATAAGTAAAAAGTCATTGTCAGCCATTTCAAAATATGGTTCCTGGTTAGTTTTGGGTGGTCGGTTGGTGGGTTAGGTTGGTTTGCTTTGTCTGTTTGGTTGGTTTGGTTCTGCTTTTGGTTTTTGTGGGGGTTTTTCCTTGTTGTTTTTGGAGGGGGTGTGTGTTTCATTTTGTTTTTGTTAATTTTACCCAGCTTTTTATGCATGAATAACTTTTTAATAGGAAATCAAATCCATAGGCAGTATTGTTGTGAAAGTTGCTGTCTTTCTTGTCTCCTGAAGAGCTCACCTCTCCTGTTACTGAAATCAATGGAGCTAAATAAATTTTCATCAGCTAAGGATCTGGCTCACTTCTGTAATAAATTTTGCATTCACTGGGTAGGTTGACAATCAGATGTTTTGAAGTGAATATTTTGAGAGAAAAAAAAGGTTGCTCTGGAGAAAACTGTTTCTCCTTTATCCTTCTTCCTCCCACTACCTCTATAAATACTCCACTTGGTGTCCCAGAGCGGATGAAGTTTCACAGAACACAAGGAGGAAAACAGAGCTGTCCTCTGCTAGGTGCCACACTGATAAAGATATGCTCCACTTCTCTTGGCTCTCTTCTCTTGGTCTGTTTTTTTTCAAACTCAGATACCCTTATTGCAAAGAATATTTTCTGCCCAGAACAACCATTAAATTTGTTTTCAAACATATTTTAGCAATTTGGAGTTATGTACCTGGCAACCTGTTGTTATGGACGAAGCTCTGCATGATGTCAGGCCGAACTCACAGTGACAATTAAGTGATTTGTCTGATGCTATGATACAGAAAACACTATATTGGGAATTTTGTTTTCCTTTCTGTGGAACACTAGCGATTGCTAAAGACTGCAGGCGTGAAACACTTGTCTTATAAGAGTTTTTTCTTCTTGCTACCATCTGTGAAAATTTGAAGCTCTAAACATTTTTCTCACGTGTTTCTGTGTGGGAGGTGTGATGCTTTCAGTTTAATAAATGAGTTTTAGCTTGTTTACAGTATATCAGAATTGACTATAATTTGGACAGGGTGCATCTGTTCTGGAAAATGTCTAGTGTACTTACTCTATAATGGAGTGTGATTATGTTTAACTTGATTTCTCTTGCACAGTGAAGCATAATTAATATTTAATTTGGAATCCTTTGGTAATACAGTATGAAGCTGCTGTCAATTAATTGGAAGCAATTAATTCATTAGATAGAAATGATAGTACTGCAGGAACAATAAGCATAGATAGCTGGGCGGTGAAAATACGTGTGGGACACTGAAGAGTATAGTTCAAGACTCCAGGCCACAAATTTTCTTCAGTAGTAAACCTTTTACTACCAAAATATGTGCCTCTGCCTGTTTTAAAATATGTTTTGCTTTCTAACCTCCTCCTTGGAGTCTGACTTCATTTTCAGTTGCAATTTTGTATTGGAAATCTCCTTCAGGCTGCCGGCGGGGGATTTGATTTGGTTTGGCCACTGCTCTGCCTGTCAGGAGGCAAGCACTTGAGAGAAGGTTCAGGGAAGGAACAAGGACAGGCATTCCACTGAGAGTTACCTGATATCATGGTTAATTCAGAAAACCTTTTAATTTTTCATTCATGGTTAGACATGAGCTTTCCCACATGGAAAACAGAAAAAAGAGGGGAGGGAGTAGGGCCTGAGAAACAGAGTCCTCTGCCACATCTCCTAACAGTTAGGCAGGAAACTGGAATGGAATTAGCCAAGTTGCAGAGCTGCATGAAGACCATACAAGGCACACATTCTTCAGACAGATGAATTTGCTCACCACCTCAAGAGAAGAAGGGATTTAAGATATTTCTTACATACTTTAGATAAAGGGCTTCATATGACTCATCTGGCAAATCAAAGCTAGCTAAATTCTAAAATGTAGACATTGTGGAATCTTTTCCCATGGTCTGATTTCTCTTCTGAGGCCACCTCAGGCCCACCAGTTAAGAGTCTCTTCTCCTTGCTGTCAATATTGTAGCAAAAAAGAGACACCTATAGGCCTTTCACAAGAATAGCCTAATAGATTGGTGTTCTCTGGCCTGTGTTGTCTTCATGGGACCACTTTAATTGGCACAGTCAAGAAGCACTGTGATTAGTCTTGTTCCTTATTGTTACTGCTGCTTCCCCAAATCTGCTTGCATCTCCCAGAAGACCAGATCTTAGTCTGGTTTCCTATCCTGCTGTGCTTGTACATCATGGATCGAATATAGTGGAACAGCATTTGATCATACACAATGAAAGCTCCAGTTCTGTCTCAGAACGAGTGAAGAAGCACATGGCTTCCAGCCCATTAGGCTGTTGGTAATAATTTTTTGTATCATTTCTCTGAAGTTCTGTAGATTACTAAAATAAGACATCTGAAAACCAGTGATTCCCTGGATGCAATACTGTGGAGGAGAACTGTGGGCTTAACTGATACAACTTTGATTAATTAATATAATTAATATAATTTGATTCCTGTCTACTTACAGTGTGTATTTTTTGTCAAAGTGTCTTTTGTTCAATAGATGCACCAAGTTATGATTGCCCGTTAGAATTTCATGCCAAAGACAATTACAACATCAGAGGGATTGTCTTGTTCTACTGTTCTTTTGAGGAGAAAAAGTTCTTTAGAAAGGAGAGTTCTTGGCATAATTTTCTATGGTTAAAATATGCACAGTGGTACCACAGGATGTTAAAAAAGTGTTCTGGAACTGTCTACGCTTCAGACAAGCAGTGGTTACTTGCTCTGTAGGGTTTTCCAAAGTGTCCTTGGATGAAATTGTGTGGTACCAAGAGGAACAGTAAGAAATGAATAAATTATTTGTCAGTGTTGTTGCCAGCATATAAATAAATAAAACACTATTGCTGTATGTTTATTTTCACTGGGACCTAGCAACAACAAAAAACTTCACTGGTGATACTATTTTTTTCCACTCCATTTTAAACCTGTGTAAGTAACCTTCTGAAAGTACCCTGCCAATGTATTTCTTATAGCTGTTTACACACATCATAGAAGTTATTTTTGTTTAGTTTTATTACCTGCAAGTACATACCATCTCATAAAAGTATAATAAAGTCTGTAACATATCAGACTGTTCATCTGACTTTTAAAGACATCCTACTTCTGATAATGGTCAGACATCTGATAAAGGATAGCAGTGGTGCTTGTTCCAATGTGCTCTCACATTTTTCACCAGTGCAATGCTTAGAAGCTTTAAACCCTATATGGTTTACCTATATAGTAGTTTTCCATACTCCTACGTGAATTTATAATGACATTTTTTCAAATTACTTGCATTTTTGGCTACTGTAAAACTCAGTAAGAAGAACTCTAGGCTTACATTATGAACTCTGGAAAATACTTGTTTTTTTTAAGATCCTGATAATTCATTGGCTATTTCCTGATTTTTGTGTTAGGGGACAGAATGAATAATACTATCAGTTCATATTGTTTCTCCTTTTATAATTTAATAATTTATAATCCTGTGTATGTCTTCTGCTCCTGTTTACTTGCTTTTCTCCTAAATGCCTAAGCCTCGGAAATGTCATTGTCTTCAGTGGCAGCCAGCAAACAGAAATGGGGACTAATTTGTTTAAAAAAAAATAAATGCAGGAGGAGGACAGAGAGGATAATGTCCATCTTGAATTAATGACATTATTGTATATGCAGGGTCATCACCAGGTTAAAATTCAATTTACAGTGAAAGAAGAGTCACATAAGAAAATGTAGATAAAATGGAATTCACTTTCTGACACATACAAAATAAAAACCCCAAAAAACCCACCATAAAGGGAAATTCATAGACTTTAGATAGATGAATTCCATAAATTGTCAAAATCTGCACTTTTCTTCCCTTTGTCACGTCTACATGCAGGTAATTCCCTTAGAATTTCTTACTGCTCCTTATGTATTAGTGCAGCAATTTAGCTGGCACAAGACACTGCGCAAAAGAAAGCTAAAATTCTACTTACTGCCATTGTTACATGCAGAAAGCAGAGAAGTGGAGCAGAGAAGAGAGAGTGGGTTTTTTTGGCATATTTCATCTATTGTGGAAGATTTCCTGTATATCCCTTGTTTCATCATGACTAAAATGATATTATTCAGTCTCCACAACTGTGCTGTTTTGGCTCAGAAAGGAATACTCCTATTAAAAACAATGCTTCAAAGAATATTTTGCCTGCTTTTCATCTGTTGTATCAGTATTTCTAAATCCTAGTATACAAAAGCCACTTCTTGGGATTGTTGCTTCTTTTCAAAACACTTAAAAACATTTTGTTAGCCTATTTGTCAATGGAAAGGATGTTATTGAGGCCGTGGGACCGTAATGTGACCTCTTTCTTATGGTTTGCATAGTGGCAGTATCTGCGCAAAAAGCTTATTCCCACTTTATTTGTTTTAAAAAATTTATCTTGATGCCTGTAGGTGAAACCAGTTAAGACAACACGAAACCTAGATGAACAAATGACTTGAACACAGTACAAGGCAGCAAAATTCAGGAGTAATATTGTGCTGCTGATACCATTTGGAAATTGAATAAACTGAAATAGTTCAGAGTATGATGGAGTAAAAATAAACTATTATCATCTATGAAGTTGGTGATGAGTTCTGCTTAGACCAGTGGTTGCGCTGTGCAAGCACATCAGATGACTGAGTTTCAGAACAAAGCAATAATTTTATAAGCCAGTCCTCTCTTCAGAAGTTTTGCAAAGAGCTTTATTCTATCTACTGCTCAGTAATGAAGCTTTGAAAGAGATAGTCTGATTGAAAATGCTGCCATTCCAAGGATATCTTCCTGCTTGTGGGCCACTGAGAAAGAGAAAAGAAATAGCATCTGTCAGTGGATTTATATATTCGGTAGAAGGAACATGAGAAGGAAAGGTATATTTATTTCTAATTGCGGACACTGTTTGGTATCTTACTCATGCTTTATATACATACAGTTTTGGCATCAGCAGTTGTAAAACTGGAGTGAAGATAGAAAGCTTCTTGAGAAGCAACTTCAGACACTGAGAGTTAGGAAAGTACTAACACTGCAAGGCCAAGAGTGACAGGAAGTGGAAATAGGAAAGTATAAATATTTCCAAATGGGGTTTCATGTCATAGAACTTCTTCAGATGTTCTTCTAGATACATGTGGAAGTCCATGTTAAAAATATCTCATTTTCTGCTTTTAATCTGTTTCATTTTGACAATTGCAGTGCAAAAACCGCATGGTTAGCTGTGCTTATTGTTTCTTACTGAGCCCTTACAGTATATGAATGTAATGCTAACCCCTTAATAAAGAAAAATTTTTTGTAATAACAGTAATACTCTTTAGCAGTTGTGTAATTTCTTTAATCTACAGGGAGATTTGCATTCATTATGTAGCTTTATCTTTTATCAGCCACTAAATCTACTGGAAAAAGTATGGCAGAGAACTTAGTGACATGTCTGTATTTGCAAAAGTTACTGGTTTCAGCAGTGGGTTGAAACTCTAAAACTACTGGTTTTCAGCACTCCTGCAGTATGTCATCAAAAATGTTTGCACATTTCCATGCTTCAAAGTCTTTTCCCAATTTTGTTCTGCATATGTGTTTGATTTCACTGTGGCAGATTTTTCTTGACATCTGCTGTCAAGATAAACTGTAGCCAGACTGAGGTGGAAAATGCTCTGGCTCTTCAAGTGTGATGTTTGACCAAAAACTGGCACTACAGAAAGACCCAGCAGGGGGGAAAAAAGCAATTAACCTACTCTCATAAATTTTTATTACAACTGGATAAAACTTTAAATTAAGAATTTTCTACAGAAACTGAGGTTTCTGCCAAGTTAAAATTTGCACCATGATAGTGTTTACGTTTTTCAACTTTTGAGGTAAAGTAATCTGAAAATTTTCCATTCTTGCCTGAGTCTAAATCACTGTAGTGGTTTATGAGATTATAGGAGGTATGGTTTGGATAACTCGTTCTTCCTATTTCCCTGTCACCAATGCTCAAGGGACAGACTGTACCTCTCATGATGTACTGTATCTTCTCTCTGGTAGAGGGATAGCCCACAGCACAGATAGAATGTATTTTTTTCAAAACTACAGTTTGTAGCTGAAAGTTTTCAGAATTCAGCTTCCCTCAGACAGTTTTCCGATATCAACTTTTTTCCCACATTTAAGGGAAAAATGAGTATTGAAATAATTTATTCAAAAATGTAAAGCTAATTTGTCTGCCATCTTAAACTTGCATATGAAGTTATCTCCTAATCCAGAAATTTTTTTAGGATTTTTTTTCTTTATTTAAAGAAAACATATTCCTGTGAACCTTGGAGTAAAATATAGAGTATTTTACATATTTGGCCTTTATAATATGGACTAGGACTCTTACAATAACAGAATGTAGCAACAACCTGTAACAACTATTTCACAAAATGCATACTTTATATGTTAGTAATTGGAATGCATTCAACGAATGCATTGTGATGTGAATATATGAAAAGGAATAATTATGAGAATAATTATACAGGAATAAAAACTCTTGCAGCAGATATTTCAGATTAATTAACTAATATAGAATTGCAAATACAGTATGATGTTATGATTGATTCTGAATTCTTTTAAGTTTTTGAAGTTTAACAATTATAAACACCAATGTACTCCCCATTAGTCATTCAGGTTGTGCAAAAGAATATTCAGGGCATGTAGCCTTTGAAACAGAACAAGCCTTTTGAAGGCAAAAATAACATCAAAGCAGCTGTGGGAAGATATAGCAGGGCATTGGCTTGTTAAAAGTAGGCACAACCAGGAAACTGGGGTCAAGCTCAGGCCCTTAAGCACTTCAGGGAGAGAACTAGTTGTCTTAAGCTAAAAACCATTTCTAAAATTAAACTTTTAAAGTGCTTCCATATGGTGACATATATAATCTAATCAGTGATTTCAGGCAGATACTTTTTACCTACAAATGAATAACTACAGAATGTAAAAAACACTTTACCATGAGACACTATTACAAGTTCCTAGGGAGATAACAAGTAGAAATTATCTACCATACTTGGCAGCAACAAGGCTTGATATTCATAAACTACTACAAGCAATGCAAACAGTTCATTAACTCTGTTGCTTGTATGAAGCATGTGTGCATTTCGTTCTTTATTATCGTTTTTGCTGTCAGTGGCTCTGAAGCTAGATATTTTTGTAAATACAAGTTTGGGAAAAATCTCTGGGGCCTTTGTAAGAAAGACCTTTCTTGCATTACCAAAAGAATTGAACGTGACTTGGCAATGCGCATTTGCAGCTCATCAAAAGAAGTGTGGCCAGCAGGTTGAGGAAGGTGATTCTGCCCATTTACTCCATCCTCCTGCCATCCCACCTGGAGTACTGTGTGCAGCTCTACGGCTCCAGTAGGAAGACAAACAAGGACCTGGTAGAGCAGGTCCAGTGGAGAGTTACAAAGGTGATCTGAGGGCTGAACCACCTCTCTTATGAAAGTAGGCTGAGAGAGTTGGGATTGTTCAGTCTGGAGAAAAGAAGGCTCCAGGAAGACCTTATAGAAGACTTTCATTGTTTGTGCCTATTACATGTGTGAATTTGCTCCACTGAATCAGCAGCGTCAGGAAAGTACTGATGAGGGCTCATATGAAAGATGGAAAGAGATTTTTACCAAGACCTTTAATGACAGGAGAAATGTCAACAGTTTTAAACTGAAAGTGATTTGATAGAAGGAAGACATGATTTATTATGAGGTTGGAGAGACATTAGAACAGGTTGCCCAGAGAATTTGTGGAAGAGTTAAAGATCAGGTTGGATGGAGGTTTTAACAACCTGATCTGGTGGAAAGTATCCCTGCCAGTGGCAGGGGCTTGGAATTATATCATCTTTAAGGTCCCTTCCAACCCAAATCATTCTATAATTCTATGATTCTCTGAAATGCTCCCAAATGACCACTTAGATCTGATCTTTGGTTTAATTTTACTCCTTTCATTGGATGGAGAAACCCAGGCTATCATTTATTGGATGTTTAAAAATATATTATTCCAAAGATATGTACATTCTTTTCTGTCATCAGAATTAGTTTGGAATTGATAGAAACATAAAAACCAACATGATCTGTCCTGACATACACACACCCAATGTCGTATTCCAATGTTGAATTTGATTAGAACTATGCTTTTGTGCTAATCTATATAGACCTAACCTTTTTTTTTTTTTTTCTGTAACCTTTTTATTCATTTGAAATGGCATCTGTTAAATCACTCAACTACGTTCAGTGCTTTTGTGAGAGTGAATGTGTGTCCACAACGAGTTAAAGAATTATTTCTATTTGTATTTGGAACTTTGAAATTTTAGTGGAAATGTCAGCCCTTCTGATTTGGGCATTCTCTAGAGCAAGGCAAGTGATTGTAGCAGCATAATCTTATTTATCTTTTGTCAGCTCCATATGGTTTCCTTGGTCTCCATCTAGGATATTAATTTTTAACAGAATTATTTCCTCCTCAGCCAGGCAGATTTGCAGTGTCAGCATCTCCTAGTTCACACTCCAATACTATAATCCACAATCTAAGCAGCCAAAATGAATGACGGCATAAGGAGAAATAATAGAAAACCAAAAGACTGAGGTGACAGAAATAAGCACACAAACATTAGGCATAGGTAAAGACTCAGGAATGGGAATGTGAATAAGGGAATCAGATTATTTCCCCCATGCTTGTGTTAATAACAGACAGAGATTTGTATGCAGTGGCAGTTGATGTAAAATGCAATAGGAGAGGGGAAATTCATTAAAATGACTGTTGTTTTTAGATCTGAGTCAACAAAGTTCAAATATATATGTGTTTCATTCTTAACTGAGGAATTACCATAAAATAAAAGTGCCTTTGAATACTTTGCTTACAAGGGTGTTTCAGCAGAGCAAATTCAAATGTGTAATTGTCCTGAATTTGTAGATATTTCATTTTTCACTTTACAGCAGTTTTCTTATAATTATTCGAGCCTTCTATTGTATGTTAAAGCTAGTATTTGCTGAAATCAATCTCCACGCAATTTAATAACAAGGTAATATGCACCGTTAATGACCATCATCTATCTCATATTGAGATTCTTTATTTCCTTACTGGATAATCTCTTCCATTAATGTATCATAATAAAATGAGGTAAATGTAAAAGGTAAGCTCAGCTCATCAGTGAATGTAAATCAGAGTGGTCCAATTTACTATGAGCTCGCACTTATTTACAGCATTCCATGACCTTTTGCAAAGGTTCAGAATTACATACTTGAATGTTGAATTCTTGATATTCATTTTGCTTGTTTGACTGAAAATTGAGAAAGTCAAGTTTTCTTTTGAAACAATTCCAAATAGAACTACAGCTATACCTAACTTTATTTAATATTTTATTTGCCAACTGCTTTTAGTAGTGAATCAATCAAGAACAGATACTGTTTTGTCTGATCTCTTGCTTTTGCTTACTTCTCTACTTCATTAATTAATTTTGAAAGTAATTACTGAAAACTCACAATCATTTTGCACTGATGTTCTCAATTTTGCAATTTTTAAAAAAAATTTTAGTATTTGTGGTGGTCAAGATATAGGTAGTTTGGATGCCTAAAAAGAGAAAAAAACTTTCCCCACAAGGATAAAGTAGAGAGCTGGTCTTTAATGGAAACTTACAGGTCCAATATATACATAGAGACACATGTGTCCACTATAGCACTAGTACCTCTTTTTCAATACTAATCAATTATCATATCTAATGGATATATCCAATCCCATAATCATTTATTCCCTGTCATGCCCCCCAGGTCTGCTCCTTGGAGTTTCTCCAGGGGGTTTTGGACCTTCTATCTTGCTTTGTCTATCCCATATCTTGTTATTTCCCTCCAGTTTCATGTCCTAAACAGGATGTCCTTGCTATAATCTGTTTTTCCTGAAAAGAAGTTAAACAACATTTCACAGACTGTGAGAAAGAGGTTTTCTGCCATCCTGAGTTTGAGAAACCATGCAGCTATGCTAAAATCCAGAAATACAAAGTATGAAATCTTAGGGCATCAATTTAGTATCGGATTGATTAGGTGAAAACTTTTTAGAGTGATGCTTGTGAATTCAAAAGCCTGTATTCAGCCTTAACTCTTTCTGATCAAACTGGATTTGCTGTTTATTGTCAACTTTTATCACCATGAAAATGTAAGGAGTCCACTTAAAGGAGGACCAGCTGAGATGAGTTGTTTAAATTTGTGAATTTAAGGAACTATGCTGCCTCCCTTAGCTGACTATCTGATCCAGTGTTTGTGACTTCTAGTTATGTTAATCTTTTCTTCAAGCAAGTCTCTACATGGAAGTCTTGACATGAATACCTGGTGTTATATTTTGTTTTGTTACAATTACATCAACTTACAGATTATTTCTGATTTTGTATGTTCCTAACATGGTTATGTATTGTGACAGGGTCTTAGTTTTTATTGTTTAGCTGTGTGTATAGGGAATTTTTATCTAGTTTCCTGATACTAGTCATCTGCCAAAGGAAATGTATGCCACTTTCCGTAGTAACTTTGTATTCACATTCTGTGAAAGCCCTGAATACATGGCACAAAATAGTGGAGACCTAGGGTAATTTTTTAACAATTGTTTTAAAATCTTTTGGGTCGGTTTTTAATTCTGGTTTTATTCACTTTTCCTACGTAAATGCTGAGGACATTTTGCAGATTATGTCACTTAAACCAGCTGAGAAACGTCTACTCTGTAGAGACTAATAAGAAAAGGTCACTGTTTCCCAAGAATTACTAGGTTGCTTCCAAAGAACTTGGTTTAACCAGGATACTGTGGTTCAGCAAACCACAGTACTTTAAGTACACCCTTTCTGGTATCAGAAATAATACCTCATTGCTAGTAAGACATGTTTGTTCCCCTTTTCTCTTTCTGAGAGCCACATCAATGTAGGGGCCAGTCATGTATTTCACTACTCCCTTACATGCTGCATCTTATACTTGGACATATCTTTTCATTGGATTTCTGCTGCATCATTTTGTCTCAATATTTGCTCTTAGTTGAAATTAATAAACCCATAGAAATACTCTAGTTCCTGGGATACTGTTTACGTCAGACGTGGTATGGTTTTGCTAAAATATTGAGTGTAGATTTCTAAAACACAAGAGTTAGAACACAAGGGTTAAAAAGATGGTTAGCTGAAAATTTCAAAACATGGTAAATATTATTGAATCCCATAACCTGATAATACTAAACAAGCATCTTAAACTTCGAACTTATTTGTAAGATTGCATTGACTTGAAGGTGTTCAATTGAGCTTCTAGAATTATTGACTATTACCAGTCTGAAAGTAAATTATTCCCAATGGGACCTGTTTCAAGGCTGGAATGGATCCAAGATACAAGCCCTCTGACAGAGTATACACATAAATCTCTAATCTCATTGATCAAGTTATTTTAGGGAAGCCTAGCAGATTAGTAATATGATGCCTTGCAATTCCATTAATGAAATCCTATCATAATAAATTAGTGAATAACATACTGGTATTTTAGGCTTTTTTATGGCCATGTAATGCAGTTGTTTAAGAGAAACCATTTTAAGTGTTGTTGATGTTAAATAGTAACCCATGCAGTTTCTACATTACCTGATCTTTCATTTTAAAAGTAGTACTGATTTGGTGCAAACGAAATTTACAGAACTATTTTCTGATAAAGTTGCCTGTATATGACCAAGATTAGAGTCCTACTAACACAAGAACAGTGTGAGTTCTGTAAGAGAATGTCCTAAAGGAACTTGTGTTTTAAGATTTTGAGAAACATTAATTTTGATTTATAATATTATCATAGTCCAATATATTGTAACAAAAGCCTATGTGGATTATAACAGTCTGAAATGAGCTTAAATACTTCCATGAAGAAGTGCATCATTTGTGTATCTACCTATACAAATGTAGTATACAATATAATATTTAGAATTTTAAAAGGAATGAAAATGCACTGTAGTCAACATCTCCAAAATATTGTAAAGAAGAGAGGAGGGAGCAATGCTACTGAACAGAGGTGACTTGGTCTGGTTTCCATACAGAAATAAAATCAAGTTTAGAATGCCTTACACACAGCAATGTTTGAATATAAGTATGAACATTATTCAGGTATCATAATGTGTGTTTGCTCCATTTTTGGTTTAACTTCACAAATCCATCTTTAGTGTGGATCCTCGTTAGATTTCCATGTGAATTGTCATCTTTATATTGCTCAAGACTGTGAGAATGCTAATTAAGGTAGAAAGAGCTGGACCTCCAGAGAAGAGTTAATGAAAAACAAAGTCTATTCATTTCTAGAACCTGTAAACAAAGAAAGTAAAAAAGTCAAGGCTCAGAAAAACAGTGATAATGATATCTACTACTAGCGTTTCCATTTGCTGTTTGGACTCTGGAAAATCTATTTTATGCAACTTTAAATAGTTTTTCCAATTAATTTTTTTTGTGAGTTTCTCCCCTGTTTTTTTCGGGGTTTTTTGTTTGTTTTTGGTTTTTTTTGGTGAGTTTCTCCTCCTCCTTCTTCACTGTCAGTTTCTCCTCCAGTCAGAAGAGCTTTGTTCTGGGAAGCACTTCCACAGTTGGAAGTTGAATCCTCATCTGCTTTAGTAAGAAACAGTTGTTTTAAACCAAAACCTATTGTCTTATACCACCTACGTTCTCAGAAGCAGCTTTACTTTGCTACTTCCCTTCAGGATCTTAAGTCTTTCAAAAATTCTGTGATGGAGGCTGTGGTAGATTGGTGTTCCACTGTACTGCCCCAACCTGCAGAGCTCATATTCCTCCTGTTGAAATGGGAAATTGTTCTGGAAAATTAATAACCTTTTTACTTTTGGTCTGTTATCCCAGCACTGACCATAGAGAAATTTTTTTACTTTGTTCCCCAAAGCTCCTATTTTTTGAGTTCTCAGGCCCCTCTTCCTGTTTAATGAGTTTGTAACTGCCATCAAGAGATCTTTTTAATCATAAATCAAAATTGGGCTGAGTGATGATATTTGGAGTTTCTGATTGCAGAAAGGAGAGAAACATCCACCTTATGTCTATGTATGGTACTTGTCGAGGTTTTAGAAAGTACAAGTGATCCCAGATATTCTGCAGCTTTGATCTGGCCTTGCTACTTGCTTCCGTCATAGGGTTTGATTTTGTTGAGAGGCTGAGTGTGCAAAGACTGTAGAACTGGGGTTTTTTGTCAGGAAAATCAGGTGACTTCTTAATGTTTTCATCCAAATGAAACTGCAGAAATAAATTTGTTGGGGTTGGGGCCAGCCATAATAACCTATTTTGATTTGTTGTCGCTGAAGAAGGAGGGAAGTAGACAAAATGAAAAGAGAGAAATACTTCACTTTTTTCACAGTTTTAGAAGAGGCATAGAAAACAGCTTTTTCCTTCAGAAAAAGTTAGGTGATGTGTACATACTCTGTATGCACGCTTAAAGTATGAAATAGAGACTGTCTACTGGATTTAACCTCATCTAGAAAGAGTCCTTTTCTGCTAAGAATTACTATATAGAATTTTATGACCTGTATTATGCAGATGAGAGTAGATTATTTTGGTTTAAAATTTGCAGCTTTTAATTCTGTGAATTGATATGTAACTACACTGCTAATCATCACATGCCTTATTTTTAAATTGAAACTAAAATTTTATGGTCAAAACATTATTAAAATGTAATTTAAAACTTGAAATGTGAAAGAAATTCACCTCAGATGGACAACATGCAGGTAAGGACAAAGCTATGCAGGCAGTCTGTGCAAGGAAGTGGGAGTCAGAGCCTGAAACTAATACAACAAAACTCAAGGTGCATCAACATTCCTTTTTCTGCAGTTATAGACTGATCAACGATGGGTAGGTTCACTCCATTAATAAAAGACTGATGAGTGAGACTACAGTCCACACAAAGTCTGAAATTACAAATATACAAGAGTTCTTCTCTTTCAGTATCACTTCTCGGTTTTGCACTTGCTGCACTATTATTTCATGGCTATGATTCCAGTAAACAGTAGTCATTTACTTTGCCTTCCTTAAACATAAATTTCTTCCTGCACCCCTAGGCATCAGCTCTTGAAAGAACTACCTATTAATAACGAAGGCCTGTGCTGCGGCAGAAGTCTTTTTGCAGTTAGAGAAGTTCACTGTTGTCCCTCCATTGCCCTAAAGAAGAGAGACTGATAGCAAACCTTTTCATTGCCTATTTTTAATTATAGCTGATCTCTTCTGTATCCAGTCAGATTCTTTTGTTTTATTGCAGCAATGTCCATAAGTATTTCAGGATGAAGTATGTTGGATATGGACTCTATTTTTCAAGCTGACTATAGTGCTTATAATTATTTGAAAATCTCTCAGAAAAAATATTCAAAAATTCTTAGCAAAAGTATGACAACTGTATCTTGTAACAGTAAGAATGCAAAGTGCCAGCATTTCATATTTGGCCTGTCAAACATGTATCATGATATATTACTTCTCTTTTTCATCTTTGGGGGAATTTAGTCCCTGACTACCTGTGGGAAAAAAGGTTCCCAGTAACATAGAATCTATTCCACTTTTGATTCGTCCTCTGCCCTGTAGGCCATCTGGAAGTATTGAAAATTAATATTTGTTCCAAACTGGCACAGTTGGTGACATCAAGAAAACTGTACTCTTTTGATTACTTTCTATCTTGAAGGGCTTAAAACATTGAGTGTCTCTACAGTCTATTCAGCTTTTAGATGAAAAGGGCAAATGATCAGTCCCATTCCAGAAAAAGTCTTTTTTATCTTCATTATGTTGATGTAAACTGCTTGCTTTTGTTTAATGAGGAGATGCTTCTGCCATGAAATTTCCATGAGGGAAACGTGATCTTTTTTAATGAAAACAAATTCCTGATAAGGGAATGAGAAATCTGAGACATAAGTATTTTGTACCTTGCCTGTCTGCCTAATCATTTGGGGTTTCTTTACTTCCACACTGACTCAAAGAACAATCATCTATTTTGCAACTAGATAAAATCTTGCTAAAATTTACTTAATTTAATGTCATCTCAGTAATGTAAATAATGTAATAGTACTCACTGATTTCAATTGAAAAAGATTTGCTCCTCATTTTAAGCAGATGAAAAGGCTGTATTTTCCATAAATAAATTTTCATTTGAGGTTTCAGTTTTATCTCATGGTAGTCATATAACATTTTGTGAGAAATGGAAGCGCTGGTAACTAAATCTTATCTGAGAGACATAGAGAGAGATGCATGTAATGATAGGACTGCAGTAAACAAAGTGCAATAATAGAAGTGGTATAAACCCCCCAGAAAATTTCTGTTGGCTGTTTCTCTTGCGGGCTGGAGACACAGTACCAGCAGAGTTCATGTACTTGTTTTCCAAACACTAATCTATTCTGCTGTCTGGAAGAAGCCATATGACTAGTGCTGTCTTCCCACAGGTACCTTTGCATAGGAAGGCAGCACTCTGCTTACTGTTATAGCCCGCCATACTAGTTTCAGGACGGATATAGGGCTGTGCCAGAATTTGTCAAGCCTGCGACGAATTCCAGACAGCATGAGGTGAAATAGTGTCTTGGAAAAGTAAATGAAAATGTATCATATCCTTTTCACATTAAGAATCCAACTGTCCTGCAGAGGACACTCATATGCACCTCATTGGTATCAGGTCTGAATGGTCTGTTCATCAGAAAGAGTTCTCTCAGAATTAGAAAAGCTTCCTGACAATGTAATGATCTAATGCCAAAGTCTTTTTCCTTTAAGAAAATAAAAAAATTATTAAAAAAATTACAATTGCTCTCTATTTTAGCAGTTCAGTTAAAGACCAAAGCCAGCCCAGTGATGATTTCTTCTTAACTATCCAAAAGTATATCTGATTCTTTATCATTATGCTAGTAAATCCTTGTTTAACAAGAAATCCACATAGGCTTCTCTGTCTCCAACCAGTTAACACATTTGGTTTTACTTTGAACTGTGTGAACTTTACTTTGAACTTTATCTAACAACATGATTACTTCTAAGATGTTGTTCATCTGAAATTTTCAGAAACCGAGTACGCTTTTTCATCAGCAAACCAATACATTTCTGACAAAAAAAAAAAAAGACAGACAGATAACTTTCACTTCAAAATTAAAAGAACAGAGTGTTTATCTTTGTTGTTCCAAATCTGATCAGTTGAAACATATTTAAAGTAATAAAATCAGCAGATTATGGAGTAAACTTTCCTTTTGGAGTTCTTGCTGCTGTCAGTCTTCTTGAAATTGGTCATCCAATTTACAAATGAGGGCAGGGATATTTGTACTATCATCTTAATAAAACCCTAAACAGTTTCTCAAATGGTGTCTTTGGTGCAGAAGTGGCTGTCCTGACTGCAGCAGCTGTGGAGGTCTGAAACTCCAACAACAGTTTGGGCTGATGATCTCATCTTCCCTCAGCCTGATCGGGTTGACATCAGACCTGGCTTGAGCAGGAGTTTGATGTAGGTCATCCTCAGAGTTTCTTTCCAACCTAAATTACTCTATGTGTTCATGAGAAGTATAAAAAATATGATTCATTCTTTTGCATTGTAAATTGTCTGGGTTTTTATTTGGCATAAAGAATCACCTGTAGAACAGTTAAATTCTGATGAGTATAGAGAAGAGAAAGAATCCATCAGCTTTAAATGCTGGCAAATGATCCACTCTCCCTTCCTGTATAATAGGAAACGTGAAGACTGGATGTGAAAAAGTGGAACTGGATTCCTGCAAGAGGCAGATCCCTTGCCAGTTCTGAGATACAATCTTCGGGGAAATTAAAGAGATGATTCAGTGTAATGCATAGTGTGCCTGTACAACCAGTAAATCAAAAGAGACAGTGTCACAATCCATTCTCTTTTCTCTTATCTAGCAGAGGATTTTGTTTTCATTTGTAGTATGGTACAAGAAATGGAATTTCAGTTCATAAAAGTGACAGACTACTGACTGCACAGGCTTCAAACAAAGACAAGAAAATGTTCTTTAAATGTTGCAGGCAATAAATCAGACATGGTGATACTTATCTGTTAATGTTGGAATTTTTCACTAGGTTGATACATTTATCATAAATATATGCATTATGAAGGTTTCTGGTTCAAAAATCTTGAACTGAAGATGTAAATGATGTAAATGTCCCAGACAGTGACCAAAAAATGGATGATACAAAGTTTGTCTATAAATAAGATTGCAATACTTCTATCTAGATTAAGGAGAATTGAACAAAATGTGAAAATCGAATTTTATGGACCTATTGGTATTGTTTTGGTAAATAATTGATGTTAGCAGATGAAGGATCACTTTTTTTTAAAAAAATCCCTAATCTTACTTATTTTAGCAATATGTTATTGAGAGATAAATATGATGAATGTAGTTGCTGGGGACCTCAGAAAATCCTACTAGAGGTTTTGCATTATGATTTGTATTTAAAATTTTGTGTTATTAATATTAAAATTAAATCACAGTACTACCTTATCAGTTGTGAACCCTTCTTGTTACTAGAAAGTCATCATGAACAGAATATATTGTAGAGGCTGATCTTGGCCAGCTGTCAGACCCCTACCCAGTCACTCTCTCGCTCTACCTCCTCAGGAGTACAGAGAAGAAAATAAGATGGACAAGTTTGTGGGTTGAGTTAAGGAGTTTAATAAGAAAAACAGAAGCCACATGCAGAAGGAAAAAAAAAAGCTAAATTTATTCACTACTTCATACCAGGAGACACATGCCCAGTGACTTCCTTGAAAGAAGTGAATCAGTATACAGAGCAATTGCCTCAGAAGGCAAACACCATAACCATGAATGTCCCTCCCAACTCTTTCTCACCCTCTCTTTTATGGCTGAGTATGATACATAAGGTATGGCATGTATTTTTGGTCAGTTCAGATAAGGTGTTCCGCCTGTCTCCCCTCTCCACCTCTTGCCAAACTTCAGCCTACTGGCCTTCTGTATGCTGGGTTACAGAGACAGCCCTGATGCTGAGTGAGTGAGCACTGCTCAGCAATGGCCAAAACATCAGTATGTTATCAACACCACTGTAGATACAAATGCAAAGCACAGCACTATATGGGCTGATACAATTAGAGTCCATCCCAACCAGACCAAATGCATATACCAAAAGGAGACGTGCAGTATTATGTCTGATGTAAAGCTGTGACCTGTATTTAGAGAAAGGTTACTGTTTTGTTCACATGAAAACGTGTAAAAGACATTTAAAAAACACTAGATGAGCAATATATCTGACATATAGCTAGGAAAGTATTTATTTTGAAAAATAATAAAAACTTAAAGAAATATGTATATAAATGCTGATTATAAATGGGATTTTAAAGATCTGAAATTTAATCATACTCTCCCTCTAGTCACTAGTTTCTATCCATTAGATCTCACAGTATTTTACTGTCTTGTACTTTCGTAACGGTGTGTCCATTACTGCTTGAAACTGAGCTGTTCACTATCTTCTTTAAAAGACAAGATATTGTTGTACAAAACTTACAATAGTTGGTTTTACCTGAAGAATTACATTCTGTCTTACCTGTTTCTAACCAGGCGCTTCTAACCATTCTCATGGTATCAGCAGCTTTCAGGATGCAGGGAGAATTTTTTCAGTGTTTTTTTTTTCTGAGCAGAAAGAAGGGTTTAGAATTGCTCTGCCAAGTCATTCAGTAGTCTTCTGTTTCTTCTATTCATGAAAAATACCTATTTAATTACAAAATCTCCTACATAATTGATAAGTAAACTCAGAAATACCATAAAATACATTGGTGGTGTTCCTGAAGCTGGGGTGCATCCAAGGTAGAGATCTCAAGGTATCCTTATTAAATATGCTGTTTGTTTCAGCTAGTAAGATGTAAATTATATATTTCAGGCAGTATGAAACTGAATCAGATTATCATTAAACAGCAGCATTTTTAAATATTTTCCACAATGAGCATCAGACAAAGATAGAGTATTTACTCCACAGTTTATTTAGTTCTAGTTTTATCTGTCCCGCTAACCATCTGTTCAACTTTAGATTTAACTTACTATTTTAATGGAATCTTAATTGCAGTTTACTCATTCTTGTAAAGGTTTCTTACTGACAAAGTTTTATCATGTAATCCTGTACACTATTTGGAAATAACTTTTTCAATCTTATGTCTAAGTAGAAGGTACATTTTTTCAGTAAAAATGGTATTTTCCAAACTGTATATTTTAATGTAAGTATGTCAGTGATTCTTGTTGCAGTTTGAGATGTGTGTAGGCTTGCAAGGTCATTTATGAATGTTAGACCTTCACTCTAGTAATCTGAACTGTGCCAGTGTTAAAACATAAAAATCCATATTGTGTCATATCTTGTAGTTTAAGAATCCAATAAAGACGAGTTTAAAGTTAACTAGCTACATTTGCATTTAACTGAACTGAAATCCCTAGAAGATGATTCAGTTGATTCAGATGTGTTCTTGCACATTAACAAGGTGGGCTAAACAGGTAGGCAGCATCAGTGTTGTTATCAACACTGTTTTGGTCACAAATGTAAACAATAGCACCATATGAGATGCTATAAAGAAAATTGACTCCACCTCAGCCAGACCCAGTGCAGACGTTCATGATAAATCAGAATTACACTGAAAGTGCTTGCTTTTGTCTAATGACTGTGAGAGAAATGGATTATTCTAGGGAATCCTAAAATTACTAGCTGAAATTTAGACTTTTTCTTTTTTAAGTTTGTAGTTGAGATTAAATGTAGTATTTGTAAGTAACTGACCATAGAAATAAAGCCCAAACCATGAAAACTTAGTGTTTGAGTATCAAAAATTCATATGCATACATCTCTCTCTCCATTGTTCAATGAGGTGCTAGTGCTTTACTTGGGAAAAATTTGGAGAATATTCTTTTCGATGAAGTTCAGATCAGAGATTGAGTTCAGAAGTCACAATGAAGGTATTTGCTTTGTCAGCCAAGGAGTGGAAGGACAGGCTGTCTTCTTCACTGTGTTTTCTTTGTGAAATTCTTTGGTGCTATTACATGCCAGCTCTTGTTAAATGACTGGCTGTAGACCAAGTTGTTCTTTATATACCGTTTTCAAGTAACACAGTAAAGAAACAATCTCCTAAATTTGTTTATTTGTACATTGCTTTAAATCTAGTTTTCCATCTGCTCTGCAATCTGCTCCTAATAGTACCTTTTGAGTGAAGCCAACCAAACCCTCAGACCAGCTCCTGAGTTGTCACGCCTCATTTTCCTTCCATTTCTTCTCAAAGGTACCCATGAGCATGTTAGATCATTTTTACTTAACAAATTTAGCAGTTTCTATATCTCAGTCTGATTTTATAGGCTACAGGAAGACTGATATACACCAGTCATGTTCAAAAAATTCAAAATCAGACACACATAAAAGAATCATAGAAAGGTTTGGGCTTGAAGAAACCGTATCAATCACCTAGTTCCAACCCCAGTGTCATCTGCAGGGACGCCACCCACTAGACCAGCTTGCCCAAACCCCCATCCAACCTGAAAGATATTTTCTCTTCTTTGCATCTGTAAGTAGTTTTAAATAATAACTTTTTCTCCTGTGACAGTTTCCTAATTAATTTTGATTCGTCTGCAGAATATCAGCTATATGTCTGCAGGCACTATAACCTGGATAATGGTCTAGAATAAAGTATTTGTAAAGGAAGTGCTTCAGAAGGTGCTTATTTAGGGTTCATTTGTGGCGGTACCAAATTGTAGTATCCATTCTCCATCTGAATAAACTCTTGGTTTATTTGGCCTGAATTATTTTTTCTGTCAACATGGTTATTTGAAAAGCCTAGTAAAGCTGACATGTTATTTTTGATCTTCATAAGACTCCTGTGCAGGTATTTGTGCCATTGCACACTGCTAGTCTATGAAAGGCTGAACACGACCCAGCAATGTGTGATTGCAGCCCAGAAAGCCAACTATATCCACCTGAAGTACTGCATCCAGCTCTGGGGTCCCCAGCACGAGAAAGACATGGAGTGATTGAGTCCAGTGAGCCTACCAAGATGACACCAAGGGTGATGGAGCACCTCTTATGAGGAAAGGCTGAAAGAATTGGCTTAGTTCAGCCTGGAAAAGAGGAGGCTTCAGAGTGACCTAATTGCAGCCTTCCAGTACCTGAAGGGAGCCTACAGGAAAGACAGAGAGGGACTTTTTACAGGACCATGTAGTGACAGGACAAGGGGGAGCAGCTTCAAACTAAAAGAGTCGGTTTACATTAGATAGTAGGAGGAAGTTTGCTGGGAGAGTGGGTGAGGTACCTGGAACGAGTTATCCAGAGAAGTTGTGGATGCCCCATCCCTGGAGGTGTTCAAGGGCAGACTGGATGGAGCTCTGAGCAGTCTGGTCTAGTGAAAGATGTCTCTACCCACTGCAAGGGTGTTGAAACTAGATGATCTTTAGGATCACTCCCAACTTGTGCCATTGTATGATTCTGTGACTCTGATGTTCCAAGCTGTTATAAACTCTTCCTTGAAAAAACTACAGTTTCAGTCTCATTTTGTGTGCACACACCTTAATACAGCAAAAGATCTGTAGGCAAGTATAAGCACTAAAACGTCAGTATAGAAAGCTTGAGCGTATTCCCCTGTTTGAAATTAAGATTTTAACTGAGTGCTTTTCAAGGAAGGAAGGAAGCAACTCTTTTTCCTCTTGCAGTGAGACTCGCTGTACAGTACTAAGATTGTAGGCTGTTCAGTCTTTAGAAATAGCAAAATACAGCTGAATCTAGTATTTCTCTTAAAAACATTTGAGGATTACGATCAAATCTGCTCCATTTTGGGTGATAACCTTTTTTCTTTTTCAAATATTTTGTACTTACAATGTATTTTTGTGTATACTTATCTTGTCATTTCCCTTCCATAAAATTTGTCAGTCCAGTCTCCCAGTTCTACACTTTTTCCTTCTTTAATCTTTTTTAATGTTCTTCTTCCCCTATTGTGTATGATTTAGTCTGGTTGATGATTTCCCTGATTGATGGTCTCCTTGACAAATTCAGCATTCAGTAACTTTGCATGCCAAGAGATTCTAGCATCTACTGGTGGAATCCATGGAGTAGGTGTCTGTGCCTACCTCAGTGTTCAAGAAGAAGCAACTGAGCAGAGATTATCCAAGGGCTTTTGCTACACTTATTTTTAGGCTTTGCCTGTACACAACAGAAAGATCCTATAGTAAGCAGAGTTTGTATTTTCATTTATTCTTAGCATTTCAATTTGTTCTGTCACAATATAAAAAAAAATTACATCCTGCATAAGCAATAAATGCCTGTAAGCACAGCTAACTTTTGTATTATTTATATTAATATAAAATACTTATATTTTGTGGAGGATGTTTCACAAATACGAAACTATGTAATAATGCAGAGTTAAAAATGAAGTTCTGTCTTCCTTCCTCAGATTGTTTGGGGTGGTGTATAGTGGCATATACTTTATTTTATTGAACTCTAATGACATGATAGGAAGAAAAAAGTCTTGGCTATTTGCATAGAAGTGTTCTGTGCCAAATCCACCTTTAGAACTGTGTTAAATGGAGGAGATCTTCACATAATCACCACTTGAACTAGAAATCTGAAAGAATCAATTGTAAAATGTACTCATTCCCTAGTGTCCTTGTACATTTTTTTCAGACATTTAAATAATGCTAACTTGACTTTTGATAAAGGATTTACATTTAAATAAACAACCTTAAATAAATATGGCTTAAAAAACCAATCTGTAAGTATAAATAGAGGTTGGACTAGTTCATCTCTTGAGTTTCCTTCCAAACCATTTTTTTCTGTGATTTTACTTGCTTTAATTAATCCGTTCACTCTCAAATATTTTTACTGACTGGTCTTGTTTCTGACTGACTCATTAATTTCCAGTATTACTTGTGGTAGGAATCTGGTTTTGAAGCCATGGCTTTAAAATCTTTTAAATCATTTTGTTTGCTACTATCTACAAAATTGCATCCAGAGAAAATGGTATCATGCTTTCTCTAAGAGAATTTCTTTTAATTTAGTGAGGAAATGGGTGTTTTGGCAAAAAGTTTTACAGGAACAACATACCACCAAAGAAAAGCATTACACTAACACCTTAGCAAACACCAACCCTGTACAATTTAAGCAATCAGTAATCCAGCTTAGTACAATACAAAATTCTTTGGTTTTAAGTAACCCACAAGAGAAAGAAGAGTAAAGGAAAAGAGATTGAACAAATAAAAGAAAAAGAAAGAATGAATGGAGAAGAATGGAAAGAAAAAAGAAAGAAAAGAGAGAAAAATAATTATCTCCAAGGGTTACACATTGTCAAGTTTCAAGACTGAAAGTTAACATAGAGGTTCTGTGTGTGTTTTTATGTGGTTTGGCTACCATAGTGTGCTGGTTTAAAAGTAAACTAGTAGGAAAAATGAACCAATTTTAAGATAGATTACCAATCAGAGTTACAATTTACTAAAAAGACTACAATACGTAAAACGATATCAAGAAAAACTGGTTTTGACCTGTAACAACAGAGTATAACCCAGCACCCTAGGACAAGAACAGCATAGTGCTCATTAGCTCCTGTGCTGAGCACGGTGTGGTCCCCCAGGGTGAAAAGCAGAAGGGAAGGAAACCTGTTGGTCAGGATGATTGTCACAGCTGTGATGAAGTAACGATCACAGTCTCACAAAGAGTGGCAGTCACAGTCTTTTTGAAGTTCTGTTCCCCTTCTGGATCCAATGAGTTGTACCAGAAGTCTCGAAACCCAAGGATTATATACCCTCAGGTTCGGGTGGGACTGCCCAGTACCTCCCTCAGAGCGGGGATTGTCACAATGGGTGGTTTAGCTCTGCCAGTCATGGGGTATTTTTGGATTCTTTGATAATCTAGGTCATTGTAACTGCCTATTATGCCAGTGCAGCTGGGTCCAGCAGAGAGAAGCCTTCCAGCTCTTGTTAATGCCTCCCCAAGGGGGACTTATCACAGCTGAGTCATTGGTGTTGAGACACTCCTCTGCCTCACAGTGTTTGTCGCCTTCCTTATTTATTGTGGCCTGAGGTCTCAGGTGTGCCTTGGGCAGCTGCTAAAAATGATTCATTATTAACAATCCATCAGAAATTACATAGAGGATGTAGAATACACAGTTTTAATTATACCTACATAGTGGGGCCACTGGCCACTCCCTGAGGCTGGGCCTCTGGTCTTCCGACCATTCAGTGCCCTCCTAGCCAGAGTGATAGGTGCCGCCGTCAGGGAGGAGCTCCGGGGGGTTTGGTGCAGGCAGCCTGCCAGGCAGCCCTTCCTTGATTTCACAGGCAGCCGTATCATCCTCGGCCATGTATTTTGGTGATCTTTGCTGCAAGCCACGTGCTCTCCTTGGGCAGCCCTTGACATGAGCTTTGCAGCAGCAGGCCCATCCCTTTTCCTGCACATACACACACACACGCACACACACACACACGCACACACACACAGAGGCTGCTTTGGTCTGACCCAAATGATTAATAAAATGAGATTCAGATCCAGGATCTAACACTTGTTTTACAAAGAAAAATCAAAGAAATACTTATTTTTAAAAGATCAGTTAAGTTGAATCACCTGTTCTACAACCTTGACACTTATGTAGTTTTTTTACAATTTGAACAATCATGATACAAAGTCCCAGGTTGGTCTAGATACCTTAAAATAGTCATTGAAGGACCTACACAGTCACTGTCTCACAACTTTGTTTATATTGTGTGGACTTGGTTCATGAGAAAGCATGAGAAATTTCTTGTGAAATAATATTTAAATAGAAAATTGAAAACTGATAAAGCAGTTTTGTTACCACTCAGATGTAATTAAGCATTAAATAACCTTTTTTTGAAAGATGAATATTTTCATGTCTGTAGTTAAACTTTGAATTCTCTAAAGGAATATCTGGCCTTATTCATTATTGCAAGTAGACATAAATTTTTCTTAAAGAAAAAAATCTTTAAAGTAAATGCTAATCCCAAGTGATTTAGATATGGAGTAACTTTTCCCAAGAATTTTTTCAGATTAGAAAGATTTTCTGTCCCAAAACAGCAAGAGAAATTAAAATAATGAAAAAAGCCTGTGATATGCAGATTTGGAAAGAAAGCTGTAATTACTATAGAAACAAGTAAAAAAAAAAATCAAGCTAAATATTTCTATGTAACTGAATTTTAAAATCAAACCACAAGATTATATTCAATTTGAGAGCTGGCAAGTTTTTTACTTTTTGTAAATACATCTATATTTTCAGATTTATAATTTGCCTCTCCCTCTCTACCCCATCTAGTAAAAGCAGTATTTTTCTTCAAATGATTGCAGGTTCTGCATGACCTACAACTTTATAGTAATGGTAAAATACTCATAACCATTTTTTAGTCCTAGTGACTTTGAAGAAAGAGACAGAGGTTCCATGAACACTGGCAGTACAAGCACACAAGCCAAATATCTTCCTATCTTATGTAAAATGCAATATGAATAGATTTGAAATTGTCATTTAAAGCCTGTGTGTCAGTTAAACCACCTTCTAACCTATAAAGTATGTCTTCTTGTCTTCAGATATTCTGACATGTCTCTGCAGCAAACTTCAGAAACAAAAATATTAAAATTAGAACTTATTACCCTGTACTGCTGTAGTAAAACAAACAAATCAACCAAATAATTTTAGTCTGTTTAGCAGCAATTATGCTCCCCCACCATATGTTTACATACTTTAATGAAAATTATAAGGTGAGTCATGTGTCAGACATCACTGCTTTAAAAATGGGCATCCATATGCATGTTGCATGCATCCATATTTTGTATCACTTCTCATATTCCAATTCCATCCAAGATGTTCAAATACTGTTCCAGCATGTGCTGTAGTGAAGCATCTCACTTTTTTCCAGTCACAAATACATAGGTTCTTGCAATATTTAGTAAAACGCTAGAAGTCCTCTGATCTGTATTAAAAGAGCAGTCCTGTGACCACTTGTTCAGCTGCAGGATATCAGTGGCTCCTGAAAATAAAGTGTGGAAAGGAAGCACATGGTCCTTGCTTCACCCAATCACTACAGCAGACCCTTGAAATCAAACTAATACTAGTCTTTATAAAGCCTTAAAACATTGTCATTAAATAAGGAAACAAAAAATCTCTTATTAGTTATATTATTATAAAGAGTGAAATCAAGAATTTTTCTCTATTTTATTTCACATTTTTTATTATGTGCTTACAAATTTTTCTCTTGTTTCATTATCCACTAAAATAATTTTCAATAAGCAATTCACTTAGCAGTAAGAAAATACCTTAATCCTATCCTGTAGTATCAAATGGGCATTTAACCAGGAACTCTTGTGTTTCATTGCTTCAGTAAAAAGAACCTGTTAAGCAGTCACAGAACTGAAGTGGAAGCATAAACAACTACAAATAAACATCTGCATTGCTTGTGTCTGTGTGAGTGACTAGTGGGAGCAGGTAAGGCTATATTATGGGTATTTATGTAAGCATTCATCTGAAGTGTTTCTGCAACATATCCTTGGCTGAGTATTTTAGCCTTTATTTGCTGCAGAAAGATGATAAATGCACTATGCAGCCTTTGTCTTTCTTTTTTTATTCTGACTAAACAGAATATACATTTTTATGATACACATAGCACATGAATAGCAAAAAATCCAGGAAAATTTATAAAAGATGTCTCATAGACATAATAAGTTTGAAAAATCAATGGTTTAATACCTTTTTCAGGCATCTTTTATGCTTTTCCTCAGACTATCCTACCATCACAAATGCCTTGTAGTGGAATCTGTAGGGATAGTACATCATTTTCATCAGAACACTTACATAATGATGGAGAAAGGTGCTTATTTGAGGGAAGGAATCTGGGTTCAATTCCTGACCTATCCACTGGTTGTCTCCAATTTTATTTATATAGTTTAGGGTTTGACACACCCGTAAATTGTAGGTGTAGCAAATCTTGTCATTTAAACTCACTGGAAGTATGTGGCAGCGTTCATGAAAGTTTACCCAGGGAGGTTTCATTTCTTCTGCAGTGGAGTCCTTAACACTTCTGAATTTGCAGATCCCTAAGGTTTTCCCAGTAGAGACTCTTACAGCCTTTGGCAGTAGGCCTGTCATTATGAGTTACTTTTTGCAGCTCCTCTAGAAGTAAGATGTTGGCCATTTTCTTGTATGGTATCACTGTGCCATAAAAGAAAATCATCTAAATTAACATCCTACTTTGAATTGCTGTCAAATCCATTGATAATGGAGACAACCTAGGAAGACTAGCAACATTAGGCAAAAGTTAATCTGTATGAATACCACCTGATGCCTAAAGAGAAGTCAACTCTATTGGACATTGTTGGAATAGGATCCACAAAAATCCACACAGGAAAATCCTACAATTTGCAATAAAAAAGCTACATTAGCTTTTAAATCCTGTCCCAGTTTGCTTACGCCCCTTAATTAGGACTGTACTTGTGATCTAATCCAAACACCTCTCCTGACTAGTGGTATTCATTCCAATTCTCTAAAAGCAAAGGAAAGGGAATGCTTCTTTTATATGTGAAAAATACTTGTACAAGACATGGAATATACAGTTACACTTCACCTAATAGAGACTGAAAAACACATTTCTCATCCTCTTGGGGGAGTACCATATACAAACCCCTACTTCCCTAACAGAAGTTGTCATCACCTTTTCTTATTCATAGAGACAATGAGGCACAGTTCTCTAACTCTGAAGGGTGTTGAACAAGTGTTCCCTGCCATTTAAGTTATGTGCACACACCTCTTCTACATTAACATACAGAATTGCAATTGCTGCATTTTTCAATGGGCCTTGTTGTACAGGCAGGCCTTCAAAGCTAGAAGCCACAAAATCATAGAATCACACAGAATTAACTATGTTGAAAAAGACCTTTGAGATCATCAAGTCCAACCTATTACCTAACCCTAACCCATATCATCAACTAAACCATGGCGCTAAGTGCCTCATCCAGTCCCTTTTTAAACAATTCCAGGGACAATGATTCCCTCACCTCCCTGGGCAGCCCATTCCGATGGCCAGTCACTCTTCCTGTGAAAAACTTTTTCTTAACATCCAGTGTAAACTTCCCTTGATGCATCTTGAGACTGTGTCCTCTCGTTCTGTCACTGGTTGCCTGGGAGAAGGGACCAACCCTCGACTGGCTACAACCTCCTTTCAGGCAGTTGTAAAAAGTGATAAGGTCTCCCCTGAGCCTCCTCTTCTCCATAGGGCTTGTGCTACAGCCCCTTCGCCATCCTCATTGCCTTTCTCTGAACACATTCAAGCATCTCAATATCTTTCTTAAACTGAGAGGCCCAGAATCTGACAAAGCACTCAATGTGCAGCCTAACCAGTGCTGAGGACCCCTGGTCCTGCTGGCCACACTATTCCTGATACAGGCCAGGATGCCATTGGCCCTCTTGGCCACCTGAGCACACTGCTGGCTCATGTTCAGTTTCCTGTCAACCAGCACCCCCAGGTCCCTTTCTGCCTGGCTGCTCTCCAGCCACTCTGTCTCCCAGCCTGTAGCACTGCATGGACTTGTGGCCAAAGTGTAGAGCTCACACTTGGACTTGTTAAATCTCATGCCATTGGATTCTGCCCCTCTGCAGAGCCTTCCTGCCCTCTAGCAGATCGACACTTGCTCCCATCTTGGTGTCATCTACAAACTTGCTAATGGTGGATTCAAATGGCCTATTCCTAGGGAGAGTGAGCAGCTCCTGTACAGTTCCTGCAGTTCTCCTAGCAGCAGAACTTTAAATTCCTTGAGGACTTTAAAAGCAAAATCCCCAGTGTAAATTAGGCAGCCCTCTGTCCTGTAGACTGATGAGCAGATATTTTCAGAATCACAGTTCTGTTGCTTGATTTCAAAAAACTGTGTATAAAAAGGTTACATCTGTCCATCAGTGTCAGGTGTTCTGCACTGTGCCATGGATCTGTCTTCCTATAGCCAAATTGGTTTTGCCTAGGTTTTTTTGTCTTGGATATTATCCTACTGAGCCTCTTGTGGCTGTTACCTCTTTGATGTCTCATCAAGCAAAATCCCTGGTTCGGTGCCTCTTAACTCTCTCTGTTCTGGTGTCACAGAAGAAGCTTCATCTGTATTTACAAAGCATGTACAAGGGACTGGATGACTGGCTGTTGTGCTCTCTATACTGTTTGCTGGTAGCTATGCATTATGCCATCCACATGGTCATTTGCCAGTTTATAAGACATCAGGTCTTGATGTCTCTGTGCACATTCCAGTTCTCTGTAGCATGACTTCAATTCCTAGTGGTAAAAAAATAGCTTTTCAGCTGAGTGAAGTGCTGCCAAGTGCCTCATTTGCCGTTCTGTCATGTTAGAGTGACAAATGGAGATCAGAAACTGTAAATGCAGTCATTTATATATGTTTTCAGTTATTGTGATGCTCTCTGCCTCTGCTAAATTAAGAGTAATGGACGCTTGTGGTGCCATGTCTAAACACATACTTCTTTGCAGCCTGTGTAAACTCCTGTGTTGTCACTTGTTCATCAATGTCAAAGCATTTCACTTCGTCAGATGCACCGAGGAATATGACATATAGATCATCAGCTATTTAGGGGTAATGTCAGATAATAAAACCACCTCAGAAAAGCGCATAGGCTGCGGAATATGTACTGAATTTTTGTTATTCAACATAAAAGATATCTAGACTCTAATTTGTCAAGAACTCTCTTCAGGGCCTCCCTACCCTTAAAGGAGTCAACAGCTCCTCCCAGTTTTGTGTCATCTGCAAACTTGCTTAATATCCCTTCCAGTCCTGCATCCAAGTCATTTATGAAGTTATTTGAAGGGCACAGGGCCTAAGATGGAGTCCTGCAGAGCCCCATTAGTGAGAAGTCACCAGTCTGATGTCACCCCATTCATTCTTATCCTCTGTGCTTGACCTGTGAGCCAAATGCTCACCCACCACATGATGCGTTTAACCAGCTGTGTGCTGGACATTTTCTCCAGAAGAATTCTGTGAGAGACAGTATTTAAAGCTTTACTGAAATCCAGTAAGATTACATCATCTGGCTTCCCTGGATCAACTGGATGGGTTTGATAAGCAGGACTTCCTGTTATGAAGTAGTGCTGGCTGTGACTGATGACAGCATTGTCTTTCAGGTGTCTTCCAATACTTCCTAGAATAATCTTTGCCATAACTTTACAAGGCTGAGTGAGACTGAGAGGCCTGTACCTTCTGGGCTCCTCCTTCTTGCAAACTGGGACACATTTGCCAGCTTCCAGTCAGCTGGGACCTCTCTGGATTCCCAAGACTGCTTAAAATTCATCGAGAGAGGTTTTGCAATGACAACAGCCAGCTCTTTCAGGATTCTGGGATGAATCCCATCAGGCCCCATAGATTGGTAGGGATCCAGATGGAGCAGCAGACCCCACACAATTTCAGGGTCAACTGGGAGTTGATCATTCTTGCAGTCATGGTTCTCCAGCTCAGGGCACTGAGATCCCCTTGGTCCTTCATCCATGTTGAAGACAGAGGCAAAGAATGCTTTAAACACCCTGTGTCGGGCAAATGATATTTCTATTCTGCCTATTGCCATTACTACATTTGAAAGAATTCTTTTATTGACCCCCACATTTCTGGCCACCTTCAACTCCAGTTGAACTTCAGCATCACGACTTTTCTCTCGGGAGCAGCAAGCAGCATCTGTGTATCCTCCTCATGCCACTTGGCCTCACTTTCACTGGGCCTGCACCTCCCTTTTTTGCCTTATTTCCAAGAGACGATCTCTGCTCAGTCAAGCCCATCTTCTGCCTTGCCTGCTTGATTTCCAACATTTGGGAATTGCCTGCTCCTGTGCCCTTAGGAAGTGATGTTTGAAAAATTCCCAGCACTGATGGACTCCAGCACCTGCAAAACCGTTTTCCCAAGGGACCTTACTTCCCAATTCCATGAGCAGCCTCAAGTCTGCTCTCCTCGTGTCCAGAGCTGAGGTTTAGCTGGCAGTTTTCTTTCAATCAACAGCGATTTTTAAACTCATAGATTTTTTAACTCAATTGTTGCATGGCCGCTGTGGCCATGAGGCCACCAATCTCCACTTCACTCATGAGACCCACTCTGTTGACAAGCAGCAGATCAAGGAGGATAGCTTTCTGAGTCAGCTCCCTTCAGACCTGTTTCATATAGTTGTCATCCAGGCTTTTTACGAATCTTGTGTCCGGGGTTGGATCAACTATGTGTATCTCCCAGTTAACTTCTGGCCAGTTGAGTCCCCCATAAAGAAAAGTCCAGTTGACTTGGAAGTGTCCCTGTGCTCCTCAAACAATAACTCTTTGTCGTCACTGTCCTGGCTGGCAGGTTATAGCAGACTCTCACAATTACATCTGCAGTATTTGTTTGCCTCTTGATTCTTACCCAGAGGCGCTCAACTGTGCCATTGCCAACTGTGAGCTCCATACATTCTAACCCTTCTGTTACATACAGTGCCATCCCTCTGCCTTTTCTGCCCTGCCTATTTCTCCCGAAGAGCCTGTAACCATCCAACAAGGCACTCCAATGACAGTTCTCCTGCTACCAGGTTTCACTTGTGCCAGTGATGTGAAATCTCTAGGACTGGGCCAATGCTCTGAGCTCCTCATATTGCGTGCATTGGTGTAGAAACATTTCAGTTGTGGTCCATTGTACCCAACATCTCATCAGGCAGGTTGAGGGATCCCATTAATGCTCGTTTCTCCAAGTTTTGACACTTCATCACTAGTGAGCCTGTTTTTGTCCCTTTTCCCCTTCCAAGCTAGTTTAAAGCTCTCAATGAGCCCCACTAGCTCCTGTGTTAAAACTTTTTCTCCTCTGAGATAGATGCATCCTGTCAGGTGTCAGTAGACCAGGTGTTCAGTTAATCATCCCATGGTCAAAACACCCCCAGTTTTTTTCTTGTTACGCTAGCCTCAGAGCCACTCATTGGCGAATCTGGCTATTCCCATCAATGNTGCATTGGTGTAGAAACATTTCAGTTGTGGTCCATTGTACCCAACATCTCATCAGGCAGGTTGAGGGATCCCATTAATGCTCGTTTCTCCAAGTTTTGACACTTCATCACTAGTGAGCCTGTTTTTGTCCCTTTTCCCCTTCCAAGCTAGTTTAAAGCTCTCAATGAGCCCCACTAGCTCCTGTGTTAAAACTTTTTCTCCTCTGAGATAGATGCATCCTGTCAGGTGTCAGTAGACCAGGTGTTCAGTTAATCATCCCATGGTCAAAACACCCCCAGTTTTTTTCTTGTTACGCTAGCCTCAGAGCCACTCATTGGCGAATCTGGCTATTCCCATCAATGTTATTCCTTGTTACTGGAAGGATTGAGGAAATTACTGCCTATTCTCCTGATCCCTCTTCCAATGGTTCTAGAGCCCTGAAGTCTCTTTTGGTTGCCCTTAGACTTCTCTTTGTTATTTCTTCACTGTTTTTTTTTTTTTTAAATGTCAACTGTTCTCATTTATATTTAAACTAAAACCTGAACATGAAAACCGTAGGGTTTGTTTTGTTTTGTTTTTAGCAGTCCCAAATCCCTACTTAAAAATATTCGATTTCTCTTTGAGTTTTGAAATTAAAATAATACTGCAGAGATTTTAAAAGACACGGTGTAATGCTAACAAGTTAATAAAACAGTAGTGTATTTCATTACTATTTATAATTGGGTGATGATGCTAAAAATATTCTCTCTTCATAAAAAGTTGTAGCTTTTAATCATTAAATGCACTAAAAAAATGTGCAAATTATATTCCTAAGAGTTTCTTTATAATAACATGCTATTTTGACTCTGACTGAAGCTCTGTCAATTTGCATGTTTAATTAAGGCATTACTTATATACTGTAATGCACAATTTTAGTAGGCTTCTTGAATGCTTTCATGTTTCAAATGGCAAAAAGAACTTTTAGGATGATGTGAGGCTTTCAAGGCCTTCCTGTGTATTTAAGTATTGCATCCAGCTCATCCAACCTTAGTATAAGCCTTCTGACGCTTTTAACATTCATAAAAACAAGCAAATACACTGAGAATTTCAATTTCCATATGGGTTATATCTGGCTTGATATCTCTTCTATTAGGTAATACCCATATTCAGTGATCAATGACCTCACAGCCTTTTTGGATAACCCATCTTGTGTTCAGCAGCGTGCCAGGAGTGGCTTTGGCAGGTCTGCTGTGTGTGATGGGGCTATAGGAGTCACTCAAGTGGCCTGTTTTCTGGGAGTGTTGTGCAAGTGTTTGCTTACTATACACCTGTAACCATGTATAATGCATAAGGGACTGTGTAATGCATATAAGAAAAGGTGAGAACCCTGAAGTTTTGCATTTGTTTCCCACAGATGGAAAAGATAAAGATATGGTTTGCATTTGAAGGCAAATCCTTACAAATGACATTTATTGTTATGCCTTCTTTGCGAATCAGTCACCTTCTTAAGGAATGCCGACTAGATAATTTTGTGCCTTCACAGATGTTACATGTACAGCATATCCAAGATGCAGGAAAAAAGGAATTCTAAATGTTTTCCAGTTATAAGCATCTGGGAGAATATGGGATGGATGTACTTGCTGTTCTCAGTCTTCCTTCATTTCTGCTGTTGCCTTCTCCCTAGAGCATATTAAATTATGTCTAAGAAATGATACTGTGCTGTGCATGGATTTGTGCTAGCAAGGTCTTCTATCCTTATCTGACATTTAGATTTTAAGAGAACTGGCTCAGAAAGTGGGATTAGTTTGAACAGATCCAATTATAGGGATATGGTCTGTTAGCTCCTAGACATTGCAGCATTTGGTATATAATAATGGCCAGATTTGAAAAGTGGATAGTCAATGTTCAAGGACATTTTTATATGTAGCTACGTCATTTGTGCACACCCTTAACTAGGCATAACATTTCATAAGCAGTGTTTGCAAGCGTCTTAAAAACAAAGATGTTACTTGTAAAGTTAAAATACAATTGCCATCATTATTCAATATGTTAGCTTTTGAGGAGAGTCACCTCTTCCTGAACACTATAGAAGTCTTTTAGCAAAGGATATGACTATATTAAAAGGTATATTTTTTTCAGAAAAGTTTTAATCCTGCTCAAATAACTTTCTCTTCTTAAATGTCGCTATAGCATCTCGGTGAACTTGAAGTTAGAGGTCAAATTATCTCATAGGTTTTAAATCCTATCTGTTGCATTATTTAAGCAGAACAGAAATGCTTCTTTTGGATTTAAATAAAATATATCTATGAAAATACATTGTAAAATCTAGAAACAGTGTTGTCTCACTGAAATTCTGAAAAGCTTGCTTGCACTGTTGTGGTAAAAAATGGGGCTGTATAACTGATAGAGTGACAAGTCAAGTGGCTCAATTATCTTTTTAAAGAGACCTTAAAGATTTTCATTTTTATTCTTAAAGATTTTGCAAAGTCACCTATTTCAAGAATGTTGCAGTTCCATTAGTTCAAAGGAAGAGGTAAAAAGTATAAAACAGTTTCTACTTCCAGAAGCTTTGCATAATCCTAAAGTCTTTGCCAACAGTTATTTTAGCACCTTCAAAAGAGACATGGGCTTCAAAATCAGATTCACATTGCATTTCTAATTGGAATTGACCTGTACACATTCAGTTCTATTGAGCTCTAGCAGAAAAAGTTATTATGATAGAAGTGGGAAATCTTTCATAGCTAATCATAAATTTTGTCACTAATGCAAATTCTTTAAAACTGCATTGAACAAATGTCTATAGCTTACAGTCTTTGTTCTTGTTTCCACAGTGCATACATTATAACAGATTTCATGGGCATCAGGAATGAAAATTTTATGAAGGTAGCTGCAGTTGGGACTTGGATGGGAGATTTTGTCACAGCGTGGATGGTAAGAAACGTGATTATATTTTAAAAGGAAAGGAATATATTTGTTGTTTTCAAGGTAAAGGGGAGAGGGGAAGAGAGAAAACACAATTTCTTGAAGTATTCAAATATTTCAGATCAGAAAAGTGAAGTTTTCAAAGACATAGTGTCAGGATGTTTAATTAGGCAACAGTCCAGAAGAGTTTCAGTTAAAATGTAATATAATTTTTCTGTTCTGTGAGTGGGAATTTTGCCATAGACTTCTGTTAGGATACCATGATTAGGCCCTTCTTTGCTATGAAATAACATCATCATTTGCTGTATGGTGAAACATGGAGTAACAGCTAAACAAATCTAATGAAAAAGATTAAAAAGAGAAGAAAAATTAAACTGAAAGATGGGACAAAGAACAACGGAGATGAGAGCAAGCAAGCAAGCAAGCCAGTTACAGGCCAGAATTTGAAAGAAGAGTGTTTGGTGTGAAACTAGTAGATTAAGTTTGTATCTAATTTAGATTCAGAAAAATACAGTTTTCATTTGTATTATAGTTGTTACAAAGGCTTTCTTCTTAAATACATCCTAGCCAAAAATCAGCTTAGTGGAAGAGAAGCAGAAAATGACAGCTAATTGTGAGAAACATAAAGCATGTGCATATTTTAATTGTTCAGGAAAACCGTTTCTTAAACACAAAGTAATAAAAGGTGATCTTTTAATTTTTTTTTTAAGATTAGGTTTTTATGATTAGTGAAGGTAAGAGTTTTAATAATGTCTCCTATCCTCCATGTATTTGGAACACGCTGTACAAAAGACTGAAGAGGAAAAAAAAACTGCATGAAGGATTTTTTTCAGCATGTTGTTCAATATGTGTCAGTAGTTTCCCCAAGACATGAAAAGCAAGTACAGAGCAAATGATTTTTCCATGCTTTACAGTAAAGACATTGCAGAATTGGTGCATTGACCAATTGACGTGTGGATTTTTTGTGGGTTGGTAATAAAATTCGTGGGTACTTCTGAAAACGTTTAACTTCTCCCTTTTTTTTTAATGGGGCTTCCTCAGCTTTATTCCACTATTAAAGAAGGGATGATGCATAAGCTAAGAGGAATTGAGAAAGGTCATGTTTATCAAACATATGTGACTGAGATGTCCAGCTATAGATTATGTAGAAGTTGCACTACATTAGGAATGTCTGGTTTTTTAGTCCCTCTTTTCTTATTTCTATGAAAAAACCCTATTATCTACACACTATATAAAGCATGGAAATTGTTAATTCAAGAGGCATGAGAATCCTGATTGTTTTCAGTGTACTCAAAGCCCTCTTGGGTTTTTTCAGCAGTGGAGGCACAATTGGATTATGCCACACAGATTCCAGGAGTGGATGGAGTTATCAATGAAGAATGAGAGAGACAACAGAGGTGTTTTGGATAGAGGAGTCTATTTAAATTAGGCTGGTTCTACTAGCTTTCAGGAAGAGCAGAGGACATGAGATTAAAGGGTCAGTGTGTTTTTGGAGTATTAAGAGGTGTAGTGATGGGTGTTTAGATCTTAAAAGCGAAAGAGAGTAGTGATATTGCTTCTGCAAAGCAAATCTCTAGGCGAAGTATACAAACCAGTCTGTAGAACTGACAATGTTTAAGGGCAGCTAAGCTTAGGAACATCAAAGCTACAATGTCTGATGGAGAGGTATTATAATGTATGATAGAAGATTGGACACGTACGTTGGTGAATGGGCATGTACATTGGTCCAAAATTGGTCCCGTACAGTCTAACTTAAGCAATCCATCTTAGACTATATGAACAGAAATTGCCATGTTATTAATATTTGAATTTGCTTGACTTCATGTATGCAAAATCCAGCATGGAGTTGATGTTAAAGTGATGTGAGTCTTCTGTGTTATCATTACATTTTCTGAAGTTTCCCTATCCTGCTTCAGAACAGGAAAGGTTCCTGTAAGGGAACATCTTCACGTTCACAGCAGTGCTTATATTTTCTAATGTTTAAGTAATTTCTTTAAAGGAGCCACTCATCCATAGCCTCCAAAGGAGAAGATAAAAACGAAGATATGGCTTCACTTCGCTGTTTTTGAGTCATACTGGAATTAAGATCTTATTCCCTATTTAGCTGGAAAGTTTAAGAATAAGCAGAAATAAAGCAGAATATATTCCATTTTAAAAACAAGTAGTCAATAAAAAATCGTAGTACCCAAGTACAGTGAGGAGTGGATTACTATATCAGGAAACTGGTTGAAATGAAAAAAAATATTTTGGATTGCTGGTTTTTTTGCATTGAAAAGGCAGAAGTAAGCCTTTCCCCTCAACACTTCCTAACTCGCTGATTAGTTTGGTGGCAGGATCTGACTCAATTCCAAATAAAATCAGCAATATTCTTTCCACTGTGTGTAATGAGAATGGGGCCATGCTATGGATGCACAGGAGCTTCTCCTTTGTACCTCTGGACAGGAATGTGGGATATTAATAAACATCTTTGCTGACATCTGTAGTAAGTTCAGAAAAACTAAATTATAATAACTAATTTATTATTCTAAATAAACCTGTGAAAAAGTGAATGGGTTCAGTACAATGTCTCTGCACTTTTCCCTCTTCGAAGCCACAGAAGTATATCTTGCACATGCTTTGACATGCTTTTCTGCTCCCATAAAAAGTGCATTCTGTTCTCATGGAGAGAGTGTTTTTGAGGAAGACACCACAGGGTTTGGCTCTGTAGGAAAACTTTGATCCACCCATGTAAGCCTATAAACTAGCAATTTTGGCTGCCTTCTGGGAGAGTGAAAGCAAGGTGAGGAAGGAGCTGATTCCAAAGCTGAATCTCTGATGATTAGATTTGAGTGACCTCTCTGTAAAGATGAGCAGCCTGCTGTAGCTGTGTTTTTTGTGAGGAACACTGTCCTAATCATGTGTGGTGAGGCATATTCAGAGGATACCTACAGGAATGCATAGCACTGAACAGTGACACAGAGGGCTGAATAGAACCAGAGCCTCCCCTGTTCTTTACAGCTTCCTGGTGATGTAGAACAGCCTGCTTTTAGACTGTCAAAACTGTTGTTCTCCACTTTGGGTGTTGGGCTCTCCAAAGATTAGATATTTGCTCTGTGCTATCAATGATACTCATACCACATTGAGACATTTGCTCACCAGCTGCCATTTCTATTTAAGACATATCCCTGCTTATGTACACTATACATGTGTATGAGTCTGAACAGTAGATATTTAGAAATTTGTTACATCTTTCTTAGATCTTGCTTGCTAGGATTATCAGAAGCTGGAGCAGTTATCTTCAGCCAGTGTCTGGCACTGATCTGTATGTATGAATCAGATTGATTCTCTTGACAAGAGATCCTATTCCCATTTACCTTCCTTCTGAAATGACTGTAATTTAAGTGAGATTCTTTTTTCCCTTGTTAGTTGCTAGAGAGAACAGAGCATTTGAGAGATCACTGCGCAGCAGGGTCTATGCCTGCTCCTATCATCAGAAAAAATGATATACTAAACTATCCATTGAGTTTGTTATTCATCAAACTAGTATCTACCAAATCTGTACCAGCATATTCCTTTTAACAATGAGAAACCAATAATTTTCTCATCCCTGTGTTTCAGAAAAGTACTTAACAGTATAAACTGAATTATTGTTGCAATTCCTGGCTGTTCTTTTTGGCACCTTCACTGGACATCAGTTTGACTTCTCCCTGTCTTGGGTCCATGAAGACTCCCAAAACTGTTTCTATCTTTTATGATCTTAGCAGAGGAATTATTAGAAAGTTAGAAGTAATACTGCCAGCATAGTCTGGATAGCAGGGTCGTAGACCACTTGTTCCACGGATCCAGGGCTGCCACAGATACATTATATCCACCTGGATGGATGGAAGGATGGATGGATGGAGGTAGAGACCTTCTACTTAAGACTTCTTCCGAGGACATAATATTGGGATTTCAAAAGGTTAATACTGACTGGTGAATCTGCATCTGCCTTTCCTCATTAGTGGAACTGGATAATGATGCCCTTATACACAAATTGCCTGGCATTCTGTGACATTTTTTAGGGAAAAGGGTGACGTCATTATGTGATCATGCCTACACATGCTGAAATATAACTTTTGGTGGAATGCTGCTCCTCTTGATAAAGCTTATCTGTTCTTCTGCAAGAAGGATTTTCTGTTTTCTGAGACTTTCAGCATTAGCTGTAAAAGCTCCAGGAAATGTACTTACCTGGCTGAATGGACTGAGTTTTCAATCTTATCATTGCACAGAACAAATCTTACACCCTTTTGTGTTCTGGCTTTGCTAGTTGTGAAAGAAATAGATTTCCTCCACTTATTTTTTCATTCACATTTCTCTATTAAAAATTTTTTGTCTTCATCCTATGGTGAAGGAGGCTTCTGTATTTTCCCATTTATTGTGACTAACATGTCTTACATTGGTGTTCACAGTGTAGCCAGTAGAGGGGCATGTGACTGATTCATAAAGAACACTCTAGAGGGCTGAAACCTGTTCACAGGGTCCTTGATTCTGTTAACATCAGTAGCTGACAGGTTTAAGTTAATAGTTATTGCCATGCAAACACACAGTAAATAAATCTGCAGAGTCCTTTACCAGAACATCTTTCTGTCATGTGCACCATGTTAGAACTCACCATGTTAGATGTTTTTACATCTGTAAGAACATAACACTTGAACCCAGTCAGACCAAAAATCCATCCAAATTAGTATCATACCTCGAACTGTGACTATGAGCAGAAGTCAACCGGGAGAGTAAGAACAAGTCAATGATATATGGTAGGGTCTTCTAATGCTTTCTTGAAATGCATGCAATTTTGTGTATATAATAACTCTTGATCCTAGAATTGTTTTGCCCTCGTGTGCATCGCTGCATTCAACTACAAAGAATTTCATCTGCCATTTTATTGCCTAGAGACTTTCTTCCATAAGCATCTTTCCTAATTCTTCACAGTCAGCAAGCCATCATCCTTTTCACTGTGCATAAGTTAATATCATTATGCAGCTTTCTCACCTCACTGCTTACCTCTTTTACCAGGTTGCTTAGGAATATGATGAATACCTGCATCCGCTGCACAAATCCCTGTGGAACTCTGCTAATGACCTCCCTCCATTTCTAGAGCTGTCTGCCTAACCTACTTACCTTCTGTTCCTTGTCTTTTAACCAGTTATTTATCAACATAAAGACCTTCTGTAAAGCTCTGAATGTTGAGTTTCCATAGAAGCCTTTGATGAGGAATTTTTCAAAAGCCTATCAGGAAATTCATGTTAGCTTATTTCAAACACATCTCCTTTATCCGTGAGCTTTATTGATTTCATTCAGTATCCTATTCTGAAACTTCCACATTCCTCATATTTACAGAGTCAGGCACTTAGCACTCCTTCCACAGCCTCAGACATTCCTGATGCCATTAGAGACATGTTCTGACAATATTGGATGGTCCTGAAAGTGCTGTTTGCAAGAAACACCAAATCACAGCTTGGGAGTGGTGAATGTGTGAAACAGTATTTGAGCCATTTTCATGTGGCTTATCAATGAATGACAGTGAACTTATTTCCTCATGTTCATTTTACCTCATTATCATTAATTTTCTCTGTCCTTTTCCCTCAACACCCCTCTGCCTCATGTCCTGGGCATTATTTTGCAGGTGAACAAAGTTAAGGTGGGAATATTGTGTTTTGTGTGTTCTTGCATGTAGCAGAAGGGACAATAGAGCCTGAACATGGTTATTGGTATTGTTCTGAAGACAGAAATGTCACTGCTTGTGGCAAGACGTATATTCTGAGTATGGATCTGGATTACATGTTTCAGAGAACATCAACCATAGATACATATCCTCCCTTTCCTGAAGCCTTACATATTTTTTACAGGTAGAATTTTTGAATCATAGTTTTGGACAGAAGAACATGTGAATGCTAAAGTAATTCTTTGAATCTGAGCCCCTCTTGGTCTTCTTCATGAGAAATACCTTTTTTTTTTCCTTCCCTGCTATACGGGGAGTGGATATAATCTAATTACTGTAGTTTGGGATAGAAGAGTTCAGCTGCCCCAAATGTATACTCACTTGGCTCTTCATTTTGACCTTGTAAATGCTGCTCTGGTCTTTATAAAATTGAAGCATACTGGTATAATATACTGTACAGTGTAGGGAGAAGTAATGAAGTGCATACATTACACTTTAATAAACCCATCACTTGATCGTCTGGCAGTTACCTGTTACCTGTAGATTATGCTTTGTGTACTTTCTTCTTTATTAATTTTTGTAATAAGAATAGATGTTTACTTACTGCTATTATAACATTTTAATGGCTTTCAATCTATTGGCAAGAATATCTATTGGCAAGAGTTTTGAAACTATTTGGAGGTACTTACTTTTGACTTTTACTGTTGTGATCATGAAAAACACCATTTATTTGTAGAATAGGAGAGCAAGCTAATCAATTATTTTGAGGTGCTATCCTTGTGTCCATTAAGAGAGAATATTATTCTTGTCCTTATTTGCTCTGAGCTGTTACTATCTATGTCAGCATTCTAGAGTAATGAAGGATTCATTACCACTGTGCAGAAACTAGCTCTCTATTTTATTTACTCTCATAATATGTATGTGTTGCTAGGGTGTGTTCACATGAAGTGAGCAACAGTGATGCAGCAAATACTATCATGTTGCTGAAAATAGCAGACACACTGAATTATGGCAGTGAAAATAGAAAATAAAATACTAATGTGAACAAAATTGAAATGCTCTTTAACACAGGGAAGGACACCAATGTAAAATACATGCTGGAAGAAAACATAACAACATCATCAAAAAGAATAAACTTCCTGGGATTTTGTATGTAACTTTTAAACTAAAATAATTGCCACAAATGTTCACTCTAAAATTTGTATGTCTTAAGAAGTAATTCTTCTATCTGTGAAATTCTCTTTAGCGAAGGATAATGTATAGGTTTATTTGCAAACAATGAACAATCCACCATTTTAATGCACATTACAAGGTAGTTTGGAGAGTCAGGAGTCTTGAATGACTGACATCTTTTTTAACTCATGCCTCTGTCAAGGATTGGGCACAACAATGCATATTACGATCAGTGTCAGTCTTCTTGATTGTTTCTATTCCACTGGCATATCAAATGACAAAATAAAACTGTAATCAAATTTACAGCAGCATCTGAAGTACCATACAGCTAACAACTCTGCTGTACTTCAGTAGTGGAAATGAAATTAAACTATAAAACATGAACTGGAAGGAGCAAAGTGGATGACATGTGTTACTAAATTCACTTGCCAGGATTGCACAGGGATTTGACTAATTATTAATGGCAACATTTTTCTTTCCATTCACAAAATAATGCACAATGCCAGTTGCCCTTTTTGTTCATCTGTGATCCTTATTTTGTTTTTCATTCCTCTTCTTAAGGGCCAGGCCAGTTGTAGAAAAATTCGATAGCTAATGGTTTTATCTCCAAGTGACAACACAGGTAAATTTGTCAGCACAATTCCATTTCAAATATACACAGTCATATATATATGTATGAGACATGCTAATTTTGTATTTTCAGTTTTTTAGGGTATGAATGTGCTCGCATCCTGCTCTGCTTCATGACTGCCACTTAGTTATATAAGGTGGAATGTCATCTGAGTTCATCCAATTGTCCCATCAAGTCAGATTGCACTATTATTTATTCATTGACTGATGATGTTTCCATCTGTTCATATGCTCTAGATTATAATTGTCTGTCTTTTCAAGCTTGGGGTTTTTTTTGTGTTCCCCTGTTACCTTGTCATTTCAATTCTGACCAGGCATTGCCAGAAGAGGTACTTCATCCCTGTCTGCTTCCCAGCCAGTGAGTTCCTTCAATTCATTGTCACAGCACGTATCTTGGTTGATAACCATTTTCTGGTATTTAAAACATGTGTTTAATATATCTAGCAGTAAAAGTCTCAGGATTTTCCTCCAAAGAAGGCCACAACCTTCAGAACTAAAGAATAAGAAATGGAAGAATCAAACTTAAGGCCCCCAAAATATGTTAGTGTTTCTCCAAAGCAGCTGTTGACATCTTGCAATGACAAGGAAAAGTAGTTCTGGAAGTTCTTTCAAATAGATGGAAAATTTTCCCACTATTTTTTTTTAATTTCAGGGCTTATGAACTCATACACATTTTTGTGACCTTGTACGAACATTTCTGTGCTGTCTAGATCCCTATCTAAAAATGCATGAAGGATCATATGAAATATTAATGGGACCTGTCCTATTCTCCAGATGTTGTAGATTAAAGATATGGCTCCATATTTTTCAAAAGACAAGTCATAAAGGAGAGGATATGTTTTCCTGCAACTCAAATCTTGTCCCACTGATTAGTATTGTAGCTTCAATTAGCCATACAGCTATAAATGAGTCAGGGTCCTCCATTTTCTCTTCCTCATTATCATACACTCCTCTGCACTTTTTGATGTAGAACTGTATTTGCTTCTTGATGATATTTATGTAGCAGATCTTGATGTATTTAGAAATTGTAGTCATAATACCATATAAATTAAAGTAACTATGCAGCAATTCTGCATTCTGACATCATGTACTCCTTAAAAATGCTGTGAATGAGTGGGTGTCAGAAGTGCTGCAGAAGTGGAGCTCTAGAAATAACATGTTCTTACTGAAGATCTTTGAGTACAGATTGCAAATGTGTTAAGTGTTAGAGTCTCTAAGATGGACACTTCCTCTCTGGATCTGTCTGGTTCCATATGAGATTGAAAGGACAAACTGACTGGCAGAAGAACTTTCTTGCTGAATCTAAAATCCACAGAATCACAAAACATGCCAAGTTGGAAGGGACCCACAAGGATCACCGAGTACAATCTCTAGTCCTGCACAGGACCATCCCCAAGCGTTACACCATGTACCTGAGAGTATCATCCAAACGCTTCCTGAACTCTGTCACGCTTGGTGCTGTGGCCACTTCCTCAGGGAGCCTGTTCCAGTGCCCAACCACCCTCTGGGTGAAGAACCTTTTTCTAATATCCAATCTAAACCTCCCCTGACACAGCTTCAGGCCATTCCCTTGGGTCCTGTCACTGATATCCACAGACAAGAGATCAGTGCCTGCCCTTCCACTTCCACTCATGAGGAAGTTGTAACTGCAATGAGGTCTCCCCTCAGTCTCCTCCAGGCTGAACAAACCAACAGACCTCAATTGCTGCTCGTATGGTTTCCCCTCAAGGCCCTTCACCATCTTCGTTGCCCTCTTTTGGATACTCTCTAATAACCTAATATCTTCCTTACATTATACTGCCCGAACCTGCCACAATATTCAAGATGAGGCCACACCAGTGCAGAGCAGAACGAGACAAATCCCTCCCTCGACCAGCTGGTGATGCTTTGCCTGATGCCCCCCCAGCTTATGGTTGTCCTTCCTGCCTGCCAGGGCACTGCTGACTCGTATTCAACTTGCCATTGACCAGGACCCCAGATGCCTTTCCCAGGCACTGCTTTCTAGCATCTCATTCCCCAGTCTCTATGAACATCTGAAATTGCTCCATCCCACGTACAGAATTCAGCATTTTCCCTTGTTGAACTTCACATGGTTGATGATTGCCCAGTCGTTTAATTTGTTGAGGTCTCTTTGCAGGGGCTCCCTACCTTTAAGGGAGTCAACAGGTCCTCCCAGTTTTGTGTCATCTGCAGGCTTGCTTATATTGCTTCCAGTCCTGTGTCCAAGGCATTTATGGAAATGCTGAAGAGCACAGGGCCTAAGATGGAGTCCTGCAGAATCTCACTAGTGACAGGTCACCAGTCTGATGTCACCCCATTCACCATCACCCTCTGTGCTCGACCTGTGAGCCAATTTCTTACCCAACCCTCGAGGGTTTATCCAGCTGTGTGCTGGACGTTTTGTCCAGAAGGATTCTGTGAGAGACAGTATTGAAAGCTTTACTGAAATCCAAAAAAGTTACATCAGCTAGTTTCCCTTGATCAAGTGGATGAGTTACCTTGTCATAAAAAGAAATCAGTTTTGATAAGCAGGACTTTACTCTCATGAAGCTGTGCTGGCTGTGAGCAATGACTGCATTGTCTTTAGGTGTTTTTCAATACTTCCCAGTGCAATATTCTCCCTAACTTTGCCAGGCACTGAAATGAGACTGCATCATGTGGTGAGGGGAACTTTTGGATGTTTGGAGAGGAAAAGTTTTTTATCCATTTTTTTTAATCCCTCACTCCCTGTTTCCCCCTCCGTCCTGCCCCCTGGAGCCACACAGGGAGGGAGTCCTTTGCCAAGCTGCAGGGCACTGCTGCCCAGCTGCAAAGAGTCACCTGGGTGGAAAAGGGGGTGTCCTGGAGTGTCCCTTACCAGTGTCTGAAGTAATCCATGTGGCCTGAGATGGTGGCTGGGTGCCGGGGGCCAGGGCCTACCCCTGGGGGTTCTGGAATTTATAGTACATTTTGCTGCCTTTATCATGGAAACTAAGAAACAGAGCATCAGTTCCCAGCAAGACTGTTTTTCTGGGGATTTCCCCTGGGAATGCTGGAAGAAACAGACATTTTATATACCCGGAGAACTCTTTTCACTTCCACCTCTGCTTGGACAAAGCTGCCTAACGCAGGATTTCCCCCTCTCTCCCATCACTGCCTGCCGTCTCTCTCTGCCACCTGCCTTCCCTGCTACCTGGAGCCAGAGAGAGAGAGCGCCATTGGACCCTGTTCCAGCTGCCAGCTTCCCAGTCCAGCTGAGCTGTCTGCCTGTGCATCTCTCTTCATCTAACAAGGGACATTTGGAGTTCTAGAGTTTTGTGGGTGGTTTTGGTTGGCGGTCGGGGTTTTTCTCTCTCAGTTGTCTTTGTTGGCTTTGTTTTCTCTGGTTTCTTGATTTTCCTTGTTCTGCTATTCATTGAATATATACATGAACTCTATGTATCTATGTATCTATGTATCTATGTATCTATGTATCTATGTATCTATGTATCTATGTATCTATGTATCTATCTATCTATCTATCTATCTATCTATCTATCTATCTATCTATCTATCTATCTATCTATCTATCTATCTATCTCTCTGTCTGTCTGTCCGTCCGTCTGTCCGTCCGTCCGTCTGTCTGTCTGTCTGTCTGTCTGTCTGTCTGTCATCATAATAAATGGTTGGTCCCTCTGAGTTTTTTTTTTTCTCCCGGATTATTGAAGTCCTAGGCCTTGAACCAGGACAGACTGACAGGCCAGTAGTTTCCTGGCATCACTCTCTCCTTGCCTGGTTAGCTGGTGTGGGCTTCCAGGTCATGGGGCTGCTGCATGGGTTCCGGTGCTGGATTTCACCCCTTGGACATCGCTTCACTTGATTGAGAAATTAAAGCCATTGCCTCAAGAAATCTGCTGATATATGCCGTGAGAAGCTCTATAATAAAATAGGAAGAGGTGGTTTAAAAACTATTATAAAAGGAATATTAAGCTAATCATGCACATTCAGCTGAAGATCTTTACTGGATTAAATACATCACAGAATCATAGAATACACTAAGTTGGAAGGGACTCACAAGGATCATTGAGTACAATTCCTAGCCTTGCACAAGACCAAGAGTCACACCATGTGCCTGAGAGTTTCATCCAAATGCTTCTTGAGCTCTGTCAAACTTGGTGCTGTGACCACTTCCCTGGGGAGCCTGTTCCAGTGCCCAACCATTCTCTGGGTAAAGAACCTTTTTCTAATATCTAACCCTAAACCTCCCCTAAACTTCAGGGTGAAATAAGACCTTCTGTATCCACCGGGAGAGATTAGCAGCAGATGGCAGTGGTACACAGCGATGCATTTACTTAATGCTGAATTCCTTCAGGATCTGTGGGATGAACTAATAGGTCCTCTATAAAGGCAAAGAAGGAAAGGATATTTTATTATGAAAATACATGGCACAGCACACTTCCCTAACAAAATGTCGTGCATAATCTGTTCTTCTCAAAAAGGAATAGTGTGGTTAAAACTTCTAAACTAAGGAAGAGACTATTGCTAGTCTTAAATTGCATTATTTTGAGGAGTAGGTGTTCAGCTGAGAAACTTTATTTCTGATATTTTGTAGAGAAAATGTACTTAGAATATGGCCAGAAAGTAATGGTGTAAGCACTCAGGCTACCAGAATATGATTCATTATGTGTTGAATTATGCCTAAAAATGAGAGAAGATTTTTCTCACAACAGCTACAGTACCTTAAAAATTGTATTCCATGTTACCAAAGGTCAACTCAGCTCATGATATATCAGGAAAGCAGTTAAGCAAGTGCTTGTGTAAATACAGTGCAGAAGTAATTTTTCTATGCAGTGCTTCATAATATGTGAATCCTTTGTAATATGGTGTGAGAATTCTTCTTTTAAACAGTTCTGCTACGTACCCTGAATTAAGAATTCCTGGATTGTAAGTGAAATCACTAGCTCTACGTTGCATGTATAGAAGATAACAGTAAAGCTGAGCTTAAAATGTGGAAATTTTAGATATCAAAATTAGACTTATGATACCCTATGCTGAAGGTAATTTTTTGATATCCATGCTGGTGATTGTGCTAAAGAAACATTGAAAATTCAGTATGCTCAAACACAGTTTCCACAGAAAATATCCGGATAAGTCAGCTCCAAAAGTTTTTGTTGCCAAAACCCAAGTCTAATTTCAGTGCAATTCTGCTGACTGTATCAGACTTAAAATACACAATTGTTTCTTAAAATTTGAGATATTAAAATAAAAAATTTCAATGAATTTGAATTAAAATTAATTATAAAACTTCATTTAATAGAGTGCACTCAGTAAGATGAGTCTAATCTTGGTCTCTTTTTTGTTCTTTTACATTATGTAAAGTAGGAACTTGAAGTACTTTTTAATGCATAGAAAGATTGTCAAATTTCACTTAAATTTTTGTAAGTACCTTTAAATCCTCCATTAAAGAGCTATTTTTGTAATTTCCTACTCTATTGTGCTTCTCCAAAGCACAGAAAAAAATCACTGCCTCCTACACTTGCAGTAATAAAAAAGGTTTTGCATTTTACAGACACTAACAATTGATCTTTATTGCAACTCATGGAGATACATATGCTAATATGCCCCTGTTTTACAATACAGAACTGAAACAAAGGAACAGGGAAGAGAAATAAAGGTCTTGGTGAAGGAGCTGAGACAAGAGACTGCTCTCAGTTTTGTATTCATTCCATCCCTGTTCTCCTCAAAGCTTTGAGGGAAATTGTTTTGCCTATCCCCATTGATGTACCTAAAAGGTATGTGTCTCTGCAAAGTAACTGAGTAATTTATTTTACGGAGAGTTGAAATGGTGTATATGTGCACTGGAGATGCTTCCAAGTGGTGGATGCCCTGGACTTTGTTTCCCTTTCTTTTGGCTTCAGCTGTGTATGAACTACAGAATACATAGGTTTTTTTCTATAAGGATTTGTTCTGTGCTCATTTCTGGTCTGTCTTCTCTTCTGTTTTGCATTCCTTTTATGCTTGTGTACCTCTACCAAAAGAATAGAGTTTATACTATTGTTGTGGAGAATCAAGGCATATATTTCATTTTTCTTAACTTGAGATTAGGTGGTTTGCTGAAATTTTTGGCTCATCATATGGTGCCACAAAATTAGTTTTACTGCCCAACACGCCGACATTATAGTAAAGAAACAACCTAAGTAGAGTTTTTAGACAACATAATTTACTACATAATGGAGATAGTCCTGTGAGAAAGATTATCAGAATGAAGACAAATCACATAAGTATGATTACATCAGTGTGGGCCCAGCCCCAGTGCAAGGCACAGCTCACCTTACGATCCTTAATTGTTGTATTGGGCAGGCCCATACTTTTCAGACTACAGACATATTCTGCACACTCTTCTTTTTTATATTTCATAGATGTCCAGAATATACTTGGCAGATGAAGAACAGGCTTTATACCTGTATGGATTCACACTGCCTAGCTATAAATTCCCAAGTTATCTATTTGCCACATGGTCTTCACTATAGGAGAAATGGGAAGTGGGGATATTTGCATTTTCCTTAGGTTAATACTTAAGCCAGAGAATGAAACTAGGAGTTCTGCAACCAAATGGTGGTTTGGTCACAGAATTGGCAAGATTTACATTTGGACAGCTACAGATTTTGACATTATAATCTGAGCTGATTTTCTGGGATGCCTCAGTAATCAACGGAGAGAAAAAGGCCTACTAAGTCATTGGAGCATAGTTGACATCTGAAATAAATCACATTATAAAACCACTTGTTTCTCTCTGCTGATAATAAAGGAATTATAGAGTGACTCAGATTTAGTTAGATAAGATAGATTTTAAGATATTAATGTTTTATGGCTGGATATAGGGGATATAGAATCACAAAATCACAGAATTAACTAGATCATCAATTCCAACCTATTACCTAACACCATCTCATCAACTAAACCTCCTTCTATCTCCTGTGTTTTGTTTTTTTGACACCCCTATGCTGTAAAAAAGACACTGACTGTCTTTCACTGACTGTTTTTGTGTGTTTTTTTGCAAGCTGTACAATGCTAAGGGTATGCTGTAATAATAAACGTTAATGCTACTTTAATTTTGTAGCATTAGCACAATTGCTTCACTCTGCTCTTGTATCTTGGGCAATGGCAGTAAGCACCACATCCTGTCTTTTTTAAACACTTCCAGGGATGGTGACTCCACCGTGTCCCTGGACAGCCCATTCCAATGGTCAATCACTCTTTTTGTGAAGAAGTTTTGCCAATGTCCAGCCTAAACTTCTTCTGGCACAGCTTGAGACTGTATCCTCTTGTTCTGTCACTGGTTACCTTGGAGAAGAGACTCACCCTCACCTGGCTACAGCCTCCTTCCAGGGAGTTGTAGAGAGTGATAAGGTCTGCCCTGAGCCTCCTCTTCTCCAGGCTAAACAACTCCAGCTCCCTCAGCTGCTCTTCACAGGGCTTGTGTTACAGACCCCTTACTAGCCTTGTTGTCTTTTTCTGGATGCATTTGAGCATCTCAACATCTTTCCTAAATGGAGGGGCCCAGAACTGGACACTGCACTCAATGTGCAGCCCAACCAGTGCTGAGTACAGGGGAAAAATCCCTGGTCCTGCTGACCACACTATTCCTAATACAGGCCAGGATGCCATTGGCCTTCTTGGCCACCTGGGCACACTGATGGCTCATGTTCAGTTTCCTGTCAACCAGTACCCCCAGGTCCCTCTCTGCCTGGCTGCTCTCCAGCCACTCTGTCTCCCAGCCTGTAGCACTGCATGGGGTTGTTGTGGCCAAAGTGTAGAACCCAGCACTTGGACTTGTTAAATCTCATGCCATTGGCTTCTGCCCATCTATTCAACCTGTCAAGGTCCTTCTGCAGTGCCCTCCTGCCCTCTAACAGATCGACACTTGTTCCCAACTTGGTGTTATCTGCAAACTTGCTAATGGTGGACTCAATCCCCTCATCCAGGTCATCAATAAAGATATTAAACAGGACTGGATCCGACACTAGTCCCTGGAGGACACCACTAGTTACTGGCTGCTGACTGGATGTGGCACCATTTACCACTATTCTGGGCCCAGCCATCCAGCCAGTTCTTAATTCCCCTGTCCAAGCTGTGGGCTGCTGAGAGGCTGCACCAGTGCAGATTAGAGTGGGAGAGAGTGTACTGAGAAGTTAGCTGTAATGCGGAGTTTGTATTAACAGCTCTGAAATCTAGGCATTGAATGATGCTGTCCTTGCCTGTTATTTCAGAAATTACCTTTTTTGTCTTAGGTTGCTTTTTTTTTAGCTCATTGCCTTTTCATCCTCTCATTCACTGTAGCTGCAAAAAAAGGTCATCTTTTTATGTTCTTATTTCCATGAGTCAGTATTCTAGGATATTCCTGGTGGTTCCCAAACATCTTTTATTTCTAGTTATATCTGTTCTCTTCCTGATGCTGTCCTTTCTGTGCTTCGCACAACAGTAACTTAAATTCCTCATATTTCCTTCTGCCTTTGTCATTTGTTAATTCTGAGCCTCTTGCCTGGGATTTTTAAACTGAACAGCTTCTCAGTGTGCATTAAACTTCAGTTCTTTCGGGTGAAATTAAAATTCTACCCACTTAATTAAGGAGGACTTGATCTAATGTACTTCTACCTCCTGTGTTTTGTTTTTTTGACACCCCTATGCTGTAAAAAAGACACTGACTGTCTTTCACTGACTGTTTTTGTGTGTTTTTTTGCAAGCTGTACAATGCTAAGGGTATGCTGTAATAATAAACGTTAATGCTACTTTAATTTTGTAGCATTAGCACAATTGCTTCACTCTCCTCTTGTATCTTGGGCAATGGAGTAAGTCCTGCACACCCACCATGCATGCTGTTTTCTTCTTGCAATGATGTAGTTTGTTTTGATGCTCAGAGGGGACAGTGTACAAGCTTACAGCTCTCACTGGCACCAGGGACCATGCTTGCTGTGCAGTACTGATGCATATTCTCTGATATCTACATGCTCCTCTTCAGTCCAGGAGAGACCTCTCTGTCAAATAAGTCAATAAAAGGTTAAATACCTTTTACTGAGGTTTTGATCAGTGACCCATCATACTACATAAAAGAAACTGAAATTAGGAGATTGACAGGAATACAGCAGGGGCATGACCATAAGTATGCACTACCCAGTTCTAATGGCAATAATTTCATAACACTATTAAAGAAAGTTACAGAAGACACAGTGAGCTGAATTAACCTTTGCTGTAACTGTTATCTTGTACAGAGTTGCACAAGGTGGAACTTGGTGAATGTGATTCTTTCTCTGCAGTTAAACTAAATCTTTACACCTGCTCCTACTGATGAAGCACCGATGCTAACTGAAATACATTGACTGTAACACTGTAATGTAGGGCTGACTTGTCAGAGGAAACTCAGGTTGACATTAGATACTGTGATTCATTAAGTAAAGTTAATTGCTGAAGCCATAATTAATTTCAGAATGAAGTGTTCAATTGCAGCAAATAATCAGTTCATTTGGAAGAGGAGCAGATTGTGTGACTTGTATTTTTAAAAAAATTCTAAAACTTAGTAGTAGCAGAGAAAAAATTTACTTACTTCACTGCATTAATTCATGTGCAATTCATTAATGAACATTACCAGGCAGCAAAAACACGTTGCTCCCTTACATAAGTACTTCGTGTGCTATCTACATGACTATAACTTGTGAACTTCTGTGTAACATGTCCTAACTATCATCATTAGTACTGATAAAGTCAGAAAAACCATTTTGATGAAGTTAGAGCTAAGATATTTTTAAAAGAAAAGGCTGATTATAAACACATGTTTATAGTGGTATAACTGCACCTTTATCAAAGCTGGTTTGACAATGTGAAAATGATCGTCACACAACCAAAACAGCAGTATTTATGTAAAAAGTAGTGTATAGATCAAGCTACACACCAGGGAACGAGGAGGAGCCCTTAAAAGTTTTTGGAGAGCTCCTACTCCTTCTAGGCTGTAGCACTACCAGCTGCTGCTCCAGTTTCAGTTCACGTATAAACATTGAATCCAACCCCCAGCATCATTTCACTGAAGTCACTTGAGAGAAAAATTGAATTATTCATTGTGTTTTTCAAAGTTTTTGAACTTCAGATGTTGAAGAGTTCATGTCTATTCTATATAAAATACTGAATTACTTCAGAGAGCAGTGTTAATTTTGCTCTTGTGGCAATCCTGTTGTCCATAAAGCATTCAGGCAGTGTTCTTGTAGTTTATGATGTCAGAAATGTAACCTTTTGAGCGAATTATATACATTCATATTCATGCCGGGTCACCTTATTGCCCTAAAGTTTATAGTCAGTCCTGTTGCTTTGACTAGCTGACGTGTTTTTAAAGTCTGTGCAGCACTTTTCTCCAGTAACACCCATATTTCAGGTAAGGATAAAGTCCTGGGACTTAAGTGTGACATCATGATAGTATGAGAAGAGTGGTAAAAGTTCAGGCTTATTCCTTCTGATTCTAATAAATGTGTATGACAGTCTGTGCTATTTTTCTTTCAGATGCTAACCACTCCTGTAAAAGTAAAATTTTTCTGAGACTGAATGTTCCTGTCCTTTTACAAAAATACTCAAGAGGAAATTTTTCTGTCCATTTCCAGCACTGTACTATTTAAAACACTGAATTTTCAAAAAGACTGATTTGAATTTCCTATGACTGTTGAGTAGTTCCCCAATGTAAAAGTAAAAGCACTTTATGGGAGAAGGAGAGGGAAGTATTTTTGCTGGTGGTAGGGACCATTGTCTTTCTAAGGAAAGAACTTAAATTGTAATTATCAATAATTCCAATGCCAAAAACAGGGAATTGGGAAGAATGACTTGAAGCTCAGTTTTCAATTATTTTCATTGGTCTCAATAAAAGATACATTTGAGACAGAGTAGATAGGCAGCCTTCTAGGCTTTTTTTTTTTTCCCTAGTCTAGGAACTACCCAAGAGCAATCATGGAAGTAAATTACTCCTCTCACTATGTATGTCTATTTTGCATTTACATCTGGCAGTGATTATACACTGAAGACTGGTATCCCTCCACCCATTTTGCAGGGTTCAGTTGAGTAGAGAGGAAACTTATTGGGGAAGGCAATCTAAAGGTCTGAGGATTTCAGCTGTTGAGATTTAGTAATTTCCCTCTCTTCTGAATGGTAGTGCTCTCACCAAGATTTAGCTTCTGTAAAGTTAGGTCTTCTGCATTGCTGAGCTTCTTCCCTTGGCTGACAGTTTCATTGTTCCAAGAGAACACAGCTGTCAGAAAAGGTCATTACTGCAGAGGGGATAGCAGTCTCTCAAGTACCTAAGGCCAGCCCCACAGAGAATTTTGAGGACCATGGCAAATAACCTCCACCTGGACTCTGAAATCATGGGGGAATTTGCAGAGACCAGCATGCCAGACTGATGTGTTCATACTGGCTTGTGTTGCTAAGCAGTCTAGCAGCTGCTTTTTGTAACAGTAGGAGTTTTTATCACGGTATATATTTTTCATTCTTGGATACAATGAGATGCAGTAGTCATTTTGGAGATCATACATGTGTGGATCCCTGCTGCCAAGTCTCTGTCTTACAGATTTTGAAGGGAAGTATGTTTTTCAGAACTCCATTCAAAAATAAGCTGGTATTTAGTAAGGTGGCAGATAATATTAATTTCTTTCTGGTCTTCGTTGCGAGTGAAGAGGAAGAAGTAGTAGGATTTAGGAGTAGTTCCTGCACCCTTTGCATCCCATACATCCTCAGGACATGCAGTCTTCGTGGGTACAGATGGAGGTTTATGTTTTCCTCATTTGCTCATTGGATGGCAGTTGTTGATTAAAAATTTCCTGTTAAGAACTGCAGTTCAAATTTATCTCTGTATTCATGTCTGTGTAACTAAGCAACAACAGGCTGTCCATAGTCTGATTTTTTTCTGTGCTTCTCTAGTGTTCAGCTTTAATTTGCTTGAATATAACAACTATAAACTATTTTTCATTGAAGTAATTGGTGCTTTAAGAAAGAAGTGTGTATCCTTTTTCTAAATGTAAAAGAGGAGACTCACAAGCGCGTCTGACAGCAAGACTAACTACTCTGTGCAGTTTTCGTGTCATATTCTTGAAATATTTTTACATAGAGTAGTTAACAAGATCTTGAAGGATTATTCACAATCATGTTTCTGCAACGAATGTATTGCCACACACAGAAATTGAATAAAAGGAAGAAAACACACTACTATCACCTCCGACATTACTGTAGTATTTTATGGATGTTCCTGCAGTGACTTCTGTTGGTAGCAATAAGAAAACCACTTATTTTCAAGTATTTGTGCACCTTACTGACTTTTATAGGCAGCCTAGTAACCCTTCATTCATCACAAATGTTAGAAACCAGAACTTTTTGTGAAGAATGCTGATCAGAAAGGACATGGAAATTGGAAGTAAGAAACCTTGTCTACAGGTGTTATGTTCAGAAAGGCAGCTTGCTAACTCAATCACTTAACTCCAGCCCCTATGTGCAAAGCGTCAACATCTTTGTGTTTCTCTCTAGATAGTGGAGAGAGACTGCAACTGGTCTCTATTCAGTCACTCTGATGGTGACTATCTTGGTTGTAGAGTCATCAAACACAGCAACTAAACTTCTAAAGTTATGCAAGAAGGGTCTTGTATGAATTATTAGTTAGGAAGAAAACACCAAGGAGAAATAACGCTTGAACAATCTAATAGCCTTCTATCATGGAATGACTGGCTGGGTAGATGAAGGGAGAGCCATGGATGTAAATGCATATACTGAAGAGAAACATTGTCTTTTTCATGTCTTATATCACTTGTGCTTATACTGATTGTAATTAAATTAGTTGAGAGCTTAAATCCCTTTTTTGCTCTACAGATGTTAGGTCATCTCCAGTAGGCTCCCGAAGCCTACTGAGAACTGGTATGGGCAACCGACTGCCAGAATTGATGCAAAGATAAGATGAACACAATTGTCGTAGCTACAGTTTTACAGATCTGTGTTATTAACCTTCTCAGAAAAAGTATTTCTAGATGAGATCTAGTGTAGATTATCTGTGTTGGTCTTACAATAGATAAATGCACATTTTGAGTGTCTTAAAAATGTCTGGAAAAACTGTTAGTCTGACAGAGAAGTTTCTAGGGTAGCTCCCAGGCTTAATTTAGTCATAGAATGTAATAGTTTGTGGGGAAAAAAATCTATTAAAAATCTAGGATAAAAATTTCATATTTATCTGTTACAAATTATTAATATTTATTTATTGAGATGCACTGTTTATTAGTACAGAAGAAACAAAGAGCTTGTAGAGTCTTTTTTCATCATTCAATACAGTCACAAACACAAAATTAAATCTGCCATGTGAATCAAAACTTTATTTTAATACTACTATTAATTATTGCCTGTGTTAATAACTAAAAGGCGTTACAAGCAATACAGATAGTATTTGCAGTTCAATCTGGTCATATGTTGCAAGTATATTGTGAAAAACAGGAATATGGGAATAAGAAAACCTAGCAATAAAGCAGAAATGTATGTTGAATGAGAGTAGCCAAAGTCACCTTGTTGCATCTTGGTATCATGTTATAGTTCTGCTGCATTCTCTTGCCTTGTCTAGAAAAATAAAGCTTGGAGACAATTAATTGCAACTAAAGGAATTTAGTAATAAGCCCAGAAGAATAATAAAACTGTGTTTAGGTCAATAGCTTAAAGGAAACAGCTGTGCAAGAACAAAGACTTCTGAAACACAGTGTATCTTGACAGAAGCTCAGATACCATATATTTCAGCCTTGTTCATTTGTCAACATAAAGGCAAGATAAAGCCTTTTGGGATTAAGTAAACTCCATAGCTAAAAATACAGCTTGACATTGGTTGTAGACACATGACAAGTCTACACAAAGAATATACAGGTCGTCTTTTCATCTAGGAAAGAATATGTTTTTAAGGATGGTGAATACTTTTATTGAATTTCGATTCAAGCAGTGTAGCATTAGTAACATCAAATAATTGTAACCAGATGTTGTTACATTTTTCTTCTTGTCAAGCTTTACAAATACAGATGGTAAGGAAACCATGTGTGAAATATTTCTAAATAGAACCGTAATTAATATTTAGAAACTATTTTGCCATTGGTATAATTACTGAAACTGTTTATCTGAATTTTTAAACTGTGTGCAATGTTTAGAATTGAATAATTTTCTTCATTTTCATGAGTTAATGCAGTTTTTTTGTCATTTTAAGTTTTGTATTTCATATATACTATCCAGCAACTTTATAGTATACTTTTTCCTAAACTGAGCATACCATCCCCATCGATGCTAATTGTGCTATATGCATATTGTTCATGAGGAACAAGTAACAGACACCAAGAGTGTCAGACCTGTAATTTATGTCAAACAGTTCTGATGAGAGTGTAATAAACTGTGACAGGAAAGTCAGACTGCCTTGTGTAGGGCAAGAATGAAGGAAGAACAATGAAGTGTTTAGGTGAACTCCATTCTCTTTTATGTGGGTATAAAACAATGGTCCTTCTTGCCATACATTCATGTTAATAGGCTTGCCCTAGAGTTTACAGCTGTGTCATGGAGAGCAGAATTTAGCCCTTTCAACTTTTTTCACAGTAACTTTCCACTGATTTTGGCAAGATGCAGATCTCAAGTCGGAACTGCTGTTAACCTTCTAAATGAGTGGAAGGTATTTTGGCATTCCATTTGAATAATAAACTCCTTCATTTTTCTTTTGGTTTGGCAAACCCATTTCTATTGCCATGTTTAGAACAGTGGAGGTTTTTCTTTGACATCAAACATCACGAGATTAACTTTGCAAATGGCAGTTCCACAGAAATATAATACACTTTTCATATATATAGCATCCTGGATTTTTCTGGGAGGATTCTCACACCAGTTCACCTTGCAGTAGATATCTGGATGCTCCCAAGCCATATTTCCATTAGGTATTTTTGTAGCATCTTGTTATTAACATTCCAAAAGACAGAAAAGAAGTTGTCCATACTACAACTGCCATAACTACACCTTACCAATCCATGTGTGTGAACCTCATTGCTTTGACGAGGAATGAAGTCTGCAGCTTTATAACTGGAGCTATGGGTGTAAAAAGGTCACACTCTTTGCCTAGCTGATTGATGGGAAATCGGTATGATGTTTATGCCTCGGAAAAGTGATCAAACAATATTGGTGTTTAAAAGTCTGAACACTGAGAACCAAGTCAGAGCTTGAAGAGATGTAGGAGCAGAAAGGTACAAATATGGTTTGAAGCTTTTACTGCTTCTCATGCCCAAATCTCGGACTAGGGATCTGGACCAAGAAGTACCATTACATTAGAAAATTATTTAAAATGCGAGTCACATTAGACTGTTTTTCACAGATAAGACAAATATCATTTGTCTGCAAAGACAGCTCCAGAAAAAGTAAAGCATGTCCAAAATGTGCCCATAATTTGATATGTGCTGTGATAAAAAAGTGATGAAATTTCGTGTAGCACACTAGCAGAGCTGTCTGAGCAAGTCCTTTTGAACTGAAATAGCTGAAGTTAAATGAGTTTCGTTCATTTACCTTCCTTATCATTTCTGTGTGGTTGGTACCACCTATCTGGTTAATTTTTTTGTATCCTCCAAGAGTTAAAAAGCAGCATGTTCTTATTACTATGATGTGGGGGTCAGACAAAAGTGTGGAAATGAAGGTGATCATGGGCATGCAGAATTTTCTTAAGTGCCCTCTTCAGTGTTTTTCTACCATCTGTCAGTTTCAGATATTACAACCATATGCATGAGTCAGCAGAATGGGTTTTACGAACCCTCTCCATCAACTTCAGTGCAAACTCTGAGGCTTAAAATGCAGCTAAAAGTTTTGTTACTGTGATCTCAGAAAGCTAACTATAGATTTTAAAGTCCCCAATTTTATCCATAAGTGGAAAAGGCCACAAAACAATGTAAGCCGTAGGAATCTGCTGCAAGTCATGTTCCAACTGACTACTACTATCACACTACTAAAAAGAAAGAAAATAATGTTGCATGTTACCTATAAAACTTCTAAAAAACTGCTAAAATAATTATGATTAACAGATTTTCTCTGAAGGGTAACACATTTGTACAATGTGTGCTAACAAAATTACTGTAAAAATTTAAAAGCCAGAAACTTCATGGATCAGAAAAATAAGAAGACTCTAGAATGTGAAAGAAAACAAACTCAAACTAATTATAGTCAGGAGACAGTTTTAAAAATGAGACTGAGAAGAGGAAAAATGTATTTTGTCTCTATTTCAATGTCTTCTTATAGCAGAATGAGTATCATTCTGTGCTGATGTCTGTGCTGATGTCTGTGCTGATTGGCATTCTGCTGTAAAAATTATATAGATGTGTACATACCATATATTTAGGATGTCATAAGAATTTTGGCACAGAAATACCCTTTATAAGTAGCACCCTTCAAAAATATCTTTCTCAGTGCTCAAATGAGAACTTTTGTGATGGTATGATTAAAACAACATATGTAAATATGCGTTGTTTTTCTTGTCTATGCATGTAAACCTGATATTCTTCCATTTGAAGTAGTTTATTCTTTGCTTCTGTAACACTTCTGCAGCAACATAGCATCTTCTCTGTTCTAGAAGCACTTTCTTACTCCCCGTTTTTGTTTCCTAGTGTTTTGAATTTATTTTGTAATAAATAATCACTGTGAAATTGTTACACTGTAGAGGCAACGCATATTCCCAGAAAGTTGACATACATTGAGTTTTCTGATTAAGTCTCAAACAATGTTCTTAGGTCATTTTGTGTAACCAGAAGAATCAATGGAGAAAAATCCATGGAAGGCACTATTAATCTCTGAGCTTGTACAAAGAAGTCTTGAGTTTTGAGTTCATTTGTTTATTTATTAGGTAACATTCTTCTGAAGGAGGACACACAGTGAGACCAGTTTGAGGATGGCACACTATCAGGAGGCAGGTGGATAGCAGGAGGGTCATTCAGTAAGAGAGTGTAGTAATCCAGTGTAATAGAATTCACTGCCTTAGAGACTGAGGCAAGAGCTTGAACCTGGTATTGTTGGCTGCATTTGACTTTGCAGTCTGTAAACTGCTGCTCATAAAAAAATTCTTTGTGGAACTAGTGGACCTAAGTTCATTTTTCAGGCTGTTGGTCTCTGCTAATCAGATCTTAAGAGCAGTCTGTTCAGGCCAGCAAGGCATGTATGTATGAAATATTTAGTCCTATGTTTATGCATAGGATACACACATAAAAAAAGTGAAAAACAAGAAATGCAAAAGTGTCCATCCTTCATGTATAAACTTGTACTTGCATGTGTAGTAACTAAAAAGTGACTATTACCTTTTAGTGTGCTGTTAAAAAATCACCATTGAAAAAAAACCTAATCATTAATATAATTTAAAAAAATTTAATCCATCAAGTAATTTATTTTTCTGAAAGCCTACATCCCTCTTTTTCACTTGTAAAAGGGCTTTGTATAAATATCTGACAGAGGAAGTATGCATATATGTGTATATGTATATTATATAATCTATGACACAGGAAATCAAACACTTATTTGCTGGTTTTATGCTATATTGGTTGTTAAAGTAAAACAGCTAAGAAATAGTAATTTTTCTGATTATTGTCATGAATTGTATAGAGCAGATTGCAAGTAACTGCTCTAAATATACCCTCTTTACTGTAATTGGTCACTGCCAGCTCTTTTTTTATGTGTGCGTATGTGTGTTTCAAAAACGGAAACAACAATTTTGTCAGAAATACTGCTTTCTAATACTGACTGTGAGTGTTGTGCTGTGTTTAAAGAACTGAGACTGAACAACATGTGTCCTTCCATTGCCTGATCCTAACCTGCCTGCAAATTCTGTGTATAGATTGATTGCAGGATTATCCCAGATATTTCATTGCCCTATTTTTGTATTGATAATGATTGATAGTAAGCACATTTGTGAGGAAAGGCATGGATAGATAGCTTTAGAACACTAAATTCAAGAGCTGTTCAAATTTATGTCCAACAAAGTTTGATGGTTGCTGGGAATTCCTCATAAGAGGTATTTGGCGCAGAGAACCCTCATCCAACAGCGCTAATTGCCTTTCCATTTGTACAGTATACAAAAGAAGCTCCAACAAATCAACTGCTGATAGATCATCAATCAGAGGAAAGCAAAGACTCTGGAGTCTTCTCATGCTAAACTAAATTTAATTACTGACTGCTGAATACAGGATTACAGGATTACAACATAGTTAACCTGTTAGCCTAGTAATTGTACAGAAAAGTTCACATCATGAAGCAGTTTACCTTCATTACATTTCATTTGTCATTGGGAAAAAATATCAAATCCACATGTGCAAACCCCAGCATAAGAAGCACAAGGATGCACAATAGGTGTCAGGCCTGGGTTGTGAAAATGAAAGTGCATTTTGTGGTCCTTCATTAAAGTTAATTTGCCTGCCTCTTTGGAGGCCCAAGCATTTTAGATCAGCCACCTGTGAACCAAAGTTCACATGCACATGTTATTGCAGTTGACTGAGAAGACACCCTGGCTTGTATTTATGCCAGTTTGTAGCATTTTGCTGTGTTGTAGCATTGCTGAATAGTGGATCAAGGGTCCTCAAAAGTCATATAAATCTCTTCACATTTTTATCCAATGATAATAAATCTTATAAATTACTGAGCAATTATCCATTCTTTTTGTATGATTCTTCCATGATTCTCATGACAGCTCTTGATTCTGTGTTTTAAAGATATCTTAATTACTCATGAAAGTGAAAAATCTAAACTACTCTAGTTAGGAGTATTTTATAATTAATAACTTCAGGCAGTATCTAATTTCTGCCTGTCTCTCAAGCATATGATAACACTGAGGTCTTAGACCTGAACTTTCTTCTGCTCCTGGAAGTTATGTCTTCAGTCTGGATTGGTTCTTGTCCTATGAGTTGGTCTCGTGTCTACCTGAACTGCTGTTTGGATTCTCTTTTGAACACTTCAGGAACGAATGGTCAGCCTGAGATGTCCTATGAAATATTCTAGTATCTAGCTTAAAGCTGTAGTTTTCTCTAATATAGAGATAATCTCCCTGCCAGTGTCAATCTTTTAAGCCCTTGACTGGATCTCCATTCTTTCGCAACTATACATTAGTATGTCAATTTACTGAGGTTTTTTTCAACCACATACTCTCAGTTTTAGTATTTTATCATTTGCACACCTCTTTTCCTTGTTTCTATAAAGGTCACTATCTTTCTAGGACCTATTTCTATCATCTTTGACTATTTTCTTTGTTCATTTTCCCATCAAAAAATGAACAGATTTTTCAAAGTTGGTAAGTGTCTTTATTAAGCTTCGGGTTTGCAAAAGATTCGGAAAGTCTTCTTGCAAACTGAAAATGCCTGTATATACTGTATTTTGACATGAGAAATATTGCAGAAATACAGAAATGCTATACCTAAGGTCATACCAATTTTAGCTAATCTAGAACTGTAATTATATTTCATTCTTCATCTGTTATAAAACAGCTTTGCCGATATACAGAGGAGCTGCTATTTTAATAAGAGGGTTTACAGATATTGCTACTTTTCAAGCCTGGATAATGCTTATATGCTTATATAAATAAACTTTAAAAATTTTGTTCCAGTTTTTAGCCAACTGACATGAACATTTTCATGAGATTCCTGTTTATGTGACAAGAGAAATCAGGGCATCTGTATTCAGCTTTATGCTTTTTACATATACTGAGCATGATCACTTATATTTGTCATTTATACTTTAAGTATTACCACATTAGTTTGGCTGTGTAGTAGTTAAACCAACAGTATGCCTGCTAGATTGATATGTACCTAGGTTAAAATGCAAGTGCATCAGCACTAGCTTAGTTTCCAACATACTGTCTTTCAAACTGGAGGTGGAATGGGGTTGTCAGGCACAATGACACTGTGCATAGTGTTCTTGCAGAAACAGGTTACTCAGTCCTGCGCTCAGTAATTTTAAAATACATTTTTCCGAGCAAAGACTTATAGTTAACAGTGAGAATTCACAGGCATTGACACTGAAATCCAGAGACTGGATTTCAAAGTTGACCTATTATAGTCAAGGCAGCGAAGACAAAACTTTAGCAGAAAGTATGTATTTGGAATAGAGGTGATATAATTTAAAGTAAATCAACTGTAAATATGTATTTACTTTGCCTATTGCAGTAGTGGATATCTAGTAAATATAGTATCTTTATCTTTTCCCAGATAAAGTGAGAATTTGTAGTTATTCTTTGAGAACCTTTGCCTTCTGTTTCCAGTTATGAAGCAAAGGTGTAATTTTTTTGAAGTCCTTCTGTTTATGCTTAATCATTGGAGAACTTTTTTTCCTCATTTATCAATAAAAAATTCTAGGGGCTACTAACACAATGTAATGTGGGTTCTGGAGGGCGGATTTACATTTTCCCAAAATATGGCATTTCCCCTCCTTGTGCTAAGAGGGCAAAGAAAAACCTGGAGCTCAGCCAAATGGTCTACTCAGAAAAACCCAAATGATAACACTCCTGGGTTATGTTACGTTAGTATCATAAGGGAGACATGTATAAATATAGAAAGGATAAGTAGAACAAAGGTGATTTTAAATTGTACATTGAAGCTAATTCAAGCATATAAATGTAATCTGCATTTAATTTCCTGAGAACTCTTGGAGAAAAAGCAGAATTACTTTCTCCAAAAAATGCTTCAAACACCTAATCTGGCTGAATAAAAGGGGTGACTTAACAAAACAGTCAAAAGATAAGAGATACATATATTATTAAAACCAGGATTGTATTTTCTAGAGGCAAAAAGGTCAGAGCTTTAGGCAAAATAAGGCAGTCTTGTTATATATGCTTCATGGAATTATATTGAACGTAAAAAGCTTAACGGCTTCATTGGAAACTGCTTACCAATATTATTAGTACAGAATTTTGCAGTTACTAGAGAACATTCATTAGTGTTTGGTAAGAAAGAAAGAATTTAAGATTCTTATTTTTAAACCCTTCAAAAATTATGGCATGAGAAATGGCCAAAGCCTAAATAAGATGTTGAAAAGTCAACTGGTTTTTAACTAAATACCAGCCAGACAATTTTCAATAGAAGGTGTACAGTCTTATGTAAAGGATTGATTAAAATGCTTAATCAAGTAAGCTGAGATGACAAACAAGACCAGCTGTATAGCAAAGATTGTACCATATCAGCTGTGCACACAGTATGGCTCAGCCTTGAGAAATGTCCACATGGGAAGTAGTAATTGACCAAAAATTGTTGTTCAAAAGAGAATCTGATAACAAAATCAGCTTTACACCATGTTGATAAAGCAGCATATTTTAATTTGCAACATCTGAACTTTTAAGAAAAGCAACTTTTCCTTTCATGTAAAGTTGGCCTCCTTGAGTTTTTTTCCCTTTGATCTTTTTTGAAAAAATATATTGGTTTTTGCTACAGTGTGTCTTATGGATACATACACGGCAAAAGTATGTTTTAATGAATGACCATTAGCTGACTTCATATGGTTTTGTATGTAGACAGTAGATAAAGAATAAACCTGTCAAACAAATGGCAAAGAACTGTGCCAGCATGATCTAATGTTAGTTGCCTTGTTCTGAGCAATTTCAATCCTGATTCCCCATGGGATGAGTGTTTGCAGAAGGATATTGCTACATATGAAGCCAGGAAAGAAAAAATGACAAAATTTTGATTCTTTGTTTATGGAGATACTCAATTTCAAATGAAAGTACACCAGGGGCTGAAAAACAACTGTGTATTAAGGACTGTGTTCTCAAATAGGCTTAAAAGTGGAAGAAATGTCTTTCTATTCTCTTTGAGTGTTCTCTTTGCCCAGAGGTCCAAGCATTCTTTGGCTTCTTATTGAACAAAACAAACAAAAATACAAAATTCTGCCTACCATCAGTAGCTAAGCATTTTGGTTAAAGTCTGCTATTTTCTATAGCCAAGGGGATGTAAGGAAGAAATGTTACTACCAATCAATTCTAGAAATCCTTGACTTCCCAGTCAGCAAAACCTGTTATCTACTTGCTGTCGTATTAGGTGTGGAACATCTTTCAGCACAAGTCCAGAAGAGAGTGTAAAATCCTGTCCCTAGAGATAGTGCAATTTCTCTCAGCTCTCATCTTGCTGTACCTCCTTTTCCGAAATACCCTCTAGCAACCCAACAAGTACTTAAGAATTCTTGACAAACCATTGTCCCCTGTATGTCTTCAATATTCTTCCCAAACAAAGTTCAGTTATATCCATTAATGTTTAATAACCATCTTTCCCTTTGGTATTTACTGTACAAGAAAATATCAATATTCAGTGTTATTAAAATCTGTAATATTTTTTTCTTGACACTACAATAGCAGGAATTTTATCTGAAGGCCAAAGTGGAATTTTGTGTGACTGTAAGAGTGTCTTATTCTCTACTTTATTTCAAGGTGTCATATTTGGTGGGGAGTCTTTGAAAACATGAAACTTAAAACCTGAATGAAAATAAAAGGAAATTTAGTGATAATATCTTTCTTAATTTGGTATATCTGAGCTGATCTAGTCACATCATTTTAAGGGAAAAGCAACATCACTTGAAACCCTAAAGGCCTTGAATATTATGATTCTTTAATAGAGACAACTTCAGTGATTATCTCAAATTTTTAGATATTTAATCCCAGAAGTTCCCTATTCGGGGAACAACTTCATGCTGTATTCTACTTTCAGCAGTGAAAGTACCTTGAGCAATTCCAATACAATTTAAGATCGTTGTTTCTCAGCTTTCTTACAAGATACGAAATCCTTTGTGAATTTTGATGGGTGTTTTTACATTTTAGTTATAATCTAAAGTGTTAAAAAATTACCTGAATGCTCTTAAAGGACGTAATCCAGTAGAAAATGTAGTTGACTGAGTTTTCAAAACAAAATATTTGTTATTCAGAATAGTGAATGACTTTGCAACGGGGTCTGGAGATTTTCCTCTGTTGAAGTGAAACTAGTATTAGTCATCTTCCACTGAGTACCTTGCATGTGCACTCTTTACTCTGGAAGTAAAACCGAAGTGATTTTTTTTCCATTTAAAGAGAATGGGACAAAACTATGACCATGCTTGCACCTCAGGTGCAGAATTGCAGAGGAGATGTGGACAAATAGAAAGATTTCTAACTTGTTGATGGGTTGTCTTCTCAATGTGATTGTAGCTTCTGTATAAAAGGGTAATTTAAAAAATTAATGGTGCTGCCCATAAATCTGGCAAGCGATCAGCATCTGCACATAAACATTCTTTCAGCTTTATAATCCTTTATAGCATGATAACAAAAATACTGGAAAGAACCATGGGAACGTTTTCAGTTTGTTTTCTGTAGGATTTTTTCATGAGAAACTTTTTTTGTGCAGAATTATTCTTATTGTCTATTGGAGTGAAAATATTGTCATATAGTTGCTCTGTTTGCTATGAGTACAGAACAGAAGAGGCCACGTAAAGGAAGTTTCAAGTTCCCCTTTACTTATTCTCAAGTGAAGACTTCTCGTAAAGAAGTTTCATGGATTGAAACCACTCTGAGCTGTCAGTACATCACTGCTTTGAATCAACTGGAAAAGCAGCACTGTGTCAGCAGCGTGGAGATGGATTTTCATTTAATTAGGCTCTTTGTTCTGGCAAGAGGAAGCAGAGGAGTGTGTCAGCAGAGTGGCCTGTATGTCTCCCTCCCACCTGTCGCTGGGGAGATCCCAATGTTAAGATGGTTCTCCTGTGGCTTATGTGCCTGAGTGTGAGACAGTGATGGAAGACAGAGAGTAAACATCAAAACTTGAAATCATATTCTTCATTCAAATTGATTAATTAATTTTTTCTAGTTTCTGTGTTATGTGGACACCAACAGAGATTTTTGAAAGATGTACTTATGTTATATCTGCTTTAGTTAATGTTTGCTGTTCATCTAGAATACACTATGTAAAGTGAAATCAATTCTCAACAATTAAGTGTCAAAAAGACATGTTTTATCACACGTTCACTCAGCCTTCTCCGCTAGAAGATACTCTATCATTGGTCAAGAAGTGGAAGTTAAATAGAGAAGAAAAGGACAACCTTCCAAATACTTAATTAGAAATATGCTTTTGTCACAAATTACTGTCGCAAATATTTCTTCACTCCCTCACCTGCCACAGAATCACCCTGTGTCCTCACTGTCTTCTGTCATTCCTTAACTCACCAAATCTAATAAAAGTATTTGTGGGAAAGGGAAAAGCAGGTGAAGGGCACCAAATGGTGTATGTGTTGTCACTTGTTTCTGAAGGGCAAGAACTTTACAACTGTCAGAACAGCAAATGATGGCCTTGTGGCACATAAAAACATAGACTACATAGAATTGACAATATACAGGTCTAAATGTAAGTCTCTGAGGATATCATGATACAAATAAAAATGCTGGTACTGCTCAGAAGTAATAGCTAATGGCCCATGCAGAAAGCTACCTACATCTGTTACAGCACGCAAGTACATGTACGTCTTACTGAGCAAATTTTTAGATGGAGGTGTTGAAATAAGGTAGGCTTGAAATTAAATTTGATCAGTAGAAACCTTTGTCTTGTGAAACTGTCTGGCATGGAACTCCATGTCTTACAAACTGACAGTTATTCAGATGCCTAAGCTGGTACCCTGCTCTACAGCAGGTACTCTGGTAAACTGTCTTTAGAGACATAAGTACTCTTTGTAAATGTACCCAGAACTGCTGGCAAGCTACCCAGAACAGCTCTGCATCTGTGTTATGCTAAGCCAAATCAAACAAAAATTTGTTCCCAGTTATTCATTGGCGTGAATAGGGACCTTCCTGAGCTCTATGTCCTTTATGGACCCAGGCAGTTGAACTTATCGGTGACGTGGAGGCACATTCAGACATGAAAATTTTACTTAGATTAAGACAATCTCAGAAGATGAATCATATCTTAATTATTATGTGCCACCATTTGGTGTCGATTTTCATATATGCAAAAAAATTCTATGTTTATGTGATGTGACTCTACAACTCAGAGCTTGGAAGGTGTATGTTGCTGTAGTTTGGAGGCAAATGGGGAAATGCTTGCATTTCTCCTATATTCCAAGATATTATGGATCCCACCATAATTTAAAAACTGCCACTTGCATCTTGCATAAAAATTCCCTTTCAGTGTGAACTCGTTCTGTCATTTCCATCAAGGCAGCATAGGCTGTCTCTATGCTAATCACATTCTGGCTCAATTCTTTCTTCAGTGCTTTGCTTTGTAATAGGTATACAAGATCCATAGGATTAAAGAAGGCATAAATTGTCTGAGTTTGCAGCTACAGAAGATGAAGAGACCTGAAGGCCAATTCTTAGCCTAGGTGTGCCTTTTGAATTAGAGTCAGTGGATAATGCCTATAACATTGGTTAAGGTATAAGAACTGGTAGATCCAAGACTAAAAATGGGAACAACAATTTGATTTCCTTAAGCAGTAGTCTGCTGCACAAAAGTAAATGAATGCACCTTTGGCATCTTTCCCTCGCAGGCACTGCAGTTTTAATCTCAGAAATAGAGAAAACACATCCTGTGGAGACCTAAGTGGAGCACTTAGGCAAGTACCTCTGTAACTGGTATTTGTGTAGGCTGGCTCTGCTCACGAATTGGGTTATCCTTTTGTGATATGACTTGTCCACTCTCTACTTGTCTACTCTCTCTTGTTTTCTCCCCTCCATGACCTGCCCAAGGAACTCTAAGGATTCTCTAAATTTCTTCTTCTGAGCCTGCTGAGGGTAAAAGCCTGATTTTCAGGTGTAGGATGTGTACATATGGCCCTTTCCTATCACAAAACCTTGTATGTTATGAGCCATCACATATTTTCTTAACTGCTTTAACGACACTTCAGTGAGAAACACTAAAAAATGTAGGAAACCCTATTGAGATTCATGTTACCAGACTTCCAGTGCCAGCAGTGTGATCATCTGAACAGGTTCTGGTTTAGATTGAAGAAAAATAGTTACATCTTTAGAATAGAATCTATTTTGAAATTAGTATCACCCCGGAAATGCTTTTTTCTTCTCACTGAATCTACATTGCTCTAGATGTATGTGCACCAGATACATCATGACTTCTGTCTCTGGCCTTTCGCCAAAATCACCAAACTCCCTTATGAGTAAAGCAAGTTCTCCTCCCACAACAGCCTAAGATGGAACTGACCTGAATGCCTTGAATAAAAATCATGGTGTGGCTTTATGTCTCACACTTAGTCTTTAATTTGTGATATTACCCAGACCTCTGCTTCGGCGTTTGAAAAATAATAAGGGAGCTGTAAAGCAAGGAAAAAAAGTCTTCTGCTGTCATGCTGTCAATGGTTATGCAAATAGCAAAGGCTTTGCCTCATGACAGCCAGTGTATTTTGTTGCACATATATAGTGATTTGTGTGCGCAATAGGGACTTGAAACACAGTAGGAAATGAGATTTTTTTTAGAGTTTTTCTGCAGAAGCTCTGATTTAATTATAAAATTGTTCCTAACCAGTTATTTACACTTAAGGAGTGTCAAAGAACTTCCAGTTAAAAGAAAATTCTTCCCTTTTTTTCTTTGTTTATTTTAGATATGACTTTTTAAAAACCCCATTATTTCAGATTCCCCCTGATACTGAAATACATAGTATAATTTCCAGAATAGACTTAAAATAATTTTTTCAAATATTTCCTGATAGACCTAAAATAATTGCAGAGCAGATTTTTCCCTTACTCTCCTTTTGATACCTAAAGGAATTTTACCAGAAATACATTGTGGGCTAGAAACTGACTCTTTGGAGCATTCTGTCCTAACTCAGTTTGGAAATTGAAAAAAGTGCTGTCAGAAGTGACTTCTCTAAAGTTGAGACTAAAGGATATATATTTTTAGTTGTTCATGCCATCCTGTCGAATTGTTATCCCTGCATGGATTGTGCAAAGCCTGCTATGATAATATTAAAAACCAAATCAAGATCAGCTGGCCAAAAAAGAGGAGGCTTGCTACTTCCTGAGTGAGTGAAGAAATCAGTTTGCATGGATCAGCAAAATGGCAATGATTAGTATAAGCCTTCTCTATGTTTGTACAAAATAAATTCTTTAACTGATTTTTGTAGAAATTCAAATCTAAGACAGTGCACACGTGCAAAACTAGTGACTTGGGAGAATAACAGCTCATAAGAGCAAGACTTAGGAAACATTTTATTGGTGGGAAATATGAAAATGCACAAAATCGTAGAGAGACTGTCAGAAACAACAGAAGTGAACCATAAAATTCTTTATCATTCACATTAATCGCTGTATTGCAACAGCAATTTAATATTGTTTTTCAGGATTTATCTATTGTTATAACAGTATGTGTTGGTAAGACAAGAACAATGTGCTGGCTCTGATTAAAATGAGAAAACAAAGAGTAGATTGAAGGAGGCTTTTTGTCTCTGTGATTGCTGTTGCTTTGAAAAAGCAAATATAGAAAGAATTTCTTGCAATTAAATTGGAGGAGAAGTAACCTAAAAGAAGCTTCATCATTTCCAGAGTAGAAATCAAACCAAATTAGGAATGTTCCAAAATGCAGGAAGCAGGCAAATCTTTAAAATCTAGAAGTGTATTTCCAGCTGACTATTAATACAGCTTGAAAAATATAATCTGCCTTATAGACATGTAATCCTAATTGCAAATATTTGTTGCATTTGTTTTCAGATATTTACGCATTTTGTACATTACAAAATGCAGCAGAGCAGGTTGAAATTAACAGTTGTTTCTGGAGGATATGTAACAAAAGTTTCTGAAGGATATGTAGTGAAGATTTTGACACTCCTGCTCAACTGACAAAACAATTTAAGAAATAAAAGATGCTTTTCATATTATCATGTGTAAGCTATGAAAGTGTTGAGGTATGATCACAGAATCACAAAATAGGATAGGGAGGGACCTCTGGAGTTCATGTGGTCCAATCACTCTGCCAAAACAGGGTCATCTAGAGCAGGTGACACAGGAACACATCCAAGTAGGTTTTGAATGTCTCCAGAAAGGGAGACTCCATGACCACTCTGGACAGCCTGTCCCAGTGCTGTGCCATCCTCAATATAAAGAAGTTCTCCCTCATGTTCAGGTGGAATTTTTTATGTTTTAGTTTGTGGCCATTACTCCTTGTCCTGTGCAGGGCACCACTGCAACAGTGTCTGGTACCATCCTCTTGACACCCACCTTTGCGATATTTATCTGCATAATGGACACAGTACTGCAGATGTGGCCTTACTAGGACCAAATGGAAGGGGAGGGTCACCTCTCTTGACTTGCTGGCCACATTCTTCCCGATGCACCTCAGAATATCATTTGCCGTCCTGGTTGCAAGGGCACACTACTGGCTCATAGTTGACTTGTCATCCACCAAGACTCCCAAATCTTTCTCCAGAGAGCTGCTCTCTAATAGATCAGCCCCCAACCTGTACTTGTATTTGGGGTTATTCTCCCAAGGTGCGTAGCCCCACACTTGCCTTTGTTGGACCTCATTAGGTTTCTCTCTGCCCAATTATCCACTCTACCAGAGTCCTGCTGAATGACAGGACAGCCTTCAGCTGTATTGGCCACTCCCCCCATCTCGTGTCATCAGCAAACTTGCTGAAGGTACATTCCATCCCTTCATCCAGGCTTTTGATAAACAATTTTGAGTAACACCAGGCCCTGTATCCATCCCTGGGGAACACCACTGCCTACAGGCCTCCAACTGGATTCTCCTCTCCGATCATGACCTTCTGAGCTCTGCTCTTCAGACAGTTCTTGATTCACCTCAGTGTCCATTCATCTAACTCACACTTCCTGAGCTTATCTGTGAGGATATTATGGCAAACAGTGTCAAAAGCCTTGCTGAAGTTCAAGGTAGACAACATCCTCTGCTCTCCTCTTGTCAACCTATCTTGCCTGTCATGCCATCTGCAGAAGAAAATTTTCTTCCTGACATCCAGGTGAAAAAAGCATAAAAGCATTTTCTATGTAAGTTACTTTTGTACAGAACACAAACAGCTCAGCAGTTTTTAAATATCTCAAAAAAAAAAAAAGGAGAAAAGTGATGGATAGAAGCTTTTAATGACTGAGTACTAAATGTTTCCCTCGTTTGTATATGATTACTGTGATATAGTATAGTACTTAGACTGAGATATGATAAAGAATTGATGTGCAGCTAGTGGGACACCTATATATAGCTCTTACCTAAAAGCAAATAAGAGCAAAGGGAGCATATGCCCTCAGCAGCATGCATTAGCTCTCATTGACTTCACACTCTGACTTCAGCAAACATAATTACTTTAACCTGATTTAGCTCCACTCTAGAAAAACTCTGCATACTTTTCAGAAACATGTAAGCAATGTTGAGTCTTTGCAAAAATATCAATGAGCTCTTTCATTGAGGAACGTAATGCTCATGCTGTTGTCCTGGGAACCTGTCCTTGTACCTGTCCTATCACTGTGGCGTCTCTGCAATTTCTGAAAGGTTTTAGAATTTATGATGTTCACTCTCAGTTGCACGACTGAAAATAATGTTTCTTGTGTAAAGAGTTCAGAGAGAGTGGAAAAGTGCTAGTTCTAAACTATTAGAAGGCTGAGTTTCAAATGAAATTAATTTAGTGCTACTTATGAAGAGGTCTATGATTTAAAATATTTAAAAATGTAAAATTATAAAAATCGAAAATATTAAAAGTTATGATACTTGAGTCATATATTTAACAGTAGATGTCGATGTAGATAGATGTATTTTACAAAGTGCGGTTATTCAGGCTACTCCATTTTCCAGCAACAGCAATAACACCATGGTGTCATGTCCTCCTGGCTGAGTAGTTGCGTACAAACAGCTTTGTTACTGATATTCGATGTTGGAGTCCTACTGTCCATTAGACCGGTCACTGCTCATTGCTGTATCAAAGTAATAAAAAATATTTCAGATTCCACCATTTGGTTTGTGTTTCTAGGCTTTTGTTATATATCTTGGCTTCTTCTACCTTTTATTGAATTCTGGAGGACTGCTCTTACCCTATCTTGATGACTTATCCAAATACAAACGAAACAATGCAAATACTCTGCTTAGGGTTGACCTCCACTAAATGAATATTGCAGCATAAGCTTCATCATGTCCTAGAGTCAGAGTCCATTTCTCTTGTAAGAAGCAGTTTCTTCAGCAGCTTATATGAAGTGCTACTATGAAAACATCTGATGTCCTTTTATACTTCTAGATTTCAACAATGCAATTTGTCAGTTGAAAGCATCTTAGCCAGCAGCCTGCACCACATTAGTTTTCCATGGGTCATCTGTTTGTGCTCTGAAGATAATAGCATAGCTCCTGCTGTTGAACTAGCTGGAAGATACTTTGGAAGCATGACCAAAGTATTAGGTAACTTTTTTTTTTTTAAAGAAAGTTTCACTTGCTGTTAATTTTTAAATAGAGAAGATACTTTGCCTAACCTGAAACTCCTGGTGCAGTGTTTGCCTATGCTGGGAGGAACCCCGTGATGTAAAACATAGCATCATTTGACATGAGTGTCTAAGAAGGAGAGATCTAAAGTATGTGTAGACCATCCAGATCAACTGGCTCACTAAATGATTCTGTGTCTATTGCTCCACTTAGTTTCTCGCAAGTATCTTAGATATCTTACTTTTTTGAAGATTTTTTGAAGTGCTTTTTACACTTCTTGTCCGAGTAAGTTACTTGCTCTGAATGTGACTTTGAGTCCCAGGTTCTTTCTTTGATGTGATATGACACCATTTTTCAAATTGTTATATTATATAGTAGTATATATTATAGACCAGGTTATATGGGGTTTTGAACAACCTGGTCTAGTGAAAGGTGTCCCTGCCCATGGCAGAGTGGGGTTGGAACTGGATGATCTTTAAGGATCCTTTCAACCCAAGCCTCTCTATGATTTTGTGATTAAACATCAAAAGGATCATGTCAAAAGAAACAATTCATTTTTCTCTAAGAAAAATGAGAATTCTAACATTTTGCTATTAATTAATTATTAATGATAATAATGTACCTTTTTTAAAGCATTATGAATTAGCTTCATAGTTAAAGTGCATAATATGAATATTTGATAAAGTCATATTTCATAGGGCAAAGTGAAATTTAAGATTCCACAATATATACAAGACATAGTAATTTTTATTTATTTTTTTTGGTGGCATTTGTGTGACTTAAAAAGTCAGACTGTGTATGATGCAGTTTTGGTTCTGCAGTTCAGTGTCTCTCATAAGACACTAAATAAAAAGAAAGGGTATACAAGGAATATATATAGGGGCTATTCCTTCCTGAATTGAAGCATCTTAATTATTGTTCAAAGTATATTGCATCTCCTCGTTCAAGAAAAAAAAAAAAGACTTAATTACATTGTAAGTGGCTTTCTCTATTTCATCTTGATTATGTAAGATGCATACAATTACTGCTATGATCAAATATTTTTTATTCCCCTGTATCATCAATGTTTTCAAACACAGTCCAGTAACAGAAATAAATGTTTTATGTCCAGCAATTGCATTGTGAAATACAGGTAGAGAAAAAAACCAAAAAAGCAACAGTCAAAAATTGAATTAAGGTTTTTTTTTCTTTTTCTAAAAACATCATTCTAACAGCAGCAATGAGTTTTTAATGTTTGCTATGACAATGTTGAGTGCTTTTCTCCTGTGAGTTGTTTTCTGCAGTGACTGTCCTTGACCAAACCAGAAAATGAATTTGATTTCTCTAATGCAAAAGGTAATTAGATTTCTCTTTATGGAATTCATCCCTTTAATGATTATCTCTGCTTCAGCCGATTTAGCTGCGACTGACCTGACATTGATCTGGTGATATGACTTAAGATAAATGCCACAGCTAGAAGATAAAAGAAAAACTGTTTAATATAAGAAAGAACATTTCCTTCCTCATCTTGCCATTTTCGTCAGAAAATGTCTCCATATTGTATGTCATTCTTAAGAAACATGTTATTCTAATAATTAGTCATAGAGCTGCAAATTGCATCCTTGTACCAAATATAGTAACTATTTCCCAGAAAGCATCTGGAGAAAAATATTTTGAAACATGAATAAACCTCTTGAAATATCTGTTTTTCTTTGCAAATATTCATATGGAGCGGAGAGTAATTTTTAATACTTTCAAATGACACCCAGAAGTACTGGGCAGGAAAACAGAGGGTCTCTTTAGATAGGAATTGTGGAAATGAGCATAAATATTTCATACTTTCAAAACATTGTGCAAGTTTTAAGAATTTTTTGTATTGGTAGTCCCAAGTGCGCTTGTTTTACTGCTATCAGGAAGTGAGAGTAGATTATAAATGGCATATAGTGCTTAATTCACAGGCTTGCACTCTCTGGCTGCAATTCTGATTTCAAGTGTGGAAATTCTGCTGATGCTGCTCTCAGGGAAGTGGTTTTCCTCTCCCAGGTTGGGCCAGAAAGCTTTGCAGCCACAGGGGAACATAACTTACGTACTATATAGGTTGCTGTCTGTAACTTTTAGATTGGTTCCTCGTTTTATGTTTGGATCTCTACAAGTTTCATTGTTTCTCAATGTTGTTCTCATTGTTTCTCAACTCCTTGTTTCTCAAGGAGTTGCATGCACTTCTGGAGGCAGAATATGGAGACCAATAGACTTTATTTTGATTGCAGGTAACACTGAGCCTACTATTATTCTACCGTCTAACTGTTAACACTATCAGAACTGAAGCAGGTGTGCCATACATAGAATAAAAATTTTCTTTAAGTCTTTGCTAGTACTGTCTTCCGTGACACCAGTGTTAACTGTCTACTGTTTTTCTTTCCCTATAGGTCACAGATATGATGCTTCAGGACAAACCCTACCCAGACTGGGGAAAATCTGCCAGAGCTTTCTGGAAGAAAGGAAACATTAGGATCATTTTATTCTGGTAGGGAAATGGCAAAATCAAATAAATGAGCCTTTTATAGACCATCCAAAAACATATCTTCTAATTCCCAGTGGCAGAAAGAGGTATAAACAGAATACACGGTTGGAAAAAAAGTTGAACCTGCTGTAATGAAAAACTGAATTTACAAAAACTGTACATGACTGAAAAATTCCTTATCAAAATAGTTGGTGTAAAAATGTGACTTTAAAATAGAGTTATGCAGTTTCTTTTATTATATTTTGACATTGTAATTAAGTTGCAAAATTTTTGCTATATCTGATTATATTTAGGAGTACCATTGTCATTCCTTGTGATTAAGGCAAGTAGATATATGAATTTTCTTTCATGGAAATATGAAATTAATTATAACAGATCTTTGAATTATCAGATTAATATGATTTAAAATGGCAAGTCTGTCTCAGATAATTAAGACAAATATTAAAAAATCAGTGCAAAAAACAGTGAAGGATAAGAATTTATTTTACCCTAAACACAGCTTCCTCCAAGTAAATTCAGGTGAAGTGTAACTATTGAAACAGAGCACAAATTATGGCAGGAAAAACTGAAGTTGGAAAATGTATATTCTCAGAAGTCTGGAAACCTTAAAGCTCAAGATTAAAGAAATAACAAAAATTTTTTTAGCTATATCAGAAACGGAGAAACTCAAGAATACTACATCATACCTGCGGGTTTTTAAAGAGCAGATTTCAAAACAATTGTTACAGAGAAGTTGAAATACTTATTTATATGGATTCTCCTACAGAAAATACAATGAAGTAACTTACACTTTTAAAATAGTCAAATTGAGATAGTATGCCAAATGGAGTCATTTAAAGGAAATAATAATATAAATTTAAAGACTGCAAAGAGCAGCATCAGATGGCCGATTGGCAAAACAATGTTTGTAAGGAACTAAGGGGCTGGCCTGATGCAAGTTTTATTAGTGCTTAATTGCCTACTGAAAAATTGAAATTTAAAATTTGGATGTAGTTTTGCTTTTGCTGGGGTTTTTTTCCCCAAAAATATTAGAACTATCCCACTGGCCTGTAAGTCTGAGTTCAGTTTAGGTAAATGGATTAAATGTATCATCAATAATGGAATTGTGAGTAAAGCTCTAGGTTAATTTCTACTGAGTCAAGCCAGGGAAGCTTTGCTGAAAGAAAACTTTCTCTGATCTGTAAGAACTCTTTGAACAGGCCATCAAAATAATGGATGAAGAAGAAATGCTTGATCTACTTTATTTGGACTTTCTTAAGGATTTTGACAAAGTTCTTTACTGAAGGCAGTTAAGAAAACTATCAAACCTAAGTGTGTTAACATTTGGAAATTGTCTCAGAAATGTGCAGTGAAAGTTATGAATAAAATATGAATAAAATTTCTGCTGCATTGATAAGGCAGGAGCGGCCATCTTAGATGCAGTGACCGCGAAATGATCAAGTTTAAAATCGCTGTTGACGTGTCATCAAAACCTCAGCTCTGGACGCGAGGAGAGCAGACTTGAGGCTGCTCAGGGAATTAGGAAGTAAGGTCCCTTGGGAAAACGGTTTTGCAGGTGCTGGGGTCCATCAGTGCTGGGAATTTTTCAAACATCACTTCCTAAGGGCACAGGAGCAGGCAATTCCCAAATGTTGGAAATCAAGCAGGCAAGGCAGAAGATGGGCTTGACTGAGCAGAGATCGTCTCTTGGAAATAAGGCAAAAAAGGGAGGTGCAGGCCCAGTGAAAGTGAGGCCAAGTGGCATGAGGAGGATACACAGATGCTGCTTGCTGCTCCCGAGAGAAAAGTCGTGATGCTGAAGTTCAACTGGAGTTGAAGGTGGCCAGAAATGTGGGGGTCAATAAAAGAATTCTTTCAAATGTAGTAATGGCAATAGGCAGAATAGAAATATCATTTGCCCGACACAGGGTGTTTAAAGCATTCTTTGCCTCTGTCTTCAACATGGATGAAGGACCAAGGGGATCTCAGTGCCCTGAGCTGGAGAACCATGACTGCAAGAATGATCAACTCCCAGTTGACCCTGAAATTGTGTGGGGTCTGCTGCTCCATCTGGATCCCTACCAATCTATGGGGCCTGATGGGATTCATCCCAGAATCCTGAAAGAGCTGGCTGTTGTCATTGCAAAACCTCTCTCGATGAATTTTAAGCAGTCTTGGGAATCCAGAGAGATCCCAGCTGACTGGAAGCTGGCAAATGTGTCCCAGTTTGCAAGAAGGAGAACCCCAGAAACTCCAGGCTCCACATTCAGCAGGGGCAGAGGAGGCAGGGAGGCGAAGTGGGGGGAGCGCAGGAGTCAAAAGATTTACAGAAACTTCAGTACCAGCTGCCCAGCAACAGAGTGGAGCTGAACAGAGTCAAGCAGTCCCAAGTTGGATATTAGAGGAAGCAGAGGAGAAGTAGAATTTTAGAAGACTGATTATTTTGCAAGCAATTTTTTGTTTCCCTAAAAGCATGGAATAAGTCCAACCTATACACACCAGCACAGGAGCAAGCTCTCCCCAGCAGTACATACAGGTGACTTTGTTAAAGGCAGCACACTCAGTGCAACAGGATGCACTCAGGTTATATAGTCATCACTCATGTTAATGCACAGATCTCTGCCACCAAGGCCTGGGGCTGCCTCTGCATAATATGTGCCTGAAATCACTGTTTCCATCTTCAGGTCTCTTCTGCAGTGTTGCCTGAAACAGATAAGAAATAACACAAACACACCATTTGCAGAGGTGAAGGGAGCATGCAGCTTTACTAGCGAAGTTCGAAGAGGAAAATCATAACAATCTCTTCATTTTTATAACTTTGAGAGTGCCCTCTTCCTATACTCTCTAGCTAAAATCCATCTTACTACTATGGATGCTAACTACTTAAGCATCCAACAGGATGGTCCCTTGTTACCTAACCTCATCTATGTCCAGCCTCTTGTAGGCCTGGAAGCCTAACTCTCTGTTTTGATTTACTACTCCACTTATCTATAGAAAGAATACAAACACTGGAACACAGGCTCTTCTGGCCCTTAATATTCCAAGTTATCCAGCTATCTAGCTAAAGTGAATTCCCCAAAATACTAAGCATACCCCTTAAGGCATCAGCAGTGTCCCGCCACATCCCATGGAGAATCGAGTATAGTAGTTGGAATAAAATTATCAGGACATCTCTGGGATGTGTGTGCAGTTTGGTTAATAGAGGCAAGACATGAATACTCTATTTTGACAAACTGTTCCAGTACCAATTATCCTCAAAACTTTCCTAAGGATAGGGGCTTATAATGAGCAATGCACAAAGAGTTTTTCATGTGAACTTTTAGCTATATGGAAAAACAGAACATGAAAAGAAAGAAATGAGTTTACTGGAAAAGAGGAAAAGTGCTGCTGAGATCTGTGTAACCAGGTAACAGAAAATTAATGTTTAAGGGTAGATTATCAAAATGGGGTATTTCAGAGATAACTGTGGATTGTGCAGCTGAATCTTTGTTACAGGCAGGGTGACAGAAAACATATGCAAGCTGAATGTGTGAATAAGCAAGTAGAAGGCTGGAATCCATTTTTGTTATGTCACGGCTAGGCATTCATTGTATGTGCGCACAATGATCTGTCTTCATTGGTGCATTAACGTGTCTTTGGCACTGATTCCTCTCTGAAGTAATACAAAATAGCTGTCAACATAGAGAAATAAAATAATACAGATACTTGTAAATTTCTGATTCTCTATGTTTGCTGTGTTTCACTTAGCAAACTAATCTTCTTTTAGTATATATTTCCATAAGCTCTTGCTAGCTTTCTTTAATTAAAATTCTGAACACCTTACAGATGCTCAGAAGTGTGTGTTAGCAATACAGGAGATGAATTTAGGAAATCAACCTAGCAATACAGGCTTGAAAGCTTTTATTAAAAATAATTGTGAAGATTTAGTATAAAGTACTAATTCATGTACCTATGTTTATAGTGGATTGTGTTTTAATTGGACAATATTTTGAACCCTGGAAGTAGAGAAAGCTTCCTTATGAGAGAGCTAATCACATCTTCCACACAGAAATAAAACAGTTTCTATAAGAGATTTTCTATTATGCACTTTTTCATTTTTGCTTTTATAAGTTGCATTTCCATATTCTAACACCCCTGCATATTCTATGTCAGGACGATAAATTAATACTGAAAAGTTGTGTTCTTTTCGTGTATATGAGTGTAGTTCATAAATGTGTTTTAAAAGCTTCTTAAAACATCCACTGTTTTTGTTATAGGCTACACTGAGAAAAATTAATTAGACATCCATCAATTTGTCACTCTGTATGTAATGTAATGTAATCTATGTGTTATGTAATAACCCAAACCTTTCATTAAGTTTGAGTAAAAGTTTTTGTGATTCTGTCCCACAAATAAAACTGCATGAAGCAATAGAATAATTGTATGTATAATGTATGTGATTTAGATAAACATACCTCCCAGATTTCCTGGTAAATAGCACAAATAGTATAAGAGAACACAAAAATATTTTCAAATATTTTTGCTCAGAGTAAATATTTTATTTTTATTCTATACTCAAGTTAATGGCTTCAGTTTGGATAAGCAAGACTTTAAATAAGTTTGTTACTATTTCCAATTTTATCTAAATACAAAATATTCATTAAGGTCCTCAGTAGATTATTTGTATTGAGTAATCTGACTACTAATCTGAACAGGCATTGTTTTATATATATTGCCAGGATAAAACCATACATTAATAGTAATTATTATATTTCATCTGGCAGTCAAGAAGTATGAGTATAATTTTTCAAGAGATGACTAAAATATTTTTGAAAGCATTTTTTATTTTCTATACTGGGTATTATTGGTAAGACATGCTGTGAAATTACAATTTGTTAACATGAAAAAAATGTTGAAAATAATTCATCATTGAACAGACCACTGAATTTTCTCTCATATAAATGACTGTTGTTTGAGGTGCCTGCCTATTTTTAATTTTCACTATTTATTATTTTCAATATTGGAGAATATTTTATAATTACAAAAATATTGTATTTTTGAAAATATTTGCAGAAAGGTTTTTGTTCAAACCAAAGTCTCATATGGTACAAACTCCAAGGGAACTTTTCCATTTGGATAACAAAGTGCTTTTACAGTATCTAGTATCACAGTATCAACAAGGTTGGGAAAGTAAAAGTGGTCAAAACTCACCAGAATGGTTGAAGCTTAACAACCACACAAGTCAGACGAATTTCTGGGACCTTTTTCTCAGATGACCCCACTCCTTAGTGCATGAAGACTATTGTGTCAGTAATTCAGTGTTCTCCTACCAATCTGTTCTTCCCAGTAAGCACTGTTTTCAGCTAGAAGTGTTACTCAGTCCCTAGCAGAATATGTTTGTCCTCTTCATCCTTTCCTTCCTCTCTTCCTCCAGCACAATAGCCCAAAATGCTGCCAGTGTTTGCAGAAACAGGAGAGAAAGGACAAGGATGACCTGGGGCCCTAGGTCAGCTGTGGGGTGTCTGGCTTCAAAGACAGCGTTTGCTGCTCTAATATTGTGGTCTGTCTCAACCTTTCCTTGCCTTTTCTAGGAGCATCTTAGGAGATACAGTCAATCTATGGGCCTCCCATGTGGCCACATGGAGCCTGTTATTCATAGACTACTAGTGCACTGCATGAGAGGTAGATGTTTTCCATGACGTTACTTATGTATGAGCAGAGAGAAGGTATGCATATGGGAGGGAGTTCAGGTGAAAGTCTCCCATCTGTCTCAACTATCAAGTAAGAGATTTGTACCTTACCTATGCCTGTCTATATTTGGAAAACTTGTATGATGGATTTTCCAGTGGGAAGGAGTGAAGAAGAAGTAGGGAAGAAAAGTGAGATTAATCATTCTTCATCTTACTTTTCTTCTCAGAAGTCAAAACTTTTGAGGGAGGCACAATTATTTTTAAGGAGCTCTGAGATCTCAGATGCAAAAAAACCCCAACCAAAACCAATCAACTGTAATTGTGAAATCACTTTAGCTTGAACATTAGGTTTGTTATTTGTCTTGTTCAAGTTACATAAAGTGGTCTCATCCTATTTATATTTTTCTGATGGAGATTGCTACAGATCAAGGAAAAACATGCATTGTTTCTTGAATGAATAAGAGAAGGGTTGGCAGAGGAGGAGAATGAGTATAGCATGGCAGCTTCCCTCTCACATGAAGCAGAACACATCCATATGCATCTGCATCCGCACACGCAACCACACACTTGAGACAGCAACAAAGGGGAGGAAGGGAGCTCCTAACACCTCTGCAGAAATACCATTCCCCTGGTAAGTTCTAGTGTGGAAACATTTAATGTTCTGAAGTTTTAAAAAAATATTCACAGAGCAATCTGGCCGAGAGATAGTTATGTTGAAGAGAGAAAAGCATCATCCATTAACTACAATGGCATTTTGGACTGGGCCCATAGACAAAAGTTTCACCTTTAATTAGGCTTTAAATTCTTTCAACTGCTGTAGTACATACATATTTTATACTGTATCTTTTCAGTTCCTCAGCCTGTTTAAGCTTTTTGAGTTATATTTGGTAGGTACTTGCAGTTCAATAGTTGGTAGCCTGTTGGAAAAAAAGGTTAGTTCTATTCCTACGTAATCGCTAGATTCCGAAGTATAGTCTTCATAATTGGATGGATATGGCAACCCATCTTCACCTCTTTTAAAAAGTACATTTCATTCTATCTCTTTTAGTGAGCAACAGATATATCACGAACAATTATTAAAAATATTTTATCCAATGTATAGCTTTAATAAAACTTCTTAAAGTGCACTGTCTCCAATGTTTCAGTAACAACAGTACTCCCAAATGACAATTCTTTCACAAAAATCACATCCTATGCCAAAAACTGAAAAGCTCTAATCCTTAGATGAAAATTTGCCTTAGCAAATTTCAAAAAGTTTATTTTTATGAATAGATAGCTGCAATCTTCAGTCACTGTTGGAGCAAGTCCTCTTTTAGCAGCTTCTCTCCAATTTCTGCAGAGTTCTTGATAAGCAGGAGACACATCCTGGAAGATTTTCCAGAAAACCACAATCATTGTTGTTTTGTCAGTGCCCTCTTTCTGCTTAAGTGCTTTACCTTTTTCTTCCTCTTCCACAGAATAAATCCATTTTCCACAGAAAAAACATTTTTTTTCATTTACAGCTAGCCTAAGCCTCATTCCAAGTCCACTTTAAAATCAGGATGAGTGTAACTGTCAGATAATATGCATTTTGTGATTGATCGTGTAGGCAGAAAAAAAGTGCTGAAAGATAAATAAATATCTAATATAAAAATAGAAATACATAGTCAGGTAATTTTGATAGCCACCCCAAGACAGAAGATGCATCCTCAGCCAGTGGTTTTGTTCAAGATGTGAACTCTGAAAACACACAGAATTCAATGGAGATCAGAAAATGAGTGCTTCAGCTGCTTTTGCTCACAGACAGAGTTCATAGACTTTGTCATGGCTGGATTCCAAAAATCAATTGAGTTTTGTAAAATAAATGTTATAATTAATGTAATTAAATTATTTTCCTTCCTGGAATGCTGGAGTATTTTTTTAAATTGTATTTTGCCCTAATGGCACGTTCAAATTTGTGCCTTAGAATTTGCTGACATTCTTGGCTGAACTCCTGACTCATCTTTCTCATAGAATTGTAGAATGGCATAGGTTGGAAGGGAATTAAAAGCTCGTCTAGTTCAAGCTCCTCTGCCATGGGCAGGGGCACCTTCCACAAGACCAGGTTGCTCAAAGCCTCATCCAAACTGTCCTCAAACAATTCCAGGGATGGGTCATCCACAACTGCTCTGGACAACCCCTTCCAGGGCTTCATCACCCTCACAGGAAAGAATTTCTTCCTCATATCTAGTCTAAATCTACCCTCTTTCAGTTTAAAACTATTCCATCTTGTCCTATCACAACATGCCATTGTGGAAAGTCCCTTTCCATCTTTCTTGTAGGCCCCTTTAGGCACTGGAAGCTTGCAAATAAATCTCACTGGACCCTTCTTTATTTTGAACAACCCAAGCTGCCTCAGCATCTCTTCATAGGACAGACTAGTCATCTTTGTGGCCATCCTCTGCACTTGCTCCAACAGGTCTATGTCATTCTTTTGGGGGCTTCAGAGCTGGACACAGTATTCCATTTAGGGTCTGACAGAGAAGAGAGGCAGAATCACATTCCTTGACCTGCTGGCCACACTGATTTTGATGCAGCCCAGGACATGTTTGGTTTTCTGCGCTGTAAGTCATACTGAGCTTCTTGTCTACCACTACCTGAAATTCATTTGACTCAGGACTCCTCTGCTCAAAGGGGAAATTAATTCAGACCATTTTCTATCCAGTCTACATTTGTTCTTGGGATTATGCCATTCTAAGTGCAGAACTTTGCACTTGGCCTTATTGAATTTCATGAGGTTTGCACAAGCCTGTGAAGGTTCCTCTAGATTGTGTCCTTTCCCTCCAGTGTGTCCAGTGTGACACCACAGCTTGGTGTCGTTGGCAACTTTGTAGAGAGTGCACTTGATGCCACTGTCCTTGTCCCCAGCAAAATGTTCAACGGTGCCAGTCCCAATACTGACTATGAGGAACACCAGTCATCACGAGCCATTGATCACAACTCTGTGAGCGCCACCATCCAGCCAATTCCTTATCCATCCATCAAACTTTGTCTTTCTAATTTAGAGGCAAAGATGTCATTTGGGACAATATTAAATGCTTTGCACAATTCCAGGTAGATGATGGCAGTTGTGCTTCCCTTAACTGCCAAGACCACAGAAATTGTCAGGCACCAGTCTTCCCTTAATGAAGATAAATGAGTATTCCCATGTTTTCTGTAAATACTGAGTATTTGCACATTCTGGACTGTAAAGTTACACAAAACTTCAAACTTCTTAGCAAAGGTTGCAAGAAATGCTGATCATGTTAAGGGTTGTTGGGCTTTCAGATCCGTCTGAAGAAGCCATTCTGAAACTGATATGTGCCCAGTGAAAATCATCCTGGAAAATATGTTCTTAAGATCTGTGGATTTTATGGATGCACTAACAGTGAAACTGTTCCACCAGCATTAACAGGACTGTTTAACAGTGGGAACTGAGATCACTCTCCCTGGTGGCACTTTGGATGAGATTATTAGTCTAATGTGGGTTTGGGGAGGATATAGCAGTTGTCATCCACCGAGTGTCTGATTAAAAAAATCTGATTCCTCTTGATTTCCTGATGATAACACGACTTCTGCTGTGTCATGGGCATTAATTCTTCAAATGTAATTTAGAAAAACTCTCTACCATATCCACCTTTTTTTTGGTGCAAACAGGCAAGCAAATAACAGAGTAATAATGGTTCCAGTGAAATCATAGCTTGAGATTCAAAGTGCTGCATGTGTGCACTAAAATGTGGCTGTAGGTTCTAACTTGTGATGCTTTAAAAGAAGGAATATCCAAATTCAGATATTTGGGTTTAAAAGGAAAATGGTGGCAACCTGTCTTTTGTAAAGTCCGGACTTAAGGATGGAGCAGGAAGTTATTATTTAAATCCTGGCAGCCTCCATCCCCTATACCACTCCCTATCCCCTCTAGATTCTTATAACCCATGACCACCATCAAAATAGAGCTATTTCAATAAAAATGAAAACTTAATTAAAACTAGTTTTTTAGGATGTGCTTAACACAGCTATAAATATGAACGTACATCAGCTTATTTAGTCCTTATATAAAACATCAATTTAGATGTTTTCCTTATTTGTTTTTCTACTTTAAAAAAAAATCAGTAGGGTTGTAAAATTAAGTGGATTTGCTGTCAGATATCTTAATCAAGGGATTCAATTTATAATATCTTATTTAGGCTGGATAGCATAATGTGAATATTGTGGCTATATTTTTATTTCAGATAATTGCACGTTGTCTGTCTGTAATTGTGACTGTAGAAAAAACAAGGCCTAAAACAAAGGGTAGATTAAATTGTCAATGAAATCACAACAAAAGGTTGTTAACAAAAGGCGCCCTGCAGGGCTCCTGATTTCATAATGCACGTTTTGATACTTTAGCATCTTTGCTAGATTTTTTTTTAAACACAAAAATAATCATGTAAGCAGTTAAGTCCTTACAAAACCAAATGCCAGTTACATTTCAGACCATGGATGTTTGAGGTACTTTGTCTGGCAGGAAATTATCCTGACGAACATAATAAATTTGCAATACTGACTAATCAAAGTAAAGAGTTTCAGTAAACAGCATGTAAATTAGACATTTTTCATCTCTTCAGATTCTTTACCTCCTGGAATAATCTATTTCTTCAATCAAAACTACCTTGACTTCTGTTTACTGTTGTTTGCTTTGTATTACTGATTGTGTTGGTACATTGATGAGCACAGTGTTGCTTCTCATGCAAATAAAGAGTAAATCTGGTTTTCAGTAGAAAAGGCATCACCCTTTTGTGTGATGGCTGAAGGGGTAAAGCAAAGCAAGTGAATACAATTGGAAAAAAACTTATTCAGCCTTGAGAATAGGCTCTGAAAATAATCTAGCTGTGAGAAAGGCTCATGTTTTTCAAAGCTTTGTTTACTGCTTTTTATTGTTTGTTTACTATTTTCTGCTTCCTCATTTCTTTTTTTACACATCTTAACAGAAACCACTAGTTTTGCCATAGAGCAATTTGAATTTAATTTCATTTATAACAGAATGTCTTACAATTGGCAAGGTAAAGGACAAAGGCCAAGAAATTGTCAAATTTTTATTACATTAAAATGAAGAAGGTTTTAATTTCAATGTCATTACTTGAGATAACAGTTTTAATTTATTCAAAGTTATGCTGAAAATAAAAAAAATAATTTTTTATTTTAAAGATAAAGATACTAGATACAGCTTTCTCCATGTGCTGAACAAATGTTCTCTTGGAGATTATTGTGACTGTGTTGACTCCAGTGCAAGCTCCTAAGCTGTTCTGCTTTTTCATACATGGTACTTCTCATTTAGATGGGTTGGTTTTAATTTTTATTTGAATTTATGCATAACTATTGGAATTTGGCTGGAGGTTGACTGAAGCACTTCTGCTATGAAGGCAGGCTGAGAGCTGGAGTTTTTCAGCCTTAAAATGAGTCAGTTCCAAGGAGACCTTACAGCAGCCTTCCAGTGACTAAAGGGGCTGACAAAAAAAGATGGAGATGTGTTGTGATAGGACAAGAGGGAATTTAGATTTAGATTTAGACTAAAGATAAGGAAGAAATTCTTTACTATGAGGGTGGTGATGCCCTGGAGGAGGTTTCCCAAATAAGTTGTGGAATGCCCCATCCCTGGGAGTGTTAAAGGCCAGTCTGGACAGGGCTCTGAACCACCTGGTCTAGTGAAAGGTATTGGCAGGGAAGTTGGAACTAGATGGTCTCTAAACTCCCTTCCAAACCAAACAATTCTGATTCTATGATCTCTGCTGTTAACTGAGTCAATTTATTAAGTTTGTAACTTCTAGTAAATTAATTTTCTATAAAAAACCACCCATGACCATGGTTCCAAAACAAATATTAAAAGGCCTCTCACTAGGAGCCTCCATTGTGCCACCATTGCACAAGCCAAGAGAAGGGAACTCTCCTTACCTGGGAGGTCACTGTCTGGAATTTCATTTTTAAAAAGAAACATGACACAGAGATGTGCTAAATCCCTCATCTACCAATGCATATTTGCTGCTCATAAAAGTAGTATGTCATTAAAATAATGACCCTCAGCATAGGCTCAGCTTCCAGTCATTTGCATGCTTTGACTTGACCTCATTTATTGAAATATTTTAGGGGAGTTGGAGTAGCACAGGAAGCATACGTCTTGGGATGAAAAAAGAGGCATGTTTTCAATGACAGTAAACAAGCTGGAAATATTTTATTTGATTTTTAAATTATATACTGAGTTGAAAGAGCTGGAATTTAAGTAGGAAACAGTTTTAAATTGAATTAATTTCATATGGAGAATCTAGAGAAAGACGTAATGTCATTTTTAGTGCATCAGTTCTCAGGATGAAACATTTCTCAAAGGTAGGTCCAGATTTCTTGTCTGAGCTTCTCTCTGGTATTCTGTCACATGTAGTCTAAAATGCTCATGTTTGTGAAATTTATACATAAAGTATAATATGAATATAAATGTTTCTCAAGGATTCTTTCAATGTCTGATACAAGGTTGACCAAGCTGCATGAGCATGCCTCTGTCATAAGGAAATTTTCATTCAAAGTGTGATACAGCTGATTTTAATGCCTTAAATACTAAGGTTTTAAGATTGTCTGTACCTTTCAGGTTGACCATATAATCACTTAGGTTGGAAAAGGCCTTTAAGGTCATCAAGTCCAAGCATTAATCCAACACCAAGTCTACCACTAAACCATATCCCTAAGTGCCACATATGCATATCTTTTAAATACCTCTGACCATTTCCCTGGGCACCCTGTTCCAATGCTTGACAACCCTTTCAGTAAAGAAATCTATCCTAATAGCCAATATAAACCTTCCCTGGTGCAACTTGAGGCTGCTTCCTCTTCTGTCTCTTGTTTCCTTGGAGTGGCTTACTCAAAATTTGAGCTGATGGACTTCAATCGTACTTATTTTAATACATGAATTGGAAAAATTTTAGTTCATAGTAGATTAATTTAAAGCATTATCTTGTTTTAATGAACATGTTTTTAAAACATTCAGCTTTTCCCCTTGTGTGCATGTGAATTGATAAATTATCTAAGCTTCTGAAGTTTTATTTTTATGGAATGTAAAAAATTTATACTTTCTGCCAAAAAAAAATTATTTACAAGATGCAAGCACATAAAAATGCATCTGGTATGTGGTAATTTTATTTCAAAGAATGATTATCTTATGTTTCAGAAAGGTGAGACTTTGAATTAAGCTTCTGTTTAAAGTGCAGTTTAGCTGAGTTTTTCAACTCATTGTATAATTTCCATGTCTTCCTACCTGAAACATTTCTGAGAAGCCATAAACTTATGTCATCAGATAGGAATACCACTTTCTTCATGTGCCACAGATCTTTGTCGTGATTGCAATATATTTTGGCTGGTTTCAAAAAGCATACACTTTCTTTTAATCTATACACAACCTCAATTAGTGTTCAGGTCAGTAAGTGGGAAGACATTTATAGAATCAATCATTTTGGGTTAAGGAGTACACATACTGCAAGTGTACTAATGGAATGGAAATAATGCCTGGAACATCTCCAGAACAGTCACAGTCTCAATGGAGCAATTAAATATGTATGAGGAATGTTTGCAGTGAAGTTCAAGCACATCAGCCTGAGGCTTATTTTCTGGTTTAATTTATTCACTGCCTTTCTCTGTACTGCTGCTTGGTGGTTCAAAAATACTTCTGCACACTGCTCCTGCATCATCTCTGTATCCACTGACTGACAGATACAGTGACAGTTGGTATTTTTAGTCACTGTCTCAGGAACAAGGAGTAGACTGTAGTACAAAAGTACAGTGTTAGTATTCAGGTGTATAGTTTTTATTCATTAATAAATTTGACATAATTCACGGTATGCAAAATAATCTTCAGAATTATTTCAGACAGCTCTTGAATATTTAGTAAAACTTCCTAGTCTGAATCTGCTGGCATTATTACGTCTTCAAATTAGAGTATTTCTTAATATGGCCTGTATTCCATATTTTTACATCACTGCTTTTAGAGATCCTTGTATTATAGTTAAGGGCTGCTTTTTTATATCATTATGAATGCTGGTGCTCTTTGAAAAGTTGATTATATTTCCTGATAATTGTTGTTCTTTGCAAAATATATGAAAGATCACTTGCTATTTTCAGGGTCAGTAATTCCATGCTGTCTCTGACATTTTCAGTAATAAATAAAATCAAGCTATTTGTGACTTTGTAAAGAGAGTTTGTTTCCTTTGATGGACCTAAGTTCTACAATTTGTGACTGATCAGAGAGCACCAGTGTATTAGCTGGTTCATCTGTTGTCAATTCTTGCTCCGTGAGTAAGTGGGGTTGTCATATAACCAAGCTTAGAGCTATTGGCAAAGCAACTGAGCAAAGACAGCCTTTTAAAAGGATTACTGGTAATGTAATTACTTGTGGAAGATATATGGATATCTCCTCTATAAAAAAAACAGTGTCTTAATATGTTCCCTAAGCAATAACATTAGTGGAATGAGAGTTTGTGTTCCAGTAATGGCATATTCGGCTGGTGGATAATGGCGCAGTGAAGCAGAGGCATTTTTGTGAAGCAAACACTGAACTAAAGCCAGAAATGTGCTTTAATTTCTTTATATAATTTCAGGGTTGTCATTGAAGCCAAATTTACTTTCTAGTGACACTATAGTTAATTTATTAAATGCAATAGATTTTTGAGGACTCAAAGCTTGCAGTAGATTTTCTGCAGGTCTGGAGAAAAATTTTTGTATCTATAGTTAAGTATATAACTGTTAATAGAATGAATAATTTTACTGAAAAAAATGTGCTGTTAATATGACCCCTATTATTGGGGACATGAGAAATATGTCATGTCATACAATTTTTATAGAGAAGCAGAATTAACTTATGACCTTCCATTCAGGCATAGGATAAGCAATCTTAATGATGTTGCAAAATTAAGAAAAACTTCTGTGCTTGTGAACAGTTATGGTCAATGGCTTTTGATACTGACTGTAAGGTGATTGACTTTCCTTAATGAGAATGAACATTCACTTAAGTATGTTAAAATGAGCATGTGACCTTCATCTTTTGAAAATCAGTGGTAAAAGCCCAGTAGCCGCCTACAGAGGGATTTTTAACAGAGAGAGGGCACAGCAATGCCTACATGCTCAAGCAGTGCCTGGGCCTCAAAAACAAGGACGGCTCGGCCTTGAGCTAAGTTGAAGATAGAACTTAGAAAAATAATTAGACGGAAATAGAAAGAGTAAGGTAAGAAGAATGTGAACATAGGGGGTGTGCATATGCAAATGTATAACCAATTAACTATTAGTTGGGGCGCATGCTTTGTGTGTGGGAAAATGAACTATTATATAAACTGCATGTTTTCTGCAATAAACGGAGCATTTCACCATTACTTCTGTGAAGACTTGTGATTTGACTCGGAACCGACCCCGACTACAGCCTTCAATGAAACTTTCATCCTCTTTTAGATACTGACAGCTTTTTTTTCAGTTATTTGTAGGGGATGTATTTCCTTCAAATAGTTAATAAGTTCTATGCTATCCATAAAAATAGATTCTGAAGCTTACAATGGCAGATATGCTCTTTGGTGAGTTTAAACTTTTTTGTCATCTTTGACAGTACTTTTTCTTGCAACTTCTATATTTGTTTCTTCACAGTGTTGGTTCATATCTTCTCAGTATTCAATGAGCAAAATTCTGATGCTTGTCTCTGTGGTATTTTGTTTCCCCTAAATCAGGCTCCTCTTTGCATTCCTTTATTGAGTCTTGTTATTGGCTTGTTTTTTAATTGAAGACTTATTTTCTGATTTTGAGTAATAATATTATTCTTAAGATGTATATATCCTTATGGTTCTTAGAAACCCAAGATTTGTGAGGCTTGCAGTACCATTTAAATACATTTCCCTGCCTACAGTTTAGGATCCTATCTTCAGAAACAAAACGAAGTTGTATCGTAAGGTCTTCCCATGGACCTTGTGAAAAAGTCACGTATTTTAACTATCTGGCCATCTTGTCAAGTCACCTTATTATGTTAATTTTTGTGTTTTCTGATCAGTTTGGCAGTAGAGACAGGTTAAAATATTTTAGAAGAGGGGAATCACTACTTTGTAATGCCATTATTCCTTTTACCTCCTCACTTTTATCATTTTAGTTTCTAATATCATTCATGGTGATGCCTTTAGGGGTATGCCTTATATTTCTGGGGATTCACTTTAGCTAGGTAGCTTGAAAACTAAAGGCACATGAAGGCCTGTGCTAAGATGTTAGCATTCTTCTATATTAGATAAAAGGGTAACAAGACAAAATATAGGTTTAGGCCTCCCAGGCCTACCATGGGGCAAGTCCTGGGAGAGGACAGGTAATAAGGGACACTCTTGCTGGACACTTAAGGGGCATAATAGTTAGAGAGACTTTGGTTGGATGGTATGATGAGTGGTAGCTAAGAAGGTTATAAATATAGGGAGATGTTATTCTTTTCCTCTTTGGATCACAGGATCTTCACCAGTAAAGCTGTTCTCCCTTCACCTCTACCAAATTGCATATTTGTCTCAATTTTCTTATCTTGCTGAGAGGCAGCAATGGTATATGGATATCTGCAGTGAGGTCACTTGCTGTGATTGTGGTAATTCCCAGTAAAAGGACAAAAACAGGGTTCCTTGAACTGAGAGAGGGAGGATTCAACTGCCTTGTCTTGCCCTAAATAAGCAGAAAGAGAAAGAAGATATTATTATTCCGTTTACAGATGCTATCTAAGGTCTGAGCTTTGGATTGTTTCAGGAATCTTTTGGCCTTGTGACACAGCTGTGCTCATTAGGACACTGGGTGTAAGTGCTCAGTTTTATCATTCTCTTTGCAACATAAGCAAACCGAATGAGCATTAGTAACACTTTAATTGGCAGCAGGTGTGACTGTTATAAGACAACCCAAAATTAAAGAAATGTTCCAATTTGTTACATATCATTAAGGTTTTTAGTAATAAATGAATGAAAACTAAACAATCCTTGGCGGGGCTTGGGTTACATAAAGAATAGGCTCAAAAAATCACACCAAAGTGTAATAATGTAAGTAGAAAGCTCTTGGAGATGTTTTTAAACAATTCCTTTTTAAAGAGCAGCTAGGTCAGAGCTATTTTGAATAAAATTGATGGCAAGGTCCAAGGTGTCAAACACAGCTGGCACACATTGCCAGCAAAGTATGTTAGGCAGGAGTTGAGATTTTTAAGCAGTTTTCACAGGTGTTAAGGTACTATTTTTTTGCTCCTTGACTTTGTGAGCTGTTCTGTTATCATCTTTTTAAGGGATTTGAGGACATTTCCCCACAGGGCCAGTCCAGATAGAAAAAAGTCTTTGTTCTTGAAACTGAATTATGGAAACCTCTTTTCTGATGTTTTCCTTAAGAAAGAGGTGATCTATACGACTCTCTTTGAATTATGCCTTGTAAACAAAAACCTTCATATGCTCAGTTCTTCCCATCTGAGTAAAGGAGAAGAGCCTTTACTAGTGTCATTTATTACAGAGATACACAACCCATTTTTTAAACAAATTTGATACAAATGTAATTCCAGAAGTCTCTATGGAATTAAAGATGTGTTTTCCCAGCATTTGGATCTATGCAAACTTAGGGAAAGTGTAATTTGATTGACAGAGAAATTGGTAACAACATTGGTCACGGGAAGCATTGTCTAAATTTACTCTATGATGCAGCATTTTCTCAAGCACTTGTGGGCTACAGAATATTCTGAATGCAGTTGTGGACATCTTGCTTCATGGGCAGCTGGCTTCAGAGAAGATGTTGTGGCATTCTGCAATTACTATTCATTACAAAACTAGTGGTTATCCCAGGCTTGTATAATCCATATCTGAAGCCACCTTTAAATGTAGAATGACATGCCTATATAAGCAGTCATTAGTAAAAGTGTTTGTGAACACTATTCAAACCAAAAAAACCCAGCTGATATAGTATAGTATCTAACAATGTTTGTGGAGTTTTATATGTAAAATCCATTCCTCCCTGAGGAGAATATCAAAATACTTCTACTGCGTAGTGAAAACCTGCTTTAACTTAGTAAAGGTGGACACTGCCTCAGATGAAATAGATTTCCTTTTTTATTCAGTATACATTAATGGGGTTGTCAACTCAGAATTCTCTGTAATGGAGTGCCAGTAAAAGTTGGAAAGATCCAGGCATGATTGTAAGTCACACTCATCTTTCAAGGCTTCTTAGCTACAGATGACAGTTATTTACAAGGCTCCCAGGAGAATATAAAGCCAAAAAACTCAGTGAAGAATTGGCCTAATTAATTTAATGTCCACTCTCCTTAATGACTGAATGACCTAGGTGAAAAATTAAGATGATACTAGCAAAGTTAATCAAAATTACTAAACAAAGCTTTCTGAGAGGCTATAGTCCCAGAAGATATCCTCCCTTTTACAGGCTTTGTGAAGTGGATGTAGTTATTTGCAATGTAGAAGTCTAAAATTTTGGCTGATTCTAGTCTCTCCAGTGGTTGCTCAAAGAAACCAAGTGCATCCATCTATTCCAAATGATTTGTGTCAAATTCTCATCAAAAATAAAAAAGTTTCCTGTTGTGAGAGAAAGTTAGACACTGCAAGTTATAGCTGTTCCAGAAGTATTCCTCTAGCTGCACACTGTAGGTCCTTGCTGGAGATTGCAATCATATAAGTGGTGGGAAGACAGCCTGTAGGCTTTTATGCTTTTCAAACCTATGTGTTTAAGTATTTTAAAGGAAGATAAGGATGTTTAACAAAAATTTGGTCAGTGCAATTGAACTCAGTTCTCTACTGAACTCAGTCTCTTTATCACCACCTAAACTATTTTGAGATCAGTATAATCATGGAGGCAAAGCAAAATTTGATGTACCATTTGGATCTCTGGAAGATAAACTGGGTGGATCCCTGACTTGACCTAAAAAGTTGCCCCTTGTTCTGACAGCTCATCTGTTCCTTGGGCAAGAGAAAAGGGGTATCTCCAGCCTGTAGTCTGGCTCTAGTGAAAGAACTACCTTTTTGGATAGGTGCAAGAGGTGCGATATTGATCATCTAGTGTTTAAGTCATTCTGTAAGATGGTTTTAACCCTAATGGAGATCTACAAGAGAAGACCATTGGAGAAGCAACAAATGACACTGATTACACCCCAGAAGAAATGAAAACTGATGCTTTTTTACACTTCCTATCAATCTCTACTGCCTGAACTCTGTTAGAACACTGTCAGATCTTAGGGTCAAGGTGTCTGTATTACAGGTTACAGATCACATGAAACTCATGCAGAACTAGGTCAGGTCAAGTGACAGGTTAGGAGGAAGAGTCAGGTCTAAGGCTGAACAGGGAAAAGACAGAAAATGGTAGCAAGCTGGAACAGTAATAAGAGGAGCGAATGCTAGCTGAAAACAAATTATAGGAGAGCTGGGGTTTTTTTTCTCCAATGTACAATTATTTGTGACTCAGGTGGCAAATTTTGAGCATCCTAACATTAATTCTTGTTAGGACATTTGAAATTGAAGAGATCAAAGCTGGAAGGTAAAGGATGACAAATTATTTCAAGAAGAAAGGGGCCTTTCCTTAAACCATGTTGGGAATCCTGCAATAAAACTTTTTATTGCTATTTTTTGAGAAAACCATTCAGATAAGCATTATTTTTGATTAAACTTTCACTGATAAATGTTTCTCATCCATAGGAAGGAATTTCTGATCAAAACTAGTGAAAGCCTCAATCATCTCAAAGTGGTCAGTAGCATGGTGATCAAATCTACATGCATGAATGCTAATCTGAGCCCCTGCATTTCTCAGTGGAGGGGAGGTGAGGAAGACTCCTCAGCCTGGATTTACTGCATCTTTGCTAAGTTCCCTGAATATTGCTATTTCTTCCAGGATTTATCTGGTTTCTCTTTTCTGTAACAATTTGACTAAGAGTGCAGATTAGTTCTTAGGATAGAGCATGGGACTTTTTCTGAAACATGAAAAAGTTTCTGCTTGAGGGGAATAACCATTTCCTGGCAAACTCAAAATTTAACCAAATATTTGTTTGGGCATCTTAGTGAATTTAGCCAAACAATTCCCAAGTTCTCTTCTGCATCTTCTTCTTGGAAATTCCTCATGTTCATCTTTCACTGGAAAAGTGACAATATAATTATCAGAGTAGCACTAGCAATTGCTGTAAATGTAAAGTGAAGATCTGAGGGATTGCATTTGTAACATGCTAGAACAATAATTTCAGCTGAAATTCTTAACTCTTGTGCACAAAAAAAGTCTGTTCAGTTTTGCTTGTATAAATTTTATTCAGGAGGAATTGTAATACTTTTTCTGATTTGAGGCTAGTGCATTGCTGGTCATATTTTTTCTATAGGCAAATGAGGTTGCTTGTTAGATGATTGAGATCGTGCTTCCTTCAAAAAATGTTAATTATGTGTAAGTTACATGCTTCTCTAATAAGATTCTTTTTTTTTTTTTTTTGAAGGAAAAATTTCATAGGAGCATAGGATCACAGGATAATTCAAACTGCAGTCTCTCACTCAGGAGATCTCTGAGTCCCACTCACATCAGGGTCATCTCTGAGCTCACACTAGGTTGCTCAGAGCTTTATCATGCAGTAGGGTCTCAAAAACCCTGTAGAGATGGAGATTGCACAGCCTCTCCAGACAGCCTAGAGTGACTTAACAGAATTTTTTTTTCCTTATAGGCAGTTTGTCTCTTTCTTTTGTCAATATATGTGTAGTTTCTTGTCATCCTGTCATTCACTTTCTTTGAAGAAACCTACTAACCTACCCAGAGGCACTTGACGGGGAGCAGCTGTTAGGTTTATGTATGGTTGGCCAAAATCTGGATGTGATATTCTGGATGTGGTCTAACAAGTGTGGAGTAGATGGAATCGTTTCCCTTGATCTACTGGTCATGCCTCTTTTATTACAACCCTGGACACTGTTGGGATTTCTTTGCTGCCAGCACACATACCCAGCACATATTCAACTTGCTGTCTACTAGTGGCTTTTCTTACTAAGGTAAAACTGATATCATTTGAACGATTTTTGACATAAAAATCCGTAGCTCCAGAAGTAAGACTGGGTGATTTTTTATTGTGTGTCTTGGAGTTGTTCTGCAACTATGTTTAATCAAAATATAATCAAGTTGTTACATAAAAGACCCTGTATTTATTTAAAATAATTTAGAAAAAAATGAAAGAGCAGTTAAAATAATTATATTTATAAATAAAATAATTCTAAATATTTAAATCATTATATTAAATAATATTAATTATAGTTTACTTTGATATGGTTTGCACAGATAGAATTGTAGAAGGCACAACATCTTGATGCATGAGAAATTATATCCCATAGATACCATGGTATGAAACCTAAAATAATGAGAAATTCCTTATTTCATTGAACTGCTGTATGGGTAAATTATACAGTCAATCTGGTCCAGAAATTAAATTGTCATGTTTAGCTTATTCTATATTGCAACTGTATTTTTTAATTTTAGTTGTATAATATGTTGTCTGAGAAGCCCTGAGAATGTAAGTGTATACTCTACAGCTCTCCCACCCGTTCACACCAAAAACTTTTTTAAGAGTAGCAACATGACAGTGTCTGGGCAAGTACAATGTGTTCCATGTGTTCTACATAGACAAAAATCAGACTTTGTTTTTATCCTTAATGCTTTGTAATTCATAGTCATGGACACATTTAGGTTAGAAAAGGCCTTTAAGATCATTGAAGTGGTATTGAGGCAAGGTATAGGCTGACAACCTTGGTGAAAGCTCCGTGGTGAATGAAGGAAGCACTCTTCTCATCATTGTTGGGTTCCACTTGCAGACCCTCACACCTGTTATGCTGTGGGACCTGGGAAGGTGGGGCAGTCGCAGAGGAAATGTATCTGCTGCATTGGGAATGGACTTGTCACCACTGCTCCCTGTTCCTTAGGCAGAGCTCTGTCTGGGCAGCTGTGTCAGTCATGGTGCAGAGTTCTGAGAGGCCATGACTTTCTGTGGGGTGGATGTCATTGCTCCTTGGTTGATCTGGCAGGGCTTCAGTGCCCTTTCTCACATTCTTCCATGAGAAGTGCTCCTGAACAGATGCCCTATACCCTGCGTGCCTGCCTTGCTGGCATCACTTCTGGTGGCTGGTTCTCTTAAGGGCTTCTTTTATACATATGGGAGGCATGGATGCTCTTGCTTCTAGCCCTGCCAGATCCCATCAGCAGCTGTAATGATATCTGGGGACTCCTGGCAGCTCCTTCGTCTCGCCCAAGGTTTCGCCAGTTTGAGAATTTTGCCAGCACCACAGCAGCTCACCTTGCAGACTGAGTGCTAGTTTGGTTATCACAAAAGCAACAGGAAAATTTAAGGGGTTTGTTCTCATTTTTGTTTTTTTTTTCCAAAAATTTCCAATGATAAGTTTAAGACTGCAGCATCAAAATTCTTCACAAAGTCATTTCAATTTTACAAAATGTATTTTAAAAAGCAACTTTTCAGTGACTATTTTCATTTGATAGTTTCTAAATTTTTCGTTACTTTATTCAAATATAAATTTTGATAGTTCCTAAATAAAATGTATTTGTTTTTCAATTCAAGCAAGCTTTTCATTTTCTTTAAAGGAACTAAAACATCAAAAATTCACTTCAGTTTTAAGATTCAGCTGTGGATTCATGTATCTAGTGTTTACGTCTTGATTACGGCTATCATCTTTCCACAACAGTTAATGGAGTTTTGACCAATGCAGATGATGATCATCCAGCTCACCACAAGTAGAAACTTGCATATAGTCACCTGCATATTTTTCCAGATTTCATCAATTGAACGTGCCTAAACATAGGCATTGGGTATAATTTTAAATGTTTTAGGGTATTGAAATAGTGCACAGGTCTGGTAGACATGACACAGGATTCAGAGAAGACTTCCTGTTGCAGAGTCTAGAGATCAATCAAGGTACTCCACAATGAACTAAATTTTGGGCAAGCAGATCTCACACTACATCTCTGTTGACTATAATGAGAATTAGACATGTTAACTCACATGTAGAGTTCTGCAGAAGAAACCCATCTATGGTTAAGTTTCTGACCGATTCTGAATTCCTTATAAAATGTTCTAATTGCACTGAAATAGCCCATATGTAAAAATTTTTTGTGTTAAAAAAAATTAATGATCAGTTATTCATTTAGTTCTAGATTTAACATACAATTTGGGAAAAAAATTGAAAAATATAACTACAAAAAAAGAAATATGAATCTATAATGTCATAAAGAAAACAGTGTTGTCTCTGTAGAAGAACATTGGTCAGGACTAAAGTTTCATTAATTATGAAATAAATTGCAAACTCAAGCAGTGGTAGTAAATTCAGCGTTATTATTTATTAATGAGAGAATTGGTTTATTAATTCGTTGATTTTTACCACTTTTCTGACTTGCACATTGTTAATTGCGTGTCCTGAAAAATCAATCCTTTTGTCTTAAATCGACAATTTAAATATCCAAATAACGCAGATGATAGGCAGGCTTGAAAATGTGGTGTTAAATCCACACTTACACCCTTGCTTGTTTCTAAAAATAGAATTGAATGACATATTTCAACTCAGGAAAATCAAGGAAGTGTTGGGATTTACTTCTAGCTCCTGCTATCATCTGAAAAGCTTAATTTTAGACTCTTCGAGTACCGCTTCAGTCACCTAAATGTATTTGAAATGGAATTTTCCTTCTAAATGTAAAACCATGGTTTTTTCCATTTCAAAAACCTTTTCCTGTTCTACATTGCAATGAATTTAAGACTTTATTGACTATTTCATGGTAACTGAGAATATTTTGTTCTCATAACCAGTTTCTGGCAGTTACTAGGGATGCTTGAAATGTGAAAAGCCAAAGTCCTTGCTTTGTATGTTTTGGCATATGATCCCATGTCTTCCCATTATGATGGACAATCTTGACCTACTCTTATGAGGGACTGAGAGTAACTAAACACTTAGACACCTAATTGGGTGTAGGAAAACTTTGTTCAGAGAATTGTGCTAGCATTGACTTGTGTATATACTAAGTAGTGCAGCTCCAACCAGAGAGTCTGAACAAATAGTACCCTGTAACAGGGAAAAACTTGCTTGTTATTGCATCCAGCTGGTGTCATTAACACTAAAATTCAGATAGCTGTACTGAATCACCCAGAACAGGTGTTTGTTCCTCCATTATTTGCTTCATCTTGTGAAGCTGAGATGTTGCCCTAATTTCTGGGTCCTCAACCAGAGGAATTGTGCAGGAATTGTTCCCAGTTCTGATACAGCTTCCTGCATGTTGCAGGAATCATCCCTTTCTCAGGTAAAGAGAGGTGAACTGCCCTCATCTGAATATAAACCATTTTCACTGAAAAATTACTAGGCAGGTCTATCCTAAGGCACATTTGATGGTCTGAAAATGTATTCTAAAATGTTGTTTCTGTTATTTCTTGAGCAGCTGTCTTCCACTCCCCATTTTTTGATAGAAGAAGTGATGTGTCCATCTGAAAGTAAGCCAGAAGAATGGCTTCTCTTTGCCCTATACAGAATTGTTTAGGTTTTTCAAAAATGCTTTCTTCGGTAGTTAAGCAATTAACTTTTAACTTTGGAAGTTGAACATGGAGTAGCATTCATTGGATATAAATTGTGAGAGTCCTGCATTAACTTACATATGATACATGGTGATTGAAAGTGCCTTTTACGAGGAAGATCACAAACCTTAAACTGCTTTTGGCTTTCTGTCACAGATAGAAAACAGCATTCGAAACTTAAGGCTTATGGTGAAGTTTAATATAAATGAGATGCTATTGGAAATAGATAACACTTTCATTTTAGTAAATGGATTAATGGTGGAACAAAAGGAAACTCAAAGATGCTTCTATCTGTAATAAATAAATTATGCTATCTAGTATTCTAATATTTCACGATGTGATTACATTACCTAATCTTACTCTTTTTATTGCATGAAACTTACACAAAGGAAATATTTTGATATTAACATAAATGTAATTGCAGTCTTTATACAAATCTTTGTGCAAAAAACCCCAATAGCTCTGAAATAATATTGATACACTCTAATAAAATCACAACTGTCATAGTCAAAGGATAGCAGCAAACAAGGTGTGTAGGAAAGGTAGTAGCCTTTCTTTGACAAACTAATATAGCTGGAAAGAATAAACTAGTGCTGTTTACATTCACAAAATTGTTCTTCATTTTTTTAATGTATGCATAAAAATGCGGAGTTAACAATTCTAGTTTTGCCTAACTCATATATACTCTGCGGTGTCCAGCTGCTTCAGCTCACCAGGCAAAATGACAACAAGCATATCCTAAGAGACTTATCTGGGAATGCAAGATTCTTAATAATATGCAGTATCTGCTATTGACAAGTATTTATGATCCAGTCACAACATCAAGAGCGTTTCAGAGCTGGTAGTTACTGGCAAATGCTGGATTACTTACCCTTTACTTCCTGCTGTAGGACAGAAGTCAGACATACACTATTCTCTGTGTGAGTGTGTGTGTGTGGTGCCAAGTTTTTTTAAAAGATAGTGCAATTCAAAGTTTGAATTTTAAACCATTTTCTTCTAATTGATATTTACCTTAAGATAATTAAGTGTTTTTGATGAGAATCTGCACTAATGTAATTTCTCCCACTTACTGCTGCCTGTAGAGCATGCCTTGGGGAGTCTGGTGCTCTGGTATCTGGCAGCAGTATTGTTCCATATCTCTACCACACCAGGCTTGTCCCAATCAGAGCAACAAGCACATTATTTTAACAAAAAGGATCCACTGTAATTAACTTTCCAACTATTCCTAGATTTTCTAGGGTGTTTATGTGTTACCAATTTGTTTCAGTGCCCCACCTTCCCAAGTGAATCTGCCAGTTATCTCTCCACTTGCCCTTTGGTTGATGGTTTGGATTGCTCTGGGGTGCACAAGGGGAATTCCTTCTGGGTGCATCTGAAGTGGAAGTTGCTTTCTGGGATCTCACCCAGTATGCTTCGGTTATGGATGGGTGCTCAGTTCAGCCCACATTATGCAAACACTGTGAATATGGGATCCTCGGCACTGTGTCACTCTAGGGCACTGCTGTACCACATTGCTCTGAGTAGCTGCTGATAAAGGTAGAACTCTCTAGTCCCTGCTCTTTCTCCTTTCAAAGCACTGTCTTGTGAGGGCAGAAGAACAGTGACCAGCTGGAGGATTGAATCTATGGTGCTCCAGAGAGCCAAGATGCTTTTCAGCAGCAGAGCATATGTCCCTTACACTTGTTTAATTGCTGAGGTGGTGCTGACACCAAGCAATGAGCAGACTAAATATTTTATTTTAAATGGGTTTAGAGTTGCTATTTTTGACAGATTAAATAATAGAGCCCTTCCTAATTAAAGGAAATTAAATAAAAAGTGTTGGCATTTGTATATGAACATCTGCAGTAGCATTGTTCTTTGTAGTTATTGTACACTATGTGATTGCATGTTTGGCCAGTGCTGATTCTGGGATTGAAGATTATATTGAGTGGATGATCTTTCTTTCCCAAGGACTGGAAAGCATTTTTAAATAACAAGGCAAGGAAAATTTGTTCCTTCCTTTCTATATCTGTTTTCACAGTGTGTTTGCAACTATTGGGGTACATTCATGAGAAAAATTACACTATAAATCACTTTAACTGATTACCAAGGACAATCAGCACCAGCTGGACAATCAGCAGGTGTATTCTGCAGCAGAGCAAGGGAGTGCATCATATAGAGGGTGTTTCCTGAGCTGGAGAAACATCAGGGGGATGCAGAGACCTGTAAGGAACGGGAAGTGCGGTGTGGGTGCGGACAGGAGGAATGACAGACACCCCATTCCCACAAAGGGCAGCCCTAGGCAGTGTGGTTTACCAGTTTCTTTAGTCCTGTCTAATGTGTCTTGTCCCAAACAGACATTCTATTAAGCAATACTTGGAATGCTTATTAGTAATGCCTAATGTTTTTTAAATAACCTAGCTTAATGGCAATTATGTGTGAAATTATGATAAAAAGTTCTCAAAATGCTGTGTCATACAAATCTAAGAGCTACTTTTGATTAAGCACAGGTAGGTGTTTTTTTCTGGAAAAGGTGTAGTCGAAGGGCAAGATACTGTTTTTTGCTTCTTGAAAAAGACAGAATGAAGATGAAGAAAACAGCTGAAATTTGTCTTTCATCCCTTCAGTTGGTCTTAACAGAACTCCTGCTATCTGATCATCAAAGCTGCAGCATTGTAACAGATTTTTCAGAGGCAGATTTGACTAGATAGGAAAATTCTAAATACCTTTAGCCATGAGCAACTCAAAGTTGCATATTATTTTTCCTTTATATATGGTTGTGCAAAGAATTACTTTCAACATTCGAATGAAAAACTTCACTTTCATTGTGTGACAGTTTGAGAAATGAGGTTCCATTACAGACCAGAATTTGTTCTTTGTGCACTTTGCCTTGCTGGCTTAGACATGAAGAATCAGGAGACTCAGACTGGAAAAGTTCTTGTTTCCAACATTAAATGTTTTGTGAACTTGTATACATTTCTTAGCTTGTCTTTATCTTTCCAGGGACAAATTCTGGTTTGTTTAGTTTTGAGCTTGGTACAGGCAAGTAACACAGAAGGAGTCAAAGATACTTCTGGTGTAGGTCTGGAGGCGATGTGCTATGAATGATTTTTGCGATACTGCATTGGGGCTGCAAGAGGATGGGGCAGGGCCTCATGGGCTCTGCTTAGGTAATTCCCCATGTGGGAGGTAGGACATGCAAAACAGCAGAAGAGGGTGTCTCTAAGAATCCAAGACATAAGATTACTGCAGTACGTTGTGTCTTTTCTCTACAAGGTTGACGTTGTGACCCTGTCTGTCATGAAGGATTGTCTACAGCTACCACCAATGACTAAAACCTGCTCAGGCTTCTAGTCCATGTTGTGGGTAATCTCTTATAATGTAAAATATGCTGGGTGATGGATTTTATGTGATTGGTCAGCTTGGTCAAAGCTTATAATACAAGAAGGTCTTGTCGGAAGGTGCATCTGGTTTGGACCTTGCCAAGATTTTGAGAACTAAATTAATCTTCTGTTGGCAAATGAAGGCCAGCAGCAGGGACTCAGTTTGACGTGAATGACTTGGTTTGACAAATTCGAATGCAAATTTAGTCCTGGCAATCAAAGATTATAGAGATACAGTTTAAAAAAATTACCTGTTTCTTGAGAGGCTTCTGACAGTAAAAATTCCTCTCTTTAAGCTTTCCCTCAGTTCATTGTAGCCCAGGAGGTTTTAGATCATCACCAGCATAGACTTTTGTGGACCTGCCTAATAATTTTTAACTATTCAGTATGCAATTGGCCTGGACAGTGTTTATTTTCAGACTCTTGTGGAATGTGGGCTAGGTTGTAAAATGCGTGTTATTGCAGCTGAATAGGTGCCCAGGGCACATAATCATTCAATACAGCAAGCTACAATTAGAAGTAAAATATGGAAGATTCTTTCCTTTGTGAAGTAGAAGTTCATTCATCAACAGAAGTTGCATTTCTTAATGCCTGGGACAGAGAAGATTCAATCATCTTGCCCTTTCCCTTGTACCCCTTCTGTATTCAAAAGGAGAGGTCCTTCCAGCAACTCTGTGAATGGTTTGATGACATAGCTCTTTCTCAGTAACGTGCATTGCAGAATAATGGGCAAATTACACTGGGCTAAATATTGCAGGGTAGCTCACACTGGTTCATCCAATGCAAGTTATGTCAGGTTAAATGAAATCTTCTTTTTTCCTTAATCTCCAGGACACTGTCACAAGAAGTGAACTGAACTATAACCCAAATAAACTCAGTTTATGGTTACTCCATAAGCATGAGAATATCTTTCTGGGTTCCAATATCATAGGTCAAAAATACAACTAGTACAAACTATGCTGTTTAATGCAGCCATTTGAAAAATCTGTTTCTAAGCTTTTTTTATTGGTCTCACATCTCTTTATTTTATTAGCAGCCCATTGTCTTCTCTCTTCCCTCCTTATTTGCCATTTCAGAATGAATAACAAAGCAGTTTGTAAGTGCATATGCATTTCCTCAAGGAAATCAGGCCTTGAGCACACAGAATAGTCTTTGCATGCATGCCAATGAAGCATGAAAAAAAATATGTCTGCCTTTGCTTGCCTACATGCCAAAGCCTGACTTCCCATGCTTTGAACTCTTGCTCCAAAATGCAAATGCATAATTCAAGAGGACTGGGGCAGAATAGTATTGAGCATAACTCCTGGGTGTATGGTTTCCATAGCAAAAAACTCAGACTTGAATTATGGTTCTAAACTGCCTGTGCCCCAGGAGATGTGGTTCCACAGAAAGATGCTGAGGAAGATCAGGGCACCCAGCAGCCAGGGCAGTGCACCCTGCCAAGCAGACAAGTGCTGAGGACTGTTTTCTTTCTGGGGAACTTTTCAGATAAAGTAAGAACATTAACCTCCATGTGAATTTCAGGTATGAAGGTGAGATAAGTACGAAGAACCACCTTTCTGTGTTCCAAGAGACCATATGCAAAAGAGAGGTACCATAATGAATTGTTTTTCCAAAACAAACTATTCTGAGTGTGTGCAGAAGTGGAGCTTATAGAAAAGCCAGTCAGGTTCAGGTACTGACAGGTGAGATGGTTGCTAAGCAAATGTTTTGGGATAAGAAGGCTTCACTATTGCTTAGATATAATTAGATCTAATATGCTTAATTTTTTTTTCTTGCCCAGATGCTGGTAATACACTCAAAAGAAATTGTTATGGTGCCAAGCATAGTATTGCATATAACTGAATTCATTTATTAATAATAAAAATAAATGTTCAAAGGTAATGGTAGCAATCAAGTAATTTTGTGTTTCATTGTATTCTGTGCAGCCCATCATGCCACAGAAGAATAATGTTTAAGAGCCCAAATGTGTACACTTTTGCTTATGTGCATATTTGTTTTCCCTTCCTGCACAAATACAGCCAAGGCTGCTTGATAAAAAGAAGTGTATACAGACTGATAGCCTGTGACCACTCGTGTACAGATTTTTATTTTCCTCGGCTGAATATTTGTCCCATTTGGAAGTGTCGTGGGAAATATTCTTCACTTTGTTTTACAACCCTCAGCAACTGGAGAAAATGAGACATTATTGCTGTGGGAAAAAACTTCATCCTGACACAATTATTTAGCGATGCATTCTGATGTTGATATGCCCCTATTATAGCATGGATTTACTGGAAACTATAGGTACTGGGAGATGCTGTGTTCGCCTTCAAATTACCAACTAAATATTCCCGCTTCCATGGAATCTGAAATTGAATCAGTTATTGCTGCTAACTCTGTAGGATATCACCTTAGTGCTGCTGGAAATGATGCAGCTATTTTGTAGGGATAGTTTAGAAAGACGTATTATTAAATATTGTGTTCTAGAATTGTACGAATTAGTGAAATGTGTCTTCTGGAATTCTTGTAGCATTTAGATGGAGGCTTTATTACTTTAGTAATGTAGTCTTCACTGATTTCTCAGAAATGTCATAAAATGTTTTGAAAATTTGTACCAAAAAACATCTTAGAAGACAAAAAGGCAAAATCTTTCTACAATCCTCAGAATTTTTTAAAAATTAATTTAGTGCAATTAAAATTTCTTTTATCCAGACATACTTCTGTATAAAAATTGGATTTCAGAGTTAACATTGTAAAGCTCCTACAGTTTAGAACATATTTTCAAAGGTTCTCTCATCTTTGATGGCTTAGACAACGCTCTCTCAATTTGTTCATTTGAATTTGGTTTTGTTTATACAAGCCTTGGTGCATTTTCCTTCTTTCTTACTTTACTTAATTGATTTGCATCTTCAGTGAAAATTATGGGATGAAGAACAGGAGTGATATTCTCCAATCTGAATTTTGCAACATGCTCAGTGCTAGCTACTAAATTTCTTTTCACAAAGGATACTGACTGTTTCCCTATTTTGCATTAAAAGATTTGTTTGTACACGTAATTTTCTTCCATCTCTTTTCATCAGTGGAAAGTACTGATAAGGCTCTAGCTGACCATTAGAAGACAGATAAAATAGAATGATGCATCTTAATTACTATTATACTCTCTCTGAACTTTTTTTTTCTCTTCCAGGACGGTTCTGTTTACTCTGACCTCTGTAGTTGTACTTGTCATCACTACTGACTGGATCAGCTGGGACAAGCTGAATCGTGGATTTCTGCCAAGTGATGAGGTCTCAAGAGCCTTTTTAGCTTCTTTCATCTTGGTGTTTGACCTTCTTATTGTCATGCAGGTACACTCTCTTAATGTTTCATTCAGGCTACTGAGGTTGCCTAGTCAGTCTGTTTCCTCTAGAACAAGTGGTGTTTAGCTAAGGCTACAAAAAAGTAAATAAGTGTTTAGTTTGCAGCCACTATTTGTAGAGGAATTTTATAACATCATTTTCAGTGGCTATGCAAAAAGACTGCTCGCCTTTGATTGTGAAAACATTGCTGATTTCTCTTCTCTAGACTACCAGATAAGAATTGCATGACTTAATTTGCATGACTGCAAATTAAAAAGTGTTTTTTGCAAAAATTGCATCAGAAAATGAAGCAAAAGCTTGTTTGTTTTGTAAATTCAAAGATTCTCTTAGGAGGATGAGATAAGCAAGCCAAACAAGAATGAACTACTTCAATAACTCAAGTATTTACAAGATTAGGTATACACACATTACAGAACTTCAGTAGATGAAAATTATCATTTATTATTAAGATTCAGTTTTCCACTTTTACATGAAGATTTCCTTACTTTGATGACAGGACCTTTTACTATAATGTCTTCTGTCAGCAAGGTTAACTGGGGATATAATTCCCTGTAGTCTACTTGATGCCTGTGCCTTCAAATCTAGCTATTAAGAAAGGAATCTGGGTCACGAGTATGTTGCCAAAAAACATCCTTTACGTCATTCTGCACTCTCCCCTTTGAATTTGTCTGTGGTTTGAGCCTTATGTGAATAATTTACCCAGAGTTTTATGAAAAATTAAGTCATCTGGACTGAGGCAAGGAGGAAGAGTATCGAAGGCCTGAGTGGCTTTTGCTTAGTTCTAGACATGCTGGACTTTTGAACTGAAGATCAGCAAAGAATTTCAGAAGAACCAATAGATCCTTTCTTTCCAATATATTACTAACTCTGCTTGCAAAGACCGTTTCTGAGGCACTTAGTTCTCTTTAATGGGCTATCCATTGCTTGACCAGTTATCATAGAGGAGACACTCAAGTTTTGTCACTGCTGTACTAGGGCTTTAAGCTGCATAGTTCAGTTTTATTTTCCGATGTCCACCACTGTTCAGTGCTCATTGTGAAGACAGTATTTAATAAAAAAAAAAATATTCTTCAAAAAACTGAATAAATTCAGTAGCTGATGAGTGGAAGCCAGGCAGCATTTATGTATAGCAAAAACTCTTTGAGAAGGCTCTCGTAAGTGAATCTTTAACCAAACTAGCCCAGTATTCCTATTAATATCATAAGGGAGTACGCTTGTAAATAAAGAGACTATAATTTTGTCCTTCTGGGTAAAGTGAAAGAAATGAAGGTCAAAAAGAGTTAGATAATTAACAACATTATAACTAGTGCTGGATCTCTGCATATGAAGATATTGATATCAGCAGGTAGAGTTTTCTTCTATCAATAACCAAATTTCAAATTCATTTTTCATAATATTTTTTATGTAAATTTCTGCAACATTTAACTGCATGACAATGCAGTTTAAAATCAACATACTTAATGGATGGCCTGTAATTTTTTTTAATTTGTTTTCTGCAGAATGTTTGGTCTTCTGTCTTTCATGGAGTTTTACAAAGGCAAATAGAAAATTAATGGATTTTTAGTCTCTCCCTTCTGTTTACTTCTAGTTCTTTATATTTCCCTGAGGGGGAAAAAAAACCCCAAAACCCCACAAATTAATTTGTCTAATTTTGTTAATCTTGTTTTGTATATGTCACTTTAAATTGATGTGACTTTTAACTGGATTTGCACTCAGTAGTTTGATAGAATTAATTTACATGCATACAAACATGAATTCTGATTTACACTTTAAACAGAATATACAGGTATAGTGATTTTCCTCTGAAACAGATAAGCAAAAATGCTTTTGTGTTGACAGACAAAGCAGGATATACAAAATAATTTGTCATTCCTGTCAGAGTAGACTCTTTCAGCTTTACATTTGATTCAAGAGTGATATATGATTTTTTTTTTTTCTTAACAAGAGAAAGCAGTAACTACTGATGTATAGTTTGTTCCTGAGGAAGCTGCCAAACTTCGAATGAAAATGTTCTTCTAGAAACCTTCCATTCAGCACAAAATCTTCTGAAGAAGTGAGCATGTGAATGCCAAGGTACTTCCCATTGTACCTTTACTGAGTTTTTTAACATTTGAAAGCAGTATAAAATATAAAAATTAAAAACCAAGTCAAAACCCTTAAGAAATATCTGTGTTAGTCAAGTTAGCAAATATCTTTTCCATCTTCTCTGACATTCAGAATTTCCGTATCTGAGAGTTTACTATGGGTTTTTGATCATTTACTACTTGCCCTTTCGAGATGTGAACCTAGCCGTAAGGGCAGGTCACCAGTGACAGGTTTTCCAGATGAGGCAGGATAGATGAGAATTCACCTTTAATAAAACTGATGGCTTATTTAGCTCTATTACTGGTATCTCCAGCTCTTACCACATGGTAATGGTTTATAGGGAGGAGCCATATGCCCTGAACTACTTCTGTCAGACATTATATGGAGTATTTCATTCCACTCAGAGTATGTTGCTCCTCACTAGCAGATTTCAGACATGCATGTCAAACGGCATTAGAGAAATGAATAACCATTTTGAAGACATACCTTTGCTCAGCTAGTTGTGCCATGTTTGCCATGGAATCCTGTGAGGGCTGGCTTTGTGGTACTCTATCTCCCATGGCCTGCAGACTTCTCAAGGAGAAGGGACACGTTCAATTGAGGTAACTTTGGGAGAAACTTTTCTGTAGTACATAACAGATTTTCTTTCCTGCAAAGTCTCTCACACAGAGACTTTCCCCTCTTCTTTTGTGCTTTGTACAGCCTCATCCCTCTATGGATTGTGGAAATGTTCTTTATCAACGGTGATACAAAAAATTAAAAAAAAATCCTGAAAATAAAAGTGAATTAAAAGGACTAGACAGAAACAATTTTGATTTAAATCTTCACTTTACTAACATACTTGAGTACATTCCTAAACACTGCTTAACCAACAAAATGATAATGTTTCTCATGCCATTATTGGTACCGTGGCATTTCTTTCTAGTGAGTCAGACACAGGTCTTTCTTGCCTATCCTAGACTTGTTTATTTTCTTGAATCTGCCTCCACAGCTGCTACTCATGAATTTATATCTTCATTGAATTTTGTAGTCTCAAAGTGCTTTGTTTTATTTCTTGATGGTCACTGGTTTGAGTGATATCAAGTCTTTCTCCTTTCAATTTTGAACAAGGAACAGCAGCTCTCCTGAGCTCTTCTTTCATCCATCAGGCATCTGTTTTAACTTTCCTGTATTGTCTCTCTGTAACTGGTATCAAGGGAGTGGTTTATTTCTCAGCTGTCATATGCTGTGAGGGACAAGTTAGTGTGGTCCCAGAAATGGCCAGCTCAGGGATAAGCATGTGGAAACAGAGTCAATGTCCCACAGAGTGGAATGTTCCTGTTCATCTCCTTGCAGGGAAGTCAGGCTCTGAGGAACTAATGCATGGACCATCCACATCTCCTTCACATTGTTGTTTTCTGAGGATGAGGCAAAAAGAATGGAAATGTATTATATTTATTGATCAGAAAATAAAATAATCAATTTGTAATCTAATGCTTTTATTTTGAAGGAAAACACTTCCGAGTTTGGTGGAAGTGTACATAGTGTTTATGTAAAAGGGTGATGAGGAGCAAAAAGTACAACTTTGATATGTGTAATTAAAACCCAGAAGTTTCTGTTGAAATATTTCCAAGATCCAGAGGGATATATAAATGCCTTCTGAAAATCCTTAAAACATTCCTTGCCCCCTTGCCAGAACCCACTATACAGTACAGTTTATTTCTTTAAGTCTTTGAGTTACTTCGGGACTTAAGAGAATTATAAGCAAAATAATTTTCTACTGAGAAAAGGCATCTTGTCCCTTACTGCACATTACATACCTTACTCTTTAATGAGCTGTCTGTTTTTTCTTGCAGTGTTATCATTCTGTGCTTGTCTTGTTTGATAATCAGCACTAACATGTTATGCTGTAGTTTTTTGTCAAATGAGGCAAGTACAGTATTTTTAAGTACACTTCATCCTTTATAGTGGTTGCAGTTGGTTAAATCTTGCTTGGATGCATTATATTTGTCTCAACCATTTTAAATTCAACTGTGAATTTATAATGTAACTGTGCTGTCCTCAATCCTCTTGTGCCAATTTAGACTAGTTGAGGGCTGAGTCCTTGTTTTTGCTCTGTCCTTTAGTTCCTCATTTGCAGAAAAGGAAAAACTGCAGTTCTTTTCTCTCACTAGTTGTGTGATTGTCTCCTTAACCCTCCAGGTGCTCAGAGAAGAAGGCTGTTTGACTTCATGTAACTTCTAGTGTAATCAGGCACCAGTCCCAGCTGGGGCCTCTTGGCTCCTGAGATGACTCCACACAAAAATGAATTAGCTGAAAAATCTTCTCACTTGTCACAGTCGTTGCATTTTACCCTGACAATGAGTGGTTATGTGCCATACATTTGACACTGAGGCCCTTCTTTGGCAATGCAGGTATTTGCTTGACACAATGCAGCGGTTTGCAAAAGCAGACCTAGCATTTTCACATGCTGCAATTTGAAACCAATATATGCAGCCCAAATGCACAAAAACTCATGAAAATCTAGGAAAAAGAAAATCTGGAAATTGTTTCCAAGTCTTTCACAGGACTATTTTCATCTTTAGTTGCAAGGAGAGTCTTTTCACATATTCTGCTATAATCAATGTGTGATAGGCTTTTTATTGCAAGATGTATGGCTGAGAATCGTTGAGTTGCTTAAGACTATATTGGACGGATTTATGTTGATATAACAGTAATGGTGGTATTCAGATAATTTCAAATCTCCACAGAAATGCTTTGAAATATATTATTTGATTATAGAAATCTGCTTTGTTATGAATTACACAGGTTTTTATCTAAAAATGAAAAATTTGAAATGATTGAACTGGTTCAGCTGCTTTCTAAGTGATAGAATTACTTGTAATTTTTAACTGCAACCATGTGAGTTAGAAAAAGATAAACCTCAGTTTGCCATCATGAGACAAACTATCGCCTCACAAGTTTTGTGCTTATCCATATCTAACATTTAGCTCCATGGCATACTGGATTTACAAGTCTTAGTGACAGGTCATACAGGGCATATAGATCCGCCTGAGTTCACATAAAGAGAAAGAATAAAACCAACTTGGTTGCCCTTAATCAAATCTTGAAGGGGAACTGAAACAAGAATATGCTTGATACTGCTGGTCTAGCTGCATTATTTCTGCAAATCTGATTGAATGGCAGATGTTTGTATGTCCTTGAAGCTTTTTATATGAGACATTAACACGTGCTTACTTTTATTGTCTTTGACTTTTTCTAATATGCTAAAAAGCTGCTGCATTTCTTTGTATAACAGAAAAGACATATGTAATCACTGAATGTCTTGAGATATTGAGTATGTTACATACTTATGCAACTGTTAGAATCAGAATTTATTGAATCCTTCAATAAGTAATTTGTTTTCATATGTATAGAGGAGGACAAGTATTCCCTAGTGTATTTTAGTGATTTGAAATTATGTTTGCTATGGTTTCTCATTTTGAACTAATATTTAATTACTCAGCTGTGTTTTATTTGGCATTATGTCCCTGTGGGTCATAGATATTGTGTAAGTGTGGCCTAAAGTAAAGCAAGTTTCTAGTTTCCTTCAGGCCAGAAGCTAAAAAGTTTCCCTTTACTGGAATCTGACCATGTTTGCCTGCCCATCCTGCAATGCTTATTAGGAAAAGGAGATTCCCCAGCACAACACTTAGCAGATCTAACAGATAAATTGGGAACCAGCATTGCCTAACACAGTGTGAATCTGTGTTTCCCAGTGGAGCAGCAAAGCAACTAAATCAACATGACTGTAGAGCCTTCCAAATTGTCTCAGTAGTGCACTGCAGCTGACTCTTAACTGTACTATGTCTTGGCTGATCCCCAAATAATTAGCCTCTTCTCTCTCTCTTCCTAGTAGCTAGATAGTATTTGCAATATAATTTTACATTGAGATTCCTTAGAGCCCTTGCTGAGCCAACAGGTGCTGTAGGCACATCAACATGTTGTTGCTACTGTTGAAATGGTATGAACAAAGACAACGGTGATGTTAACCAAACTGGGAAAGAGCTACAGTTTTCCTCTCACTCTCCTCAACACTTGTTTGATTGCTGCAGTAAAGCTGAAATTGTCTTGATACCTCTGATGCTGGAATGACACAGCCTCAGGTGGTATGTGATGTGTGCCTTCACCTCCCACTTCATTAGCAGGGAGGCAGTCACAGACGTGGAGGAAACTATCCATTATCAACCCATGCAAGGTGGAGCTGACAGGGCCTCTGAACTCAGTCCCAACCCACATGGAATCCATTTCTCCTTGGATAGATGAATTAAAAAGCTGCTTTCAGGACTGACTGGGAAAGGCAGTGCTTGTCCGGAGGCAGCTCAGTGCTGGGACTTTTTTGAAGCACTGACAAAGGTCATAAGGCAGAGAGAAGCCAAGGCTCTGCAATTATGACTGTAGGTCCATGCCGGGCCACCTTCAGCTCATAGCAGACATTTAAAAGCAGTTCCCTGTCTCTGAAGAAAGATCATGGTGGTGGTCCTGCTGTGCAGGGTAGCATGGCAGTGAAGAAATGGACTTGAAACTGCTTAATCCCCTGAAGGGGTCTCTCTCCATCCAGCAGCACTGTGCAGCGCACCAGTGGCACAGAGAGAGGCACAGAGCAGAGGCAAATGCTGGTGTTGGTGCCCCACTGCCAGGGAAGTATGTGTATGGTTTCAACTCAACCCTTGCAGAGCTGCTTTTCTACTGTAGCCAGCCAAATCTGGCTGGCACCTTTTTTTCTGTCCTGACCAACTCTGTTCACATCTCTTTTTACACAACCATAGAATCTTATGGAGCACGGCATTTCTCAGTGCATTCACGGCTTGCACCCCTGCCAGCATTAATTTAGTGATACAGTAATTCAAAGGACTGCACTGTAGTTGTTCTGGCTGGTATGGTCGTTTTGGGCTGTGATTTTTATTTCGTATTTCAGAAGAAAGACTGAAGCTCTTCCCTTCATATAAAACCAGCTTTGACTTCACTCTTCATCCGTTCTCACTAAGCTCTGCTGTGATGTTGTTTCCCACATCAGGTACCACAGAAGAAATTAAATAATGGAAATTTTTGGCTAGGTAATCCCTTTTATTGCCTATAAATAAAAATGAGAAAACAGTGTACATTTCTTTCTAATGTATCTCACTATGGATTTAAGGATATAATCCTATAATCTTTCTTGGATGGCTCTTTACTTTTAGTTTCTCTCAGGTGGTTTTTGGGCTTGACTATATATAATGTGCAGCACACTTTGGGTCTATAATGAAATTTCACTCCACTTCAGAACTATGTGCCCAAAGCAGAGAAAAAAATAATCCTCAACAGCAGCAATAATCCCGTGTATAGCACACAATCTATTTAGGAGTGTGTGACAGAAAAGAAGTGATTAAGTGATCTTTTTATGAGACAGTCAGAGTTAGATGAAGCTAAAAGGGTTGTTGTCCCATCTCCAGAGCACAAAGTATTCTTTTTGATGGCCCTGACTTGGCCTGGTTTCTGCAGACTGTATGTTGGAGAAATCTGCTCAGACTACCCAGACTGTGCCTGATGACACTACTGAAGGCAGTTGCTTGGTGGTGCCCCAGCCACCAGCAACTGCCACCTCCTAGATAAGAGCTGTAGCATATTCTCTTGGCTGTAAGTTGTACTTTTGTTCTGACCTTAAGTTGCAAAGCGACAGCTACATCTTCTGAATGCATGGTGAATACCCATGGGGATTTTTCTGGCATCTCAGCCAAACAATTACTGCACTAATCTAAATTGTACAAACTCTTACTATTCCTCAAGGTCAGGCTGCAAAGATTTTTGTATCTGGACAAAATGTTCCAAATACAGGGGGTGATAGAAAGAAAAGCATCACACAAGCAAGGCTAGTATCTAAAATGAGCAGATGATCATGTAAGCAACACAAATACAGTTACAGATAAAAAAATATGTTTTAAATCGGACACCACTAGTAAGGCTTCAGAGTCATGCATTCAGAAATTAGGAGATGCCAGAATAAATTCACCAGTATAAACTTTTCATCCCTATTGTGTGCATGCATTATGATACACTCTTTAATTATCTATTCATATCCCATTTTTCCATAGGACCTCTGTCTCACTTGCTGCTGAATCAATGATGTTCATGTAAAGAGAAGTTATTCAGTATTCTGGTTTACCTTTTCTGTTCAGCCCATTGCCTCAGGTCTGCCTTACTGCACGTGATTGGAACGTTGATATGAAGATGAAATCATTGATTTCCTCATGGATGTTTTTTGTGATGCTCATCACTGTACTTCCTAAGGGTTTCTCTAGCATTAATATATTTATCTTCACAATAGCTTTCACAATAGGAGTATTATTGTCCACATTTTATACCGAGGCACAAAGAAATTGAAGTCAAAGGGCCCCTAGTGTGAGATGTCTGAGGACATTATTATGAAAATGTGTATTATTACCCATCTTTTATTTGAGCAGTTACCTAATTCAGGGAGGAGGGTCTGGCATATTATGCCATTAGAAGCAGACAGAGCCACATATTTAGTTGATGTAATCTTATATATTATACTGGCAGCCCTATTTCTCTTTTATAATTCAAATGGTTTTGAAAAGCAGTTTCTTTGCTTATTTTGAATGATTGCTGTAACCATGTCACATATCTAGCTCCATAAAAATGTCTAGTTGCTTTTTACACTGATCTGAGTAGAGTGTTGTCTCATCTGCGTAGTGCTATGCACTGCAGGACTCTTGCTATCCCTATGGATGCTTTGTCAATTCTTCTTCTTCTTCTCTGGTGGTGATATATTCAAGTCCAGTTCTCAATGGGTTCAATATCAGCCACGGGCACTTGTCACTTGAACAAATCTAAGCTTAGGTGGGATGTGGAGGCAATAACACAGGAAAACAAGTCATAATTGCTTGGGCATAGTATGGTTTTAGAAATTCACTTAGTATCTCTCAGACATGTCATAGCGCAGTTGATCAAATTCAGTTTCTCCTAGCAGCAATGAGTCCTGTTATAAGAGACAAATGATTTCACATCTGCTGTTGTCTCTTGTAGGTACGCCCCTCTTCCCACACACCTTCCAACTTGTGCAGCAGATACAGGGGGCAGGAGAGCTACAGAGGTCACTTTCACTACATATTCCCTCCTCCAAATCATGAGTTAGATACTTTTTAGTGAAAAAGGGTTGTACCTTCTACAACAAACCATGTGTGATCTAGTAAATAAGGAAGGATTGTACCACGCCTACATACAAGGTACAGATAGCCTTAGTCTGACATCTTGTTCGTGAGTCTTGATCATTGAAACCTTGGAGCAGTTGCCTTAATGCAGGGCTTTCTGTGTGTAAATATCTGATATTTTTACAAAGAGATAACAATGTCAAAATCAGAAGCCTTGCATATGAATTGCATGTGCCTTAAGGTACTGGAGCTGTTACCTCCCCTGCCATGTTAGCTATCTGCTAATAGCAGTATCTGTTTTTTCTTCCAAAGAGCCACTTCAGAAGGAAGAGGAGAAACATACTTTGGCTCTGGATTTCCCATCTGCTTATTCACAGCAGAGAGTGGTGATTGAGTCATGGTGACCAGTCCAAACTCTAGGATCAAAGAGGCATTGACACCTTCTGATCATTTCTCCAAATGTGGCTTTTCCCTTCCTGTCACTTCCAAATCCTCCCTTTCTGTTTCCCTCTCTGCCTCAATCCTGGGTCCTCCTCATGTCTAGTTCTGTGACATATCTCATTATCTTTATCCAACTCCAGCTTTGAGTCTTTAAGTCTCTTATTTCTAGGCTCCACAGTCAGTGTATCCTACTCCTGTGCCCCGCACCTATTATTTGAATCCAAATCACACCTTTTTTCCCATGCCTATCTCCCTGGTTCAGTCCCTTTTTTCTTAATCAGCAACTCTTAACCTGTTTTCCTTCCCACCATCTGTTATAACACTCCACACTCTTACCCTGATTCAAGTCCCTCCCCTCCTTCCACTCCTTTTGTGAAGCGTATTCTGATTTTTCCTATCAAACCTTTCTCTCTCTGTGGTCATTTCTTTACATAGCCTGGCCCAGGCAGTGTGGCTGCGCAAAGATATGCCAAGCCTTCTGCTCAGCCTCTTAGAGAGGGCTGGTGGGGAGGAAGGGTTTATCATACAATAATTTAGATTGAATAAGACCCTTAAGATGAAGTCCAGTCATTAACCTAACAGAGCCACTAAACCAATCGTTAACCCAGCAAGGTCACCACTAAACCATGTCCCTAGGTACCACGTCCATGTGTCTTTTAAATAGTTGCAGGGATGGTGACTCACCCACTTCTCTGCAGTGAATATAACACAAAGTTGTGCTCTGGCTATATGCAATCTGGAAAAGGTTTAAATACTTTTACTTTGATGGCACATACTTTTATATTGTGCTGTGTACAAAAGAAATAATCAAAAAATAAATTTTAAAAAATTGTTCCTCGTAGGCCTGGGCTCAGATCCAGAGCCCAGAGCCCTTCTGCTTCTGTCTTCCCTCAGCTCCAGATTCCTAGCTCCAGCTGCACAATGAGTACTTGGGAGTAGTAATTACAGGAAAACTGGTTCTCCTTCCCTTGGCTGCTGGGCAGGGCCAGCTCAGTCCCTGTTTGAGAGCAGCTCAGAGTCCTGCCAGGAGCAGCAATGGGGTGGGGGCAAAGAGAAAATGGAGGATGCCCTGTCTCCTTTCTGAGACTGGCAGTTTCACTGCCTGATGAGCTCTAAGAGCTGAGAGACACTTTGGCACTTTGGAGCGATGCACAATCTGGGAAGACACTTTAGCTAAATTCTTGCAAGTACAAGAATTATTAACTTTTCAAAGGTACTTTAAACTCTTCTGGTTTGGGGCAGGTAATCATAAGGAAACAAAAGGCACATCTCTGACACAAAGTTATTCCCTTGCTAAACTGTGTGTCCACACTTCAAAGCTTGAGACATTTCTATGAAGTCAAGCAGCATGTTTTGTTTTTCGTCTCACTTTCAAAAATGATTGAATGGTGCTGGTCGGAAATGTCAAAATCCTAAAGCAGAAACACAGAAACAAACAAAAAAAAAAGCCAATCTGAGACAGATACCAGTCTGCGTTCAACCTAGCAGTTAAATTTGGGAAATTGATAAGAAAATATGATCAGTATACTGTGCACAGGCACACTTGCACAGAAAGCAACAATGCTGTGATTTCTGTCTCTTATATATGACACCTGCCACAGTGGTAGCTGAGTGTCCTTTTGGTATGTGTTGTATGAATTCCTCTGGTGCTATTTCATAGCAAAATACACCCAAAAAAGCTCCCTTCTCATAGTGCAAAGAGTCTGCTGTATTTCTTTTGTATTTATAAAACTACACTAAGGACTCAAAAAGGGCAAAATCCACCAGGTTTCCCATACTGAGATTTCTCACTTTGTCATTCTGTTGAAGGGGTCTGGAAGAAAGAACTGCCTCTGCTCACTTGACCTGCTGAATGGCAGATCAACAGAGGAGAGGCTTTGCCCAGCACTACAGGACTGTGCTCCAGCATTCTGGCTCCACTTTTAGCCTTCACTCAGACAGTGGCTCCAACTTGACACAACTGTGTTAATTTGCAGATAAAACGTCTAGTTCATATTGGTAATGCTAAAAGTCTCAGCAGATGTTATGTAGCCACTTCCAGGTAACCTTTCTCAAACTCAGTTTTATAGCCATGATACTCTCTCTTTTCTTTTAAGTAGTTCTTGAAGGTTTAAGCAACTTTGAATTCTTGAAAGATTGGAAAAATGAAGTTTTCATTCCCCATACAGAGCTAGCACATAAATTTCCACAGTGTTTCCCCATGCAAATATACACAGTTGTGATGTTTCTTCTGTGAAGATCACTTCAGGATCTGTCAGGACAGTATTATCCAGCAAATGCATTTTATCTACTCTGTCAATTAGCAGTGTTCTCCATTTATAAGACACAGGTTGCTATTGGAAATGCAGAAAAACAGTGAGAGTTTTAAAAGATAATAGCTAATTTACAGGGTCCATTGGGTATAGAATAACCATGTCTATATAGGCACACAGAACAATACTGGCATACAGGCTAGATGGGCTTCCAGGTTGAATAAGAAAATTAAAGGAAATCATTACTGTATTTTTTGTTGAAATTATAGATTTGTATAACATTAAAGGCAGAATGAGAACATGCTCTTAGTTTTCTTAAGTGATTGTGTTCTAAAAGTTAACACATTCTAGTAGAAATCCTTGTGCAGAATCATACTCATAAAAAGAGAAATTCAGAATTCAGTTATGTGATTGGTAATTGCCTTTATATCATAGAAATCAGTGAAAGCTTTCAGGTTTTTTTCAGGAAGTAGAATGTTGTCATTAATGCCAATTAAGTAGCGAGCCTGAAATAACTGTTTTCTGACTAAGAATCTGTTTCATGGGTGGTTAATATTTCTTTATTAACATAAGGATTTCCATGTACCTAATAGGAATTCACAGAAAACAATTAAGTATTTAGAATTAGGTGTAAGGTAATATAGACTGGAATAGGATGTTTCTCAATAAGGAAATAGTACTGCTTGCTTCTTCAATGATTGCTACAAATGATTATGCTAGTTAAGTGAGAGATATTTTCCTTGTATTGTGACTCATCTTTTAAAGGAAGAAGTTTGTCAGCAGACTGCAGGAAAACTCAGAAGAGAATTGATGGAAATATGAATATTTTAGGAAGGAGTAGTTAATTCTTACTACTAGTTTCCTAAATTTCTTATTTTGAGTTTCTAACAAAAGGTTTGGTTATTCTAAGTGTTTGTTGAGGATCAGTCAATACTTTGATCAACCCTTACATTGATCAAGAATACAAGAAGACAGATAAACGCTATTAAGTAACTTTTGGTCCTCCAGCATCGTGGATCCCCCATGATGTGGTACTATAGGAGCTTCTAATCTTCTATGTCACATCTGAGCCATAATTTAAAAAAAATAATTCTGTTTTGGTCAGTGTTTTTTTGTAGCCTAGATCAGGGAAGTCTGTCTTTTATGAATGCCGTTTGCAGTAAAAAGATTATGAAATGGAGCTTTCAGATCTAGTCAGCATCTGCGTGGTCTAGCAGAGTCTTTGCTAAAGTACATTAGAAACGTTATTTTATTAATATCTCAGCTTTTGAGTTTTTGCTTGCAGAATCACAGCCTCTGCTGCCAGGTGTTTGATGCAAACCAATAGCTCAGTAGTCTTTAATTTCTAGATAATACATTCCTGTAATAACACCTGTGGTGTGGTTCTGAATTGTTTTCCTGCATTAGTCTTCTCCACCTCTGATTATAGATTCTTTGAAATAGCAGTAATACTTGTCATAATCTGGTTTGCTCACATTTCTTTCATATTTGCATGCTTTGCAGCAATGCTTTGTACATGCAAACTGGATAAACCTCAGTAGAAATGTACTGTGTCTGAGGAGACACCAAAGCAATGGTCTCTGTTTTCTTTTAAAACCACGCCAGCAAGCATATTGTTCTCTGGCCTCTAAGTGCATTTACATAATTAGGAGCAGAAGTACCTGGCCAAGACATTACATGGTATGTAGCACTGTTATAGACCAGCATATCCTTAAATATATTTTGTAGTGCATTTCTCTTATATCTAAACCGCTCTTTTAAATGTGCAGTTTTTATCTATTCATTATTTTGGTAAATGTAGATTGCCCAGGGCCCTCTGATGTAAAATTATATGTTTGAATAAGCACAGCAACTTCAATAGCAGACATTTGTTCTGTAGACATGTAAGGAGAATTATAATTGATGCCTTTTTTTATCACTGATTGAAAAAAAGATAAAACTGCTGCTATAAACTGAAACTTGAAATAAGTTATGTAAAATACATATTTCACATAATGACTGTCCCTTTATAAATGTTCACATTAAGTAACCATATCATTCGGGATAATTCCTCCTTGAGGAATGCTTTGAAAGAACAGCTCATTCATTATCTTGACTTAGTGAATTGCTCTAAAACAGCTCCTCTGATGAGAAAATTGATTTAATATTTCGTTAAACTACTGAAAATCATGCTGAAACTCTAGAAGGTTTCAGTAACTGTGTCAACTGTATGGCTTTTAGTAGTTAAACTGCAACTCCTACCAAAAACACATGCATCTGCCTCTTCTCTGAAGAATCTTGCTTTAAAACCCCACCTGGTCTATTAATTGCACTGACAGAACAATCACTCAGCTGCTGTAATGTCGGTCGTTTGATTCATTGATGGAAATAATCCAAAGTTTTGGAGTTATACTCAGAAATTTGAAAACCGTGCATTTAGCTGCAGCATTAACCTGTGTCTGTTACTGTCTTTGTAACAGTCTGTTTCTGTCTCTGAGAGCAGGCAACATATCCTTTCCCAAAATTTTTTGTCAGGAAAAGTTCTTAAAAGTAAAATGTGAACTTCCGAATTAAATCTATCACATTTAGATGTTAGGGAGAAAATTACAGAAGGAAAGACAGTAAACAGAAAAGCACACAAGTACTGTTGTTAGGAGCAAAGGTTACAGAGATGAGATTTTGTGAAGACGTGAGAGAGAGCCAAATTTCTGAAGCAACAGATAGTATAAGAGAACATCTCCTCCATAAAGAGGGGCTTATGGGACACTTAGAATCTTCCTCAAAGAAAATTCTCTGTAGATGGAGATTAGCATATTTTCTTCTAAAAAATAGCATCAGCAACAAGGACAGAAAGGAATTTTTTTGCAGATCAAAAGTAAAGACTGAATGGAAGGGTTGCAGGAGGGCAGCCTTCAGAATCATCTGTTAGTTTGGATAAGCTTCTGCCAAATGCATGTATATTTGGGTTTTTATCTATAACGAATTTCCAAATCTTTTGAGGTTGTCCACCCAGTCTCATCTGTCTTCTTTTATTTTTTTAAATTGTAATTCAGCCTTTCCATGTGATCAGCACAGTTGCTATATTTAAATTCAAATCTCACTAGGAGAACGTTTTAATTCATTAATTCGTTGCATACCACCAGCCTCTGATTTTGTCTTTGAGACAAACAGGCACCTTAATAACATTATCTCTACTCCCAAGGATTTTAGTGGGAAAAGTTTTGAAATTCAGACCAAACTGTTATGTTTATCAAGACCAGTGTGAACTTGTGCAATTAGAACTTGGTTCGCTGTGTTTTTGACAAGTCCTCCCAGGAGATTTCTAAACATTGAAAACCTTTTAGGATGAAGTTCATGTTTTCTGCATGTGCTTGGCAAAGGCAGGCATATTGCTCCAGTGTAAAAAGCTGAAATTGCTTTTTTCCTCTCTCAGGAAGTGAACTTTTGCATTTGGGTCAGAAAGGAGGATGTAGAGAAGAGTTATCTTCCCTAATTTTTATTCACATTGAAGGCTATATTTTTGAATTGTGATTATGTTTATTCTGTAAGGGATGTAATTTATGTGTATATAACATACAAAAAATACTAGCATCATTTCCTCAAGGGATGAGAAAATGAATGGGTTTTTGGAGACAGGAGGGCAGGTAGGAAGGGGAGACCTTAAGCAAATAATTTCTGCAATTATTAAGTGATATACACTCTCTCTAATAAGAGGATATTTCATGTCACTGGACTGTAGTGAATGACTGTTGTAATACTGCGCACTGTATGGAAGATACATCATAATAGTGCCAGCAGCACACTAGTGTTATGTAGCCTCTTATTATTTTTATCAAAAATAATAAAACTAGTAGACCTGTACTTACATAGAGAGACTATAATTTTCCAATTTTTCTCAAAGTCTCTGGTCAAATGTTGTATTATAATACAATGGAATAAGAGTGTCTTATGACAAAGATCTTATAGCATTTCATAGCAAATGGATTTTCCTATAATTTTGCTTCTGTGTGTTGATGAAGTTGAGTATTTTTGGTGTCTGAGTCAATAAATTGATTTGTAATTACAGAATATCTTCTGTTATAAATTGAGAAACTATTTAATATAATAGAATAATACAGTTGGAATTTTAAACATTTATAAAAACATATTGCACACCACTCTGAAGCTTTGATCCAGTGCTGAGTTATGTAGTCACCCCAAACCATCTGAGATGGGATGATTACTGATGTGAGAACTTCGCATTTTATCTTTCATGGTCTTTTGTGTTAAAGTGGGGGTAGCACCCTTGTGTTCATATCTTTTTTTCTTTGTCTAGATGGTTGATGAACACCCAGTGGCTGTACAGCATCTCTGTGTTTTCTTTAAGGCAGAAAACCCTCTGGGCACCAAAAGCTCTTCAGGATGTAGAGCTGGCATAGTTCTGTGGTCAAACATAGGTTCCTGTGTCCATTGTTGCTGAATTTGGCAGCAACACGTGTTGTTCATCTGTGTCTCATGCACCAGACTGAGTCTGTATTTCACATCAATGCAATTAAGAAGGTTCCTTCCTCTTGTCTTCATGGATTCCACTTCTATGAGAAGAGCAGACCATTCCATTCAAATTCTATTTGAAATGTGTGATGGTTTGGACTAAATTTTAATTTCAGGGGACAAAGGGGGGTGCTCGCATTTGATGAAGACGCACCTCACCAGAGCAGCTCAGGGAGTGCTGTTTAGCTTCCTGGCCTGGTGAAGGGGTCAAGAGAAGCTATCTCATATTATTATTAAAATTATTATGATTCATGAGAAAAAAAGTATGTAGATCATGACAAATACAGAAAAGATGTTCAAAGGATATAAGACTAGATATCATTGCCAGTTAGGGTTTGTGTATTCTGAAGAACTTTGGAATGAAAAAGGACATGTGTTTTGTAGCATGTACTGACAAGGTGTGAGTGGTTCATCAGGCTTCTGGAGTGGGACTCAACAGAAACACCCAAAGTGTGATTCATCTTGAAGCTTGGGTCCTCTAAATGTAGGTGGCTACAAGGCAGCTATTGGTATGATCCTTCCCATTCTGGTGACTGACAATCTAATCCACACAATAAATGTTAAAGATGGATTTGGCAGCATTTATAATGTAAGTAAGAGTAGGCAAAATAAATGCCCATATAGCCTATATTCATTTTCTTTTAGATGGAGATGGGGTTCAAGAATGGGATAAATTGCCTTCAAGAAATGAAGTTTTGTTCACAAACAGTATGCTTCTTCTGCTAATCCCATCAGCAGACTAAAACTCAGGATGCAGAAAATTATTTAAACTTCAACTGAAAAAAAGAGAGAGGAAGATGGGAAGACCAAGTATATTCCATGTTACTCTTGTCCCTGAAACAAAAAATCAAGTGCAGATAGCTGTGTTTTGCAAAGACAGCCTTTCTTCTTTCAATATTCGCATGCAGGTTCCTTTATCTTTTCTTGTATATTAAAACCGGCATATTAATTAGCACAAGTTACAAAGTGGAAAATAATTTTGGAAAGAGTTATTACCATTTTCTTAGGGGAAAGGAATTTACACTGGCTTGTTTGCAAACTCCACATTTAAGTTAAGGAGACACATTTCTTCCTGCATTCCATATGCGTCCAGTGTTTCTACTTTATGCCATCTTCTGAAGATCTATTAGTTTTCTCAGTATCAATCAAATGCAGCATATAATCCTCTTTTTTCAATGGAAAATTAATATCGAAATAAGTAATATAAATTAAATTAATAAATAATAAAAATTAAAATTATATTAAAATACTTAATGTAAAATTAAAATTAATATAATTGACTACTTTAATCACAGCAAGTTGAACACTGCACAAACACAGGTGTGATTTACAGTTAGAGCTAAACCAAAACAAGTCAGATGAAAGTTTCAAACTGATGCTGTTGGTCCAAATCTGCCACTTCAGATCATGCTTAATACCAAAGGGCAAGTTTATAGTTTTATTTGTAGCCAGACCCAAGTTTTGGAGGCTCAGAACAAGTGATGGTAAAACTCTTCAGAGCGCTTATGATCTGAAGGAATTTTATCCAGAACGAAGCGGCTCCTCAGTTATATATTTCTAGCATTGAGGCAGGTGGTTTACTTTCCATCTGCAGTGAGAAACACAGAGTAATCTCCTTGCTCCCTATGATCTTTATTTCTGTAACACCATTTTTATTATGTTGCAAAGGTTATAGCAAGAAAAAAAGGTATTTTTCTGCAAATCTTTCTTCTAGGGTTGAGGTAAAACTGAAAAACACTATTAAGATTTGAATATCAGGCAACAAGAACATTCATGTACGTGGGTATTTGGAAAGACTGAGTTGCTGGAAACAAGACCCAGTTGCATTGCTGCAGCTGATTTCTTTATCTTTTACGGATACAAATTATTATAACATTACCACTTTACTTAGCAGCTTAACGGGGTCAAGAATTAACTGGAAAAGGTCTCACTGGTGTTTCTCGTCTAGATGAATCACCTGAGAGCAATTTAACTTAACTGAAATCAGACATGAGAAAAACACTAAGAGTAAAAAAAAGCTAAAAAAAATTGGAGAAACTCAAAGACCAAATCAAAGGACACTTAATTTTGGGCAGCTTTTCTTTAATCAGCATTTTCAACAGTTTTGAAGAGTTATTTAACAGGTGAGGGTGAGTTACATCGAAGAGAGATCTCAGACTCATTTGCCTGATCGAAAGACTGGTGGACTTGCTACTACCTCCTGGGGGCGCTGGTTAATGATGTCTGCTTCTCCTTGGGAATGGATAAAGTGGATAATCTTGCTTCTGTTTCACACCTTCTACTGTCCATCCTTCCTTGTGCACTGGCTTGTTTTCAAACAAAATTTGTTCCTAATGTAAGAGAAGGAATGGATAGCCATTATTTCTTCACACTACTCACAGTAAACGTCCTATCAAGGAACTAGCAATGGTCACTAAGGACTGGAGCAGTATTGATGCTCAAAGACAGCCAAAATACAACTTCAGTCCTAGATAATTTGATTACTAAAGAAAATCCAAGTGTTATGACTGGTTAAACGGGGGAGTACAAGCAAATGTGACTTTATTGGTCAATTTGATAGGTAATGCTAAATACATAATGCATAATATCCTAATGTTCTCTCATAACAAAAGAATAAAGAATAAAAAAAGGTATAGAGCTCTGCATTTTATAGGGAATTGCTCAGGGGAAGAAAATCTTTAAACACAGAAAAAATTTGCAGACTGAATTTATACATTGAAGGAGCAGCTGTCATATAGACAGTCTGTACCTAGAGTATTGAAAGATCTGAAAAAATTTAAATATGAAAAGAAATGGCCTATATTTTATTTTATGAAAGAGAAGAATGTCATGGTCAAAGAAAAAGACTAGGATAGTCTTTGCAGCAGGATTTTTTTATTGGTAGAGAGCAACTGCACTTGTGAAGGCCGGAGGGAAAGATGCCGATGTAACATCAAACAGCAGATGATGAAAGTCTCAATAAACACTTTAGCTGTGGGGTTTGGTAGCAATTTTTATATCTTTGATATGCTATGCCGAGCAGGTCATCAAAGCTCTGTGGTGTTTTGAGGAGTGAATAGAAGATGAGGCCCAAGATACAGTCAAAGAGGACAGAGAGGGAGATGCCATCTATCATGAATCAGGCATCTGCTGTTATGGATATGGGACTTTCAGTGATATGCAAACCTTTCTTATTTTAAGTGGACTGAAATATTGAGATTACTTTCAGCTTCCTGTGGAAAGGCTAAATACCAATTCAGACAGTTCAGTAACAAGGGACACTCTTTTGAGGTCATGGGCATAAGCAGCTACATCTATGCTCAAAATGCATTAATGTCTAAATTCAAACTGCAAAGAGAAGAAAATGAGCAAAGTCTGAGAAGAGCACAAAGATGACAGAGAATGACAGCAGGCTTCATGCTTTACATTGCCACGTAGTGCACGGATAGCCTTTCTATACCCATGTCTGAAGCTAAAAACTGTCTTCAGTCTTCTGTCTCAGCAGCTTGGAAAAAACCTGAAGCATTATTCCACCATTACAGTGATTTTTCCATATTTTGAATTTTTAAATCAAGACTGAGTGATTGATGAAAGGTAAAGCAGTGTCTGCAATTAGGGACATGGTGCCACGGTTTCTGATGGAGTTTTGTGATAAATATTGCTGGTAACAATCCAAGCAGGTGAATCAAAAAAACAGATGAGTAGATAAAATAAAATTTTCTGGACTTGAAAATGATTAATAAATGAACACTGATAGTGCCAATATGGAAAAGGAGGTCTTTTGAAGAATAATGTGTCGTCTTTCACTATTGGACATAAATAGCCCCATTGAAGCTGTACAAGTCTACAGGTGGTAATATTAAGAGTAGATGTATTCTTTTTTGTTTAATAAGGGCTAAAACCAGCAATGTCTATCAAACTTTCTTCCTCTTTAAATAAGGTATTGTTGAAGAACAGAATCTCACAGGCGTGCAAATGAGTTCCAGTCATGACTGTTGACTTCCCTTCTTAAGTATGTTTGAATGAAATATTATAATTATATTTGCACTTTAGAACCTCACAGCTGCAGAGGTGTCAGGTGTAGAGATCACTGCAATTTGCAGCACTACAATGAAGTTAGAGATAACCACAGAGGAGATAGGCTTTTGTCTCAGAATTCCAGGTATTCATTTCTTACTTCAAACACTTGGGAAAATATAAAACCATTGCCTCTCCTTAAATTTCCTCTACCTGTCTGCCATGCTCTGAAATGCAAAGATATCTGAAAACCATCTTCACCTCAAAAAGTTCTTAATATGTAATAAATAAATAAATAAATAATCAAACAAACAAATGTATGTTATTAGCAGTTTCTGAAACACATATGCACATGCATATACACATTTTATCAGTTCCCGACCTTGTTTATTTATTATTCTGAGACATTTAAATTACAAATGTGTTCCTAGCATTAAATTTAGCATATATTATAACTACTTAAAGCAGAAATATTCAGTGTGCATTTGTCCTCTTTCCTGATTATATCTAAACATATTATTTTTAGTGTTATTTCATATTTACTGTGTACCAAACACCCTATGAACATGACATATTTGTTCACCATTAGTTATTAATGGTTTTTAATCATGGTCCCACCTCTGTGGCAGTTTTCCCTGGGTGGAAAGGGGCTGGTGGCTGATGGATGTGGGGTTGTGTGGTCATGAGGCATGGGATGTGACTTTCTGGAGGCTAGCATCCCCCTTCCGGACAACTAATGATCCTAGCTTAATCCTGCCAGCTCCTTGTCCTCATCCTCTGGGCTTGGGAGACACTGCTGAGAACCTGCAACAGAAACCACCAAGGAGCAATTCTGCAGCCAGTCAGGCCACTGGGCATTACCAATATGCCCCTGGGAAGCTGTGTGTCCTGACTTGGGATGAGGACAGGGCTACCGAGGAAATGCAGATGATTCTCTTCTGCTCAGATGATGGCAGAAAAGGGCCAAATCACATCAGAAAGCCTGGCTTTGATGCTCATTTGTCATTGCTAAAAACATCTTTACTTAAAGAGATACAAAATTGGTGCTGTCAGCTCCATTGTGGGGTCTTAAACTAACACCTGGCATTGCAGCAGAAAGTATGAGCATTTGTTTGGCATGGGCTTCGGGGAAGAGAATCAAAATACCATGACCCCCTCAGGTTTTTTCCTTTGCTTCTAAACTTAATGAGATAGCTGATGGAAATCAGAGGTGCTCCTTTTGCCCATTGCAACACTAGCACAAACCCTTCAGTGATCTTAAATTCATCCCCTCAATACTGTTTCCTCATGAATAGAGTGAAATGAGGCAACAAACTCGTTTGATTTGCACAGGCCACAAAGCTTACTGGTGAGGTTAGAGACCTCTGTGCAGCTGACTTAAGCCTTCTGGTTCTGACTTGGCTGTTTCTCCATACACTGCATAAGTGTATGCTGTAGTCCCATTCCCCCCTCACCCCCCAGGCTGAAAAACACTGAAGTAGATGAATATTAGAAATCTGATACCGATGGATTTAAAGGAGAAACAATCTGCTCATGCAGTATGAGAGATACATATGTGAGCAAACAGTGTGGTTGCATGGCTTTTCAAATTCTGGAAATAGAAATGCATTCTAAATATGGTATTTTGGTCCAGTTCCTAATGAGACCCCAGAAATGGCAGAGTCCAGGAACCTCACCAATAAGGACTAAAGCTGATCAAGTGAGCTGAGAACTTAAAGAGCATAGCACATGGCATTCATAACCCAGAGGTGAGCACAGACTGGTATCAGACGCATCAGTGAGAAAATACCATGTAGGAAGCTTGATACGAGCCTGAGCTTTGTTCCAGAGTGGGAAACATTTGGATATATGTGTTTGTACATTTGCGGTACTCGTGTACCTATTAACAAGTGAAGTGGGTCATACCTACTAGGCACGTTACACTTCTTAGAGAAATGGTTTTCTGGATATTACTGAAATTAAGTTGTCTTTTTCTTGTATGGAAGGAAAAAAATTTATAACAGAGTCAAAAGATTTTAACACTTTCTTACAATCTAGATATCAAAATGGCCACTTTGTGGGGTTTGGACTTGACAGTGTGATATTGGCATTAGCCTGAAAAGATAATAGTCATTTGCTTTTCTCCAGGACAATAATAATACTACTGCTATGTGTATGCAGGTGATAATGTCTCTATATAGAGAGTAAACACTCACACACACCAAACGTGTGGGTTAAATGAAGCCCAAAGGCTATTTAGTCATCTAACTTGAAGCTTCATTTTCCTAAGTGCTGCAAGTGTAGTGACTTCCATGGAAGTCAGTAGGCTTAACTCATTATTTCAATTTCCTGGTTTTGAAATTGTTTTAAAATACATTTTTGGTGTTTTGGTTTATTTTGTTGGTTTTTGGTCTGTTTGTTGTTTTTTTAAAAAAAATTATTTCTGTAATTTCAGTGGCACTGTTGTTATAGAACAGATTTTATAATCATGTTGATAAAGATGGAACATTCAAAAAGTTATTTATGGGTAAGAACGAACACCTATATAGATAAAGCCAAGAATTTATTATTAGTAATAATTTTTATCAGTGTAATTCAAGAATCATTGTTAGTTGAGATCTAATATTAGAGAAAATAATATTTTTGTACAGAGAAATGTTTCAATAATAGTAATGTCAAAGTTGTTATACAAACACTTCTTAGCTTCTACCACTTTTCCTGATATTTCATCCACCCTCCCTCTGCTCCTTTGTGTCCTGAAATGGGCAGTTCTAGTCTGATGGTGTTCAGTGGGGGCATTATGGCATGTTATTGTCATTTGGAGTCCTTTGCTCAGAAGGATATGGTGTTCATCATGATGGTTTCTTTTTCCATGTACTAGGATCTACTTGGGGCCATTTTCATGTTTTATAACATACTTGCTGTTTCTTCCTTGATCCTTCCTTAGCTCCATGTTACAGACAGGTTTACTATACATAGTACCTTTCATCTATGTTAGATAGTTCTTTGTTCTTCCTGTTACCCTGAAAGGCAGTTTTGCTCAGCCCAGATCTGCATTTCTTCAGCTGAACACCAGTTAGTTTTTTTATAGCTGTGAGGTCTTCAGCACCAGCCTCTGCCCATCTCTCTAACTGTGGCAACACCACTGCAGGGTAATAGGGGTCATGATACCATTCAGGCATGCTTCACACAGTATAGGAAAATGTTATTATCAGGTAAAATTCATGCAGATGAAAAAAAAACTTATTTATAACAAAGTCAAATGCAAAGTCACATCTCAATACAAAATTCTGCATGGCAGAATTTTATCTGTAAATCAGCAAAAGTCACAGGAGGAGCGTTGGGGCAAGGCAGGAGCGGGAGGCCAGATTTATGGTCCTACGTTTGCTTATTTCTAATGCAAAGTCCATAGTTCTCCATTTGTTTATGTAATTTGTATTAGTATATTAGGTACACTGAACTGAAAATTTTTGTCTTCGGGCATTTTTTGAATGCCTACCACTTGCAAAGGACTGTCTGCAGACACAGGATAAGTGACTGTGCAGCATACATTGTGACCAGGAGTGCATAAGCTGCATTAAGGATAAGGCAAAAGGAGAGTATGCTTATTTCTCTTCTCTTCTACATCTTTAACTTGGCACTTTCTGCATTGCTGTGAACAATACAGAAAGAGTATCAGATTTTCTCCTTACTTGCACTCCTGTTAATCCATTTGACTCCATATTGTCGCGTCCTACCGTCTCACCAACTGAATTATCCGGGGAATCAGAGAGACATGACTCTGTGGTGGTGACCAGGTTCAAGGCTTAGATCTTGCCCTGTGTTTATTCAGAGCTTATACAGACGATTTGAACCCCGTGCCCAATCTCATCATTGGGTGGTTTAAACAAAGCTTACACACTCATTGGCTCTGACCATACATGGGCTCAGATGCTTGGTTGGTTCCTGTAGTTGTCAATTATCCCTTTGTTTCTCTGCTGGGGAGGGGGCTTGTGTTTTTCCACTCCTGGAAGCTTCGGGCAGCTTCCAGAGTGTTCCTGGCCCCATATCATATCACAAAGAGTTACACAAATCAGCTGCTCTTAATGTTTGGGCCATGCTATTTCCTGTGATAAAACTCTTCCATTTCCTTTCCATTGTAGAAAATACTGGAGAGCTTAGCAATTCTTGAAAGTTAAGTTTTATATAGTGATTTATCCTTCAGAGGTCATGTCATAGAATATTGTGAGTTGAAAGAGACCCACAAAGATCATTGAAGACCAACTTCTAGCCCTGCAGAGGACCATCCCCAAGCGTCACACCATGTACCTGAGAATATTGTCCAAATGCTTCTTGAACTGTGTCAGGCTTTGTACTGTGACCACCTCCCTCGGGAGCCTGTTCCAGTGCCCAACCACCCTCTGGGTGAAGGACCTTTTACTAATATGTAACCTAAACCTCCCTTGGCACAACTTTAGACCATTCCCTTGGGTCCTGTCACTGGTCACCACAGAGAAGAGATCACTGCCTGCCCCTCTTCTTCTCCTCGTAAGAAAGTTGTAGACTGCAGTGAGGTCTCCCCTCAGTCTCCTCCAGGCTGAACAGATCAAGTGACCTCAGTTGCTCCTCATACAGCTTCCCCTCAGGACCCTTCATTATCATCATTGGCCTCATTTGGACACTCTATAATGGCTTAATATCCTTCTTAAATTGTGGCACCCAGAACTGCACACAATTTTCAAGGTGAGGCTGCACCAGTGCAGAGCAGAGCAGAGTAGGACAATCACCTCCCTCGACCGGCTGGTGATGCTTTGCCTGATGCCCCCAAGGACACAGTTGTCCCTCCTGGCTGCCAGGGCACTGCTGACTCAGACTCAACTTGCTGTCAATCAGGACTTCCAGGTCCCTTTCTGAGGTGCTGCTCTCCAGCCTCCCATTCCCCAGTCTGTACAAACATCCAGGGTTTTCCCATCCCAGGTACAGAATCCAGCACTTGTCTTTGTTAAACTTCATGGTCATTGTCCAGCCCTCTAATTTGCCAAGATGTCTCTGCAGGGCCTCTCTCCCTTGAGGGAATCAACAGCTCCTCTCAGTTTAGTAGATGATTCTTAGTTTTGAATTTATTTTTTTCTATTACTCTGGAAGGAAACTTTCCACCCTTACAAAACTGAAAATAAAATGGAATTGGTTCTCATGGGGAGATGGTTGTCCTGGAATGGTTTTCATGTGGAGGAATCACAAGTCACTCACAGAGCTCTTCACATTCCTTTATTTTTAGTAATTCAAGTGCTTGCTGTGCTAGCTTGTTGGATACAGATCCAGGGTTATGCATGGGAAGACAGGCAGTGTATTTTTAACAGCAGATCACCAGCAGTCTGCAGTACACAGAGTACTGACACCAGCAGTAATTGTACTGTTTCTAGCACTATTGCTAGACTTTTGATTTGGGCTCTAATGAGCCATGCTATAATATCCATTTTCAAGTGATTGACAGTGAGTGCAGACAACCAAGTGAAAAATTCCTTTAAATGCAGCTCTTCCTCAGCTGAGTGACCACAATATGCATACCAAAATATGCATAAGGATAGGTAAGTGCTTCCACATTTCCAACATTACAGTAGTAATACATTACTGAAGTACAGTAGTGGAGAAAACTGTGCTTGAAGTGATTCATGCTGAAATGCCTACACTTGCAAGGAGTGTTTATTTAAATGTACTGAGGTCAAATGCAGAAAACACCCTGTAAGTTGAACAGGTAGAATACAGATATACATGTTAGGAAGGCTCAGGCTTTCTTTGCCAATTTCTTATCTGTAAATTGTTTGCCAGATTACAAGTTACACAAGTTGTAACTAGTATAGCAAGGGTTTTGTATAGGTATTCTTAGTATTGAAAGGTTTTAAGTGGGTTTAATTTATTTAGTAACCCATTACATAGGTTAAATATTTTCCTTTGACTATTTTGTACTACCAGTTGGTACCGTGGGTATCCTTCTGAAGTGAACTTTCAAACACGTAATTACATGATGTTGAGGTCAAATTTATGTTTTAATATCTGATATAAACAAGATACTCTATTTCAAGTGGGTCAGTCAAAGTAAAATTGAATAATGAGAGGGTTAAAAATAGAACCTTTCTCTTATAATAATTTAAACTACATTAAAGGGCAAAAAGATATTGCGAAAGCTTAGCTCTTATTTTTCTTTTTTAACAGGATTGGGAGTTTCCACATTTTATGGGTGATGTTGAAGTGAATCTTCCAGGCTTGCCCTCTGCACATATGCAGTTCAAAGTACCTTATTTCCAAAAGATATTGAAAGAGGAATATCACATACACATAACAGGTATGTAATCTTACAGATTATTTTGCAGTTATACAGTGAACAGCTTCTGTGTAATAACTGTTGCTACCATGTGCTTAACCACATACATTTGTGTTTGTCCCAGATTTTTTTCTATCTCTTCATCTGTCCATATCCATGTCATTCATCTATAAACATCGCAAGGAAATGAGAAACCTGTATTGTACGAATCAGAGAGACCTGCTATTTTTCATGGATTTCAGCGACTTCTTGTGACACTAAGTAATACCTAATGTAGCTTCAAAGATCTTTTTATATGAAATTACTCTCCAGGGGAATTAGCACCTTATTTAATCTTCAAATCTCTTATGCTTTCAGATGCCTTTGCTGTGGTTTATGCTAATATCTTTTCATAACTTTGGTCATTCTCATCTGGCAAAGGCCACCCATAGCCATACTTCCATCAGTCATCTAACTAGAAGCAGATAGTTCAATAACCTCAAATAAAATAGAATTGCAGTTATTCAAATGTATGATATGTGTAGATAAAAAGTACCTGATCCTTGCATGCTGTCAGTCAGTATTTTAATAACAACAGGGAATGAAAAAGAGAAGAAGGTTAAATAGGGATAAATATTTTGGTTTTACCTTCAAGCTACATAGAAGGAGCTTAGCTCCCTTCTACATTGAGAAGACATGGATAATAACAGATAGTAGAAGAATGCAGGTGTGAATTGGCAGGGGTCTTGAACTGCTGATATAAACAGTCACAGCCCATGACACCACACAGAAAAAAGATAGATGAGGGCATCCAAGAACAGAGCCATATGAAACTCCCATGGATTAGGCACAAAAGGAGCATTCAGAGATGATAAAAAGACCCAGAGCTAGCAGATGAGTCACAAGCTCACAATACAGCAAAAGCCAGGGGAAGAAAATATACTGAGCAGGAAAGAATGATGAACCCAGCACTCAGTGAGATAGACTGAATGAGGCCTCAGAGAAGGTATTTTCAGCAGACAAGGCAGAAATTAGGTTAAAAAACCAAAACCCAAACAAAATAAAACAGAAGATAAAATTAGTGCAGAAGTTATCTGTTGGCTGTTGAATAAGGAGAGGCAAATAGGCCATTGGGAAATACTGACAGATGTTTTTCCAAACTGGACATAAGGTGCTGTGGTGGTTTAAGCACCACAATATTAACTAGGGGGCACTCTTAGTAATGACGAGAAGAATGACAGAATGTGACAACAGCGAAACACTTTATTTGTCTGGAGCTCAAAGAAAACACAGTTTAGGGAACCCCAGACTCAACACAAAAAAAAACAAGCACCCAGCGAAACCACAAAAAGGAAAACCAAGAAAAAAGGAATAAGGGAACTGCTTTCAAAGGCCAGCCAAACTGGCCACAGAGAGGCAGTGGAAA